>OW679194.1:38191118-38520284 GCA_940337035.1 Agriotes lineatus | reverse complement strand
TTTGGTTGTGTGTTCCGGGGCGTGAAGCGAGGTAGTCGGTCCCAGCAGTGTTGGTTCCCCGTCGAGTTGCCAGGCGCTTTCCTGTTCCGTCGAATGGGCCGTCATGCTTTTAACCACTATGTGTATGTGGGATCAAATTGAGAGCGTTTACCCCTGGTCAGGGTTTACGTGCGAACCTTGTCGATTATTGTGGTCACATCGTTGTCTACTGGTTAGGAATCTGTGAGACAGCACTATCTGCGCCGACGCTTCGAGCTCTTGGGGCCCCTCGTCCCGTTTCGCAGTCTTTGGGACATCCACCGAACCGCAAGTTGGACTCCGTTCGACCGCCACAGGTTATGCATAAGACTTTTAAACACAATTACTGGTGGCCCTCGGGCCAGGTGCAAATATGTTTCCGCAACCAACATATGTCAACAATGCAGGTCAGTGCATAGATATAAACACACAACAATACCTTTATCAACAACAGCCTCAAAACCTATCATCAATTCAACAAACCGGTCATCACTTACCACTACAAACATTTTACCCGCAATCAAGTTTTTCAGCACCTCAAAGTTCGAACTATAAGAACTACCCCATAATATCCCAAACACAGCAACCCGTCAATATACAAAATTTAAATACTCCTTTGCAAGAACCAATGCAAACTGAAACGGACTGGAAAGCAGTCGAATATAGAAAAAGACCCAGAGTTAACCCAGACACAAATAACAGCGCAAAAAAACAAGTAATCGCGCCAAACTACTGGTTAAATAAACCAATTACCACAAAAAACACATACGAAACACTATCTGAAGAAGAAAGCACGGAAAATGAATCTGAATCTAATAACCAACAAGAAAAAACTAGTAAGGTGCCTCCAATTTTTCTAAATGGAGTGGAAAATATAGCTCCATTATTGAGCTTATTGAATACCTTAGCTGCCGACAATTACACCTTAAAAATATTAAGCAATAACCAAGTCAAAATACAAGTAACAAAGACTGAAAAGTATCCCATAATTATGGATGCACTATTGGAAAAAGGCACACAATGTCATACTTACCAAATGAAAGACAAGAGAAGTTTTAAAGTGGTACTAAAAGGGTTACACTCATCCACAGATATCAAAGATATCCAAAACAAAATCGAAAAAAAAGGCCACAAGGTGCTTAGGGTCAATAATATATAAAGAACACAACATGATAACAACAAAAATGCCAAAATCCCGACGTCATCGTTTTTCGTAGAAATAGAACAAAAAGACAATAACAAGGAAATTTATAAAATACAATTCCTACTGTACACATCTGTGCACTTTAAACAACCTTACAAAAAACGTGATATTCCACAATGCATAAAATGCCAAGCCTTCGGGCACACCAAAAACTACTGCTACAAACAACCTATATGTGTCAAATGCGCAGGTAGCCATCTCACAAACGATTGCACATGGAAAGAAAAGAGAAAGGAAGTGTTATGTTGCAACTGTGGAGAAAATCACCCTGCTAGTTATAAAGGATGCAGTGTGCGTAAACAACTGCAACAGAGGTTGTATCCCACTCTGAGAAAAAAGGTCTTAAAGAAAAGGCAAATACATATGCAACAAAACCCCCCCAATTCACAAGATACTGACAATCACCCTGTTCCTTCAACATCCCAAGTGGCTAACCCTTACCTACAAAAGCTACAAAGCAACCTAATAACAACTGCCCAACAACAGCCTTCAGCCATCCAGCATAATGATCGTATAACTAAGCTCGAAGAAATAGTGCAAAAGCTGGCAGAAAGAATAGACACACTTTTAAATATTATCACAGCGTTAATTAACAAAACCAACTGTTGTGGAGCCTTCTCAGTTTTCCGTTATTTGGAAAATTCCTGATTGCCAGCTCGCCTTGGAATTTAATGGACTGTATGAATTGTAGGTTTCACTGAATAAATACACTCGTTGAAAGCCGGAAATATGTTACTTTATTAGCAATAAACAACACATTGAACATTTGAACATTTACAAGAATTAGCTTTCGTAGAGCGGACCGGTTCGCATGCTGCCACGTTGACAGAAGGAACGTAAGTGCGGTGAACGGCGAGGCAAAGCCCGCTCGACCTTCTACTGGGCACAGTATTGATTCAGAATGCAAGAGAGGCGGCAAAAGTTTATAAAGTCCTTAACATACCGCCCGCCTTGGAAAGGGTAACCTTTCAAATAAACCAGTACAGAGTTGACATGTAAAAGCTAGAGTAAAACATGTAACATGAACACACATATATACAAAGCATAATAGTACATGGATCTTAATCTAGTACAAGAAAACCCGAACAATGGGGAGCCAAAAGGCTTTACGAAAACTGCGCTGAACGCTAACGCACTAGTTCACAACACTAGGTAGCGGGCACAATTTGGCGAAGGATCGCTTCACGATCCCTGACACAGTGTTCACTGACGCCACACGCGTAACGCCGTCAAGGCCAGGGTGCAGCTCGGTGACCCGGCCTAACCTCCACTTCAGAGGGGGTAGATTGTCATCCTTGATGAGGACCATGGAACCAGGCTGGAGGTCCGAAAGATGCGTGCGCCATTTGGTGCGCTGTTGGAGTTCCGAGATGTACTCTTTACTCCATCTCTTCCACACATTCTGGTGAAGTTGTTGTATTCTCTGGTATTTAGACAGCCGAGACTCGACTATCTCAGTAACGTTGGGATCAGGCAGTGACACCAACGGACGACCAATCAGGAAATGAGCAGGAGTCAAAGGCTGAAGGTCGTTTGGTTCAGAGGACAAAGGGGACAGGGGTCGGGAGTTTAAGGTCGCTTCCACCTGTGCTAACAAAGTGCTAAATTCATCATAATTTAGACTAGCGTTACCTATAACGCGTCGTATGTGATGTTTGGAGGACTTAATTCCGGCCTCCCACAATCCGCCAAAGTGGGGACTGTGCGCGGGTATAAAATGCCAAGCTACTCCGTCGCTCGCGACTGATTCGGAAATAGAAGGGTTTTGCTCGGCGGAAAAATTGCCTAATTCGATTAACTCGGAATTAGCGCCTACAAAGTTAGTGCCATTGTCAGAATAGACATGGAGCGGTTTGCCTCGACGAGCCACAAACCGGCGAAAAGCCATTAAGAAGGTTTCAGTAGAAAGATCAGCGACCAATTCAAGGTGCACTGCCTTTGTGACAAAACAATAAGCTGTAACTCGTTGTAAGCGAGCGAAGCTTGAATACTGATTGAACGGAAATGGTTCAACAGAGGTTACAGGAAGACTCTGAACTTCTTTTTTGAATTCTGGAAGCTCAGCACGAACATGTTTGGAAGCAGGCCAAGATGCCTCGCCTTCGCTTAGCCAGGTGGGACCATGCCACCAAAGGCTTAACAGACCCAGCGGGTCAAATATCTGCGATCTTTCAGACAAGATGCTACGCTTGGTAGCCTTACTACTTGTAGAATTTGAGATCTGGGATATTTCAGGCAAGATGCTACGCGTGGTAGCCTTACTACTTGCAGAATCTGAAATATTCTCTACTGATAAGAATCTTTTCTGAGCGATTTGCAATGAATCACCCAATACCTCTACAGGTTCCTTGAGAGGGATAGAGACAACGAATCGACCATTCGCTTCTCGTTGCGTATTTTGCACGAAATGTGCCTCACAGTCGTTCTCTTCATTTGTGCGAACCTTTTCCTCTGGGTAATGTTCGAGTTGCCAAAACCTAGCAATGGGGTCAGAAGCATCCTCGATCGTGCCAAGATTGCACTGTACAGGGTACGCAGAAGGAGGGCCTGTAGGGCCAGAAACAATCCAACCAAAACGAGTCTTTTGGAGGATGGGAAGATTTGGGCCTAGACCAATTTGTCCAATACAAAGGAGCTGCCAGAAAATGGGCGAACCAATCAGAATGTCGATGGTGCCCGGTTGGTCGTAGGACAGATCTGATAACTTGATGTTATCAGGAACCTTGACACTGTTTCGCTGGACGCGAAAACTTGGGGTAACACCCGTAATCTCATCGAGAACAAGACAGGATAGGCCAATGCCGTATGAAGTGTGAGGGGCTTGCAGCTTGATATCACACCTAGCCTTGATTTGAGAAGTGGCTTTACTTAAGCCAGAAACAGTAACGTTGACTTCGCGAATTGGAAGCTTCAACCTTTTACACAAATCTGAACGTATAAAGTTCGATTGGGAACCGGAATCCAACAGGATTCGCACAACGTGAGGCGTACCATCATCAGCGATGAGTTTAGCGGTAGCCGTAGGTAACAGTACCTGCAAAGCATTCGAACAGAATGCCGAAATCGATTGGTTTAGTTCAACAGGGGTTTCTGCTGACACTGCAGATCCTGGTTGACTAGAAGAAGCGTTCTGAGGCTTATCCTCATGAAGAAGTGTGTTGTGCCTTGATTTGCACTTTCTACATGTATGTTTGGAGCTACAGAGGCTCGATAGGTGACCCTGAGTTAGGCAATTAAAGCATACGCGGAGCTCTTTTGCCTTTGACTTTCTGTCAAGAACAGACAGCTTGACAAACTTATCGCATTTGTACAAGGAATGAGATCCTTTACAAAGTGGACACGAAGGGGTACCCGACACAAATGATTTAGAATGTACCTTGGAAGACCTTTCGGGTACAAGCTTGCTATCCTTTACCTCTAGAGTTTCTAGAAGATTTGCTGTATTTTGTAAGAATTCCTTGAACTCATCAAGATTAGGCAGGTCAGAACTTGACCGGTTTCTAAGGACCTCCCATTCACGAAATGTAGTGGGGTCCAGTTTTTTAGAAACTACATAAATTATAACAAAATCAAGAAGCTCGCTTTCGGTAGCTAATGATTTGATTGCTGCAAAATGTTTGAATAACATATCGCTAATCGTACGTAATTTAGTTGCAGATTCCGTACTGCAAGATTCAAGCTCGAAAATAGCCTTGAGGTGGTTATGAACCAGAATTTTTGGATCATTGTATCGATTGCACAATGCCTCCCAAGCTAGAGTATAATTACCCGCAGTAAACTCTAAACTTTTTATAATTTGGCTTGCATCACCCTGTAAACTAGCCTTTAAGTAATGCAGCTTTTGAATATTAGTTAACGCTTGATTCTCATGAATTAAACTAATAAAAATCTCACGAAATTCCAACCATTCTGCCACGTTCCCTGAATATTTGGGAATCGAAATGGCAGGAAGGCGTACAGCTTGATTATTGCAATGTGAACTGCAATTTGAATGCGTTGATCTTACGCTACCATTAGGAGATCCAGAACGATCTGGTGCAACATCAGACTGCTTGTTGTATTCATTAATCAAATATTTAGCTTGTGAGATTGCAAGAAAATAAGAGTCTTCAAATTCGACTTGTTGCTGCATTTCAGATTCTGGATCCTTACTGTTTTCTAAAATTTGTTTATGAACCGCATAATATTCCGATAGCACGGTGGCTATAGCATCCAATCTTTCTTGCAATTGAATGCTAGATAAGAATTGATCTTCATCATGAATTATTTGCAAAGATTGCACGTAATTTACAAAACGCGTAAGCTTGCCTTTGATAGAGCCACGTACTCTTACAAGCGGATCCATAATTGTTGAAATTAAAACAACTTAAGGATGAAAACTGTTCGTACGCCACTGGCGTGAATTTTGTACGCTTCTGGTACGCGGACCCAACGGGCCAACTATCTGTGATATTTCAGGCAAGATGCTACGCGTGGTAGCCTTACTACTTGCAGAATCTGAAATATTCTTTAATGATAAAACCTTTCGCACGCCTCTGGCGCGAATTTTGTTTACAACGCAGACAGCGCTTGATAACAACGCGAGATGATTCACCTGTGACTGCTTCGACTGCAGTATGAAACATGCAGGGGATATCGCTAACAAACGTAATAGCTTGGCATTTCACGCAATTAAAATGTTTATATGACTCATAAACCATTTGTTTACGCAATAATACGCAGCTGAAATTATGCACATGTATAACACAGATGATAGAAAACCAAATATTCATGCATAGGAAATCACAAAAATAGGAAATTAGGCTTACATTGATATTGGTGTATGTGCCGCCTTGCCGGTTTTCCTCGTTGCTGTGGTTCGTACTACCGTCTCGCCTGCAGCTGCAATGCCCACGTGCACGAACTTGGCGCCAAACTCGGTGTTTGGCTATCTCGCTCTCACGTTGTGCACCGTCTGCTGTCTTCCTTCCTCTCGCTAGGAATGAATTTAACACGATTGAAACTGCTTGTACTTGCCTTGCTGGCGAATGTTGTCGAATGCTGTCGCTGTTGATTGGACTCGCAATGACCTAATGTGGTTTAATCCTGGCTCTGTAGAACCAATGTTGTGGAGCCTTCTCAGTTTTCCGTTATTTGGAAAATTCCTGATTGCCAGCTCGCCTTGGAATTTAATGGACTGTATGAATTGTAGGTTTCACTGAATAAATACACTCGTTGAAAGCCGGAAATATGTTACTTTATTAGCAATAAACAACACATTGAACATTTGAACATTTACAAGAATTAGCTTTCGTAGAGCGGACCGGTTCGCATGCTGCCACGTTGACAGAAGGAACGTAAGTGCGGTGAACGGCGAGGCAAAGCCCGCTCGACCTTCTACTGCGCACAGTATTGATTCAGAATGCAAGAGAGGCGGCAAAAGTTTATAAAGTCCTTAACACCAACAATGCCTAGTACATTAAACATAGGCGTCTGGAATGCTAACGGTTTTGGCCCAACGAAGTCAAGAATTAAAAACTTGTTTAAAACATCAAAATATAGACGTCATGTTTATTTCTGAGACGCACTTTACAAGCAAAAGTTATCTACGTGTTCCTGACTACTCCATCTACGTTACACCACACCTTGACAATACAGCCCATGGAGGGTCCGCTATAATAATAAAAACGTCCATAAAACACCATGAGAATGAAAGCTTCGCAAAAGACTTCATTCAAGCAACCACCGTTACTGTACACGATTATCTCGGACCCATCACACTATCAGCCATATACTCACCGCCTAAACATAAAATTACAAAAGAACAGTACAAGCAATATTTCGATACTCTTGGCAACAGATTTATCAGTGGAGGCGATTTCAACGCTAAACACCCGTGGTGCGGATCTAGAGTAAATACACCTACACCAAGAGGTAGGCAACTCTACCTAGCGCTGCTACAAAACAATTTAACACCATTATCTACGGGTGAACCAACGTACTGGCCTGCAGATAGAAGGCGCAAGCCAGACCTCATAGACTTCTGTATAACAAAGGGCTTACCACAAACACACCTTCACATACAATCATGCTTCGACCTCTCTTCCGACCTTTCCCCCATAATTGCCACACTGAATGCTAACATGGTGCAAAAAGCGAGATCAAGTACGCTACACAATAGTAAAACAAACTGGACTCTATTTAACTATATACTAAGCAATAATCACCTAAAATTCTCACTTAAAAGCCAGGAAGAAACTAGACCTAGTTGTTGACTTGTTAACCCAGACTATTCAGGAGGCAGTATGGTCAGCAACACCAGAAATTGACAACAAACTGCAACAACGATCATGTTCTGGCATAGCTAAAGCAAAAATCCTAGAAAAACGGAAATTAAGAAAACAATGGCATAAAACGAGATCTCCTCAAGACAAAACCAGGTACAACAAGGCAACAAAAGAATTAAAAATATTACTAGAAGAAGAAAAAAATGCACTCATTCAAAATTATCTGCACGAACTTTCCGCAACCAAAGATACCAATTATTCTCTTTGGAAGGCGACGAGAAACATCAAACGTCCCCGACAGCATAACTTTCCAATCAAACTAGAAAGCGGCAAATGGGCTAGATCAAATATAGAAAAGGCAGAAGTATTTGCTGAACATCTTGAAAAAACTTTTACCCCATTCCCGAGAGTAATCACTGAAAATGAGGAAGAACAAATCCATACGTTCTTAGATTCGCCATTGCAAATGGAACTCCCACTAAAAAAATTTAAGATCCGCGAAATCCAACAAATAATCGACACAGATCTCAATAGCAAAAAACCTCCAGGGTGGGATCAAATCACAGGCAAGGTACTCAAGGAACTCCCAGAAAACATAATTCGAGACATAACGGCACTCTTCAACGCAGCCTTAAGATTAAATTACTTTTCCAGTTTCCTGGAAAATTGCACAAATCATACTTATAGCAAAACCTGGCAAAGATCCTGAAAGCGTAGAGTCGTACAGGCCAATGAGTCTCCTGCCAACAATATCAAAGGTCTTCGAAAAACTCCTGCTTAAAAGACTGAAACCATTACTTGAGCAAAAACAACTAATCCCTGAGCATCAGTTCGGATTCAGAGAACAGCATGGAACCACTGAACAAGTACACCCAGTAGTACGTCACATAAATACTGACATTGAAGAAGGCAGATACTGCTCAGCTGTATTCCTCGATGTGTCAAAAGCCTTTGATAAGGTTTGGCACTCGGGACTATTATACAAAATCAAAAAACAACTACCACATAATACTTACCTTCTATTAAAATCATGCCTAGAAGATAGACAGTACTATGTTAGACATGATGACGAACAAACAAACCTAAAACCAATCAAATCAGGAGTCCCGCAAGGAAGCATACTAGGGCCAATCTTGTATCTGATCTTTACTGCCGATCTCCCAGTTCTACAAGGAACAGCGGTAGCAACTTTCGCTGACGACACTACGGTGATTGCATCACACAGAGATCCTGCAATTGCATCTAATCTTGGTCAAGAAAAATATTAACGAAATCGAGAAATGGATCAAAACTTGGAGGATCAGGATCAATGAACAAAAATCTGTACATGTAACTTTTACCACGAAAAGATCAACCTGTCCACCAATCTACCTCAACGAACAAGCTATACCCCAAGATACAAAAGCTAAATACTTAGGTATAACCCTAGATAGAAGACTAACATGGAGGCCTCACATTGAAACAAAAAAGAAGCAACTAAACATCAAATTAGGGCAATTGTACTGGATAATCGGAAGAAAGTCGCAACTCACACTTGAAAATAAAGTGCTCGTGTATAAAGCAATATTAAAGCCGATATGTACAGTCCCTTTATATACAACCAGTGAACTCTAACATAACTGGAAAGGACCCGTCGCGTGCGCAAAGCACGCAAATCTGTGTCAGGGGCGACAGACTGAGATGGAATGATCGTGTAGTATCCCTATCTCTGTTTTACACATGCAAGTGAATGGCAATTGTGCGGTTCATTTCCCATTTATTACTTCGACACGAAGTGTACGAAGTATTGAAATTCCCTCATATCGAAAACCACTCTGAGTCAAATATCTCTAAAATTCGAGCCAACCGACTAATGAACCCACTATATCAAATCTCCGTCTCGGCGGTGCGGATCTTTTGGTGAAGATCCCAGCCCACTAGATCAATCCCCCGTATTGGGGGGTGCCTAAACGTGCTGTGCGGGGGATGTATGTTCGTATGTGTACACGATTCCGGTCGCCAGGAACCTTCCTGAAGTCTTGGATCGTTTTCATACGATAGGTCCTCCGAAAATGAAGGCAACATCAACTTTTGAGCTATGGTCGTCGGCAAAAAAAATCTTCTTTTTTTTGTTTTGTTTTTTTTTTTTTGGTAAATAACTGGTTCATAGCATTTCATTGTATTAGCGAAACGGAGTGATGCTGAGTATCGAAGTATTTTTGGAAAGCACGGAAGGGCGCTTTTCTTGAGTGGGGGGTACCGTATATTTAAAATTTGTTATTATTTTGAGGATCTTGTATCTGTGAAAAGGTTTTTAATTGTCGAATTACTTTTACATCAAGCAGTTCGTGTATTTTGTTGAAAGCAAATTGCAGCAAAATAGTGTCAAAACCATTTTCCAAGTGTTGTGTTTACAAACTGAACAATCATGGTGCTTAATTGTGTAGCTTATGGTTGCAATAATGTACAGGATGCAAGAAAACCAATTTCATTTCATACGTAAGTTTACAGTTTTTTTATAGCCTAAAGTCTATAAAATCTTTATTGTATGTTAAAATTTAAAATACTCATAAAATGTAGTTAACCTATAACAGTGAATAAAATATATGATAAATTTTATTATTAATTAAGTACCTATATGCTTATTTTAGTTTTCCAAACGTTCAGAGATTCTGGAACTTTGGGTGAAAGCAATAAGAAGAGAGAATTGGTTGCCTTCCAAGACGAGTAGGCTGTGCGGGGAACATTTTTTATCTGTGGATTACCAAATTAGGCCAGGATGTAATACTAAATTACTCGAACTTGATGCTGTGCCAAGTACTTTTTCATTTTCAAAACATCTATCAAAAAAGGCAACACCTCGAAGGAAATGAATTCGACATGATGTTAGTTATTAAAATAACCTTCTGTATTATGCCAAAAATTATTGTCTTTTTAGTTTTTTTAGATTGCAGATGATAGGGTTAAAGAAGAACCTATGAGTATTGATTTTGGTGTTACTACAGCAGAATCGATAAATTTGCCATCGCCATCTGCTAGAGCAGTCTTTCCCAACCTGTGGTACGCGTACCACTAGTGGTACGCAGACGCCACTGCGGTGGTACGTGGTGTTCTGCACACGGAAAAAAATGTTTTAAAATTTGGTTATTGAACAAAAACACATTTTTTAAAGGAATACATTTCAACAATTATGGCAACACAACTTCTTGCCATGCAGATCAACTTTTATTCGCAGTACAGCTTCAAAAAGTGATGTTGAAAGCTTATTCCTGTTTTAGTTTCAATATATGTAATATTAGACAATATTCTTTCAACATCAGCATTCTCGTGGTGAATACACAAAATAATAAGGGCTAGTTCGGCAATATTTTTAAAAATATATTCCTCGTGAAAATCTTTTGAAGTACAAAATAAATTTTTAACTGATTGCATTCCTTGGTGCATCTGATGTCGACATGATAATGCGAATTGGCAAAACTAATTTATTGTGTAAGTACATTAAATAAATGTTAAAACAATTTTGCTTAATCGTGATCTTAAAAAAATCCTTAAATATTATTATTTTTGGTAGACACAAATTCCGCTACTACTTTCTTAGACCAGACATTCCCAAGTTGACTTCTAATCTTCAAGCTCAGCCTTCTCATTGAAGTTTTGTATTATATTTTTGTTGTATTTTCCTTACAGTATAATATTTTTTTTAATTTTCAACTTACGCTATGAATTCCTTGTTCATATCAATTAATGGTTATTTAACCAACAAGTGTGTTAATAAAGGTGATTAATAATCGAGAGATTTTAACGCATGAGCGAGTGGAGCGAGGGAACGCGTTAATGAGGGAGATTATTAATTACCGATTAACATAATAGCTGGTTACAAGACTTTTTCGTCAATTGTAGGTTTATTAAAATCCATCAAAAATATTTATTAGTTTTGAGTGTTTTGACATTTCAGATACATTTGACGTTTAGTACGTATGGTTGCCGATTCCGGAGCAATTTTGCGGCAATTAAAATACTTGGCGGTTGGAAATCCACCTCTGTTGCCGAAGGATACATTGAGAACTCGATAAGTATAAAATACAAACTGCCACAAAGATATTGAGCGAAGCGTTTTCTAATGTAAATATTAATATTAATAAATCCACGGAATAATTTAACCTTTAGTTTTGACATTTCAGGTACATTTGACGTTTAGTACGTATGGTTGCCTATATAAAATCATTGCGAAAACGGGTCTATTAATGCATGATTTTTTAGACAAAATCGTGCATTAATGAGTCGATATATAAACGATTGACGGAAATAAAATATTATAACACACTACACAGAATTTTATTCTTCATACTTATGGTTGGAAAATGGGTTAGTTAGACTAGTAAAATAATAAACATATTCCATCCATAATTACCTCCACGTGTCCTCGTGACTAAGTGGTACGCAAAATATTTTTGTCTTGTGAAGTGGTACGCCAGTAAAAAAGGTTGGGAAACACTGTGCTAGAGGATCAAAACTGCTCAGGGGCCAAGAAACGCAGACTGCAGCAATAGATGATAAACTTTTCCGCTTGAAAAGGCAAGTAAAAACTATAAAAAACAAAAAGTCAAGAGGAAAAATTTAAAGGTGTCTACTATGAAACATCTCATTACTTAAGGAAATTTCAAAAAGTGACTTTAGCAATGAAAATTTAAATACTGTCCTGAAAAATTATTTTGAAGGTTAATAATAATGCTTGTGCTAAACTATTGGACTTTAAAATTAATAATGAATTTTTTTTAGGTCTGCCTTTAGAGCTTGTGCTTCTGCAGAAAACAGACTCTGAAATTAAAGATCTTGGCCAAAGACGAGAAATGTAGACTAATTGTATTTTACATAATTTATTCATGTAAATATTTGTACGATGAAATATTATTAAATACATTTTGCAATTAATATATTATATAAAAGCATTTATTCTTTATAATTTATTGCTAATTACAACTGCTGAAATGCTTAATATCACTATTTCTTTATATTGCTCTTGTAAGTGTTTATAATAATGTTTACAAACAATTATCGATATTAAGCGTTTCACCATTTGCATTAGCTGTGATATTTTAAATTGAAATAAAATCATTGTTGAAGTAAAAGTGTTACGAAATCCAGTTACTTATTGATTTTTGTACCTTTTCTCATTTGTAATTGTTCCCTATATGTGTATCTATAATCTAGTCTAAACATATAATAATATAGATTTTAAATATTGTTTTATCAGTCAAATAACGGTTTTAAAAAATTTCAATGACTGCTAAATTTGTATGGTCACTTATCCAGAATTTTATTAAATATTCGACAAATACTAGAAACAGTTATATAATTCTTTTACCTCTTAAAAGATTAAAGATTAATCAAATAATCTGTATAAATTTTAATCAATCATTTTAAAAAAGATAGGATAGGAAATAAAAAATAAAACCTTCAAATTTGCTCATTTCTGCCATTTATTCAATATGTTAAACAGAGAGGGAGATACTACACACTAGCGGGCAAGGTCCGTAAATCACGTTTGCTTTGTCAAGGTCCGTAAATCACGTTTGATTTGTCCATGTCAGGTCATCTCATGTAATTTGACAATGCACAAATATGGCGGACAGTGGCGGTAAATTTAAAATGTGGGTATGTTCTTAACAGAATTTAGATCATAGTTTGTCATCTTGACGCATTAACCTGACAACTGCAAAACAAACTGTCAGTATTAACTGATAGAATTTAACGACATTTCAATATGCCTGGGTGTGCAGCAAAAATTGCTCCAATAGTTTCCATAAGGGAATTAGAGTATTCATTTTTCCCATGCAGGAGAAACGTCGTATAGTGTGGGAAAGTTTTTGTGGGCGCGATAATTGGAAATCCACTAAATATTCCCGTTTATGTGAGGTAAGTTTATACATAACTGTTGCTATTTTTTAGCTGTAACTTTATAATTTATTGTAATTTTCTATTTTAGCAACACTTTGAAAATGACCAGTTTGAAGAAAATCGTCAGGACAAATTAAAAAAGCTAAAACCAAATTCAGTTCCAACGATTTTATCTGTAAGCCAAAAAATAGTACTTCAGAAGAAAATGAAAGTAAGTAAAATTTAAAAGATTTCAAATTAGTACCTCTTATGTACTTCTTCTTTAACGATATAGAAAAACGACATTCGTCCGAAGACTAAGCCACAAAGTAATTATGGTGATGAACGTAAACTAAATAATTTATTACACACTAATCAGGCCTCGGAATTAGTTCAAAACGAATTTGAACTACAAAAAAAGGAAGTAGAGATGTTAAAAAATCAAATTGAGCAGCTTGACGAGAGAAATAAAATTTTGGAAAATATTATCCATAAAAATCCGTATTTTGACAACGATTTAGCATCAATATTAGCTAAGGGGAAGAAAAAATTTAAATGGCCTCCAGAACAAATAAGAAAAGCAATTCAACTTAGATTTGCCGTAGGATGGAAAGGCTACAAATATATGCAAGGAACCTTAAATTATCCACTGCCCTCTTACCCTACTCTGTGCAGGCATGTTCAGAAATTATTGTTTAATCCAGGATTGTTAACAGAACTGCTTCCCTTATTAGAAGGGAAACGAAAAGCTATGAAACACATATTTGAAAGTGACTGTTTATTGGTAATGGATGAAATGGAGATTGATAAAAGTACAGGTTCTCATGTCGGATACGGCACGACCAAAAAAGATCAACAATATCAAAAACTCGGTCAACAACTTTTTGTGTTTATGTTACGAGGTGTGAATTCTAATTAGAAGCAAGTTATAGCATACCATGTAACATCGAAACAAGCAGATAATGAAGATATGTGCAAATTAGTAAAAGACATCATACAAAATGTAGAAGTCATTGGCTTCAATGTTCTGGGTGTAGCCAGTGATATGGGTCCAAAAAACAGAGCAATTTGGAAACATTTTGGCTTATGTGTTGGAAAATACTCCAATGTTCACTTAGCACCACATCCAGTTAGACAAAACGAAAAACTATATTTCTTTGCCGACATTCCTCATCTGCTTAAAAAATTGAGAAGTGCTATGATGGCACATAATATAATTCTTCCCGATGTTATTGTGACTAGAGAAAAATTGTCCTCCAATGTCATTAAATTTAAATATATTACAAAACTGCATGATATTCAGAAAAACTCTAGTTTAAAACTAGCACCTCATATTACTGAACGTCTCGTAAACCCAACGACTTTTGACAAAATGCGTGTATCATTTGCAGCTCATATATTCAGCTATTCAACAGCATCTGCAATAGAAACTTGTGTTAAATTGGGATTAATGTCAAATTCTGCATTTACAACAGCTTGGTTTTTAAGAGAAGTAAGAACTTGGTTTGATATTTTGAATAGCCGAGTACATAAAACAGCCATTGTAAAAAGGAACAGAGAAAAAAAGTTGCCTTTTTAAACTCCTTCATTAGTTTAGCAGAGACCATCAAAATTGGAGACAATGGACACTGGAAACCAGTTCAAACTGATGTAATTTTATCTACTAAAAATGTAATATCTTTGTTAGAGGAACTATTTCAAAAGGGATACAATTTCATTTTAACTTCAAGGTTAAACCAAGATTGCTTGGAAAACTTATTTTCAGTTCTTAGGCGCCATGGAAATGGCAATCCTACAGCACTTCAAGGAATAATAAGAGCTTTGAAACTTATTACTCTGTCACAGTTTTTCGATAATACTTCTGAAAAATCTGGTGTGATACACTCACACAACTTCCTTTTACATTGATCTTATAATTAGTCAAAAATTTCATTTTTAATTTTTAACCATTTGTTAAAAATTTTCAAAAATTACAAATTCTACAAAAACGGTACAAAATCGAGTGTTAGTTGAAGAGACAAATTTTCTCTAGAATTTTAAGGTGAATTCAAAAATGTAATAATATACCGGGTGTTTTATTTACAATAGGAGTTAATAAAAAAAATAGAAAAAAAACAAAAGAAACCCACTTTAGAAGTATTCAACTAGAAAATCACCTATCTCACATCAATACACATTAAAAATGTAAGAAAAATGTAAAATTTAAAAAAAATCGTTAGAACCGTTTTTGAAAAAATCGAAAAAAACTGAAAAATCACAAGAGTAAACACCTACTTCCGGTTATGCGATTTTTTTCAAAAGCTTGCTGTCTCATCTACATAGTACACAAAACTTATATATGAAGTTTCAATGCCATACCTCTTTTCGTTTTTGAGATATTCTGTTCACAGACAGACAGACAGACACACAGACAGACAGACACACAGACCAATGAAAAAAAATATGTTTTTTGGGATCAGGGGACTCTAAAACGTGAAGATCTGTTGAAAACTCAATTTCGAATTTTTGGGGTGAATCCAATACTTCCTTTATAGTAGTAAAAGGAAGTAAAAAGGAAAAAGCTATGAAAATGATATTGACAGGCATTACATAAATTATTTTAAAATCCCACTCAAATCATAGCGAAAAGATAAAGTTAACAAAATGCCTGAAGATGACTGCGTACCAACTTCACATTTGTCATATTCCGATTCGGATAGTGATACCGAAGGACGCATCAGCTTAATAAGAAAAAACGTGATAAATAATTTACTTGGGACAGCTATTTTTAAGTCATTAAAAAAGATTTGCCAATTTTGCAAAAGAAAATTTGTCTCCCAGCCTACGGCGAATGTAAGAGAAGCGCTTATTAACTGTAAAACATACGGCAAGCTTCATTATCCTGCTGATAATGTTTATAGTGCTATAGAAAAAATAGATATGTTTCTGTCTAAACATTTCAAAAAATGTAATAATCATTCCAATTTATGTAGACATTTAATTTATTTAACTAAATTAAAATTTAAAACTGTCATTGTCCCTCTTCTACACTGTGACACTTGCAAATCTTTTGAAATAGTTCTTAGCAATTACATTGCATTAAGACTAGCAATTGAATCACGCAATTTAAAAGAAGAGATAAGGAAGTCAAAACGCAAGTCATTTGCTTCTAAAAGTTCTATGCGGTCTGTTAGTATTACATAAGTTTTATTAAACCTTATAGTTGTCAATGTTATAAATAAGATTTTTAATGTTAATACGTTTTGTTACTTTCAAATAAAATAACAAGTGCAAATTTATAATCGTTTTGATGTTCCAGACATGAAAAAGGGTGACGGATTTGTTTGGGTCTAAATTTGTAGTTTTCTATTAATTTTATGTAAGTATTGTTGTTGAAAACTACCACTACAGCATCTTTAGTAAATGTAGCAGTCGTATATGAAATTAGTAATTTCCGTGTACTCAAATTATAAGGTAATTCTTCATTTTAAGAAATGCACAATTTAATCCACATTTTAAATTTACCGCCACTGTCCGCCATATTTGTGCATTGTCAAATTACATGAGATGACCTTATCTGGACAAAGCAAACGTGATTTACGGACCGGACAAAGCAAACGTGATTTACGGACCTTGAAATGCACCTGTCAAATAATTGTTAGGGACTGGCCCACCCGTCGGAGGGCGCTAGTGTCGCCACTCGACAAGGTTGTGAACCAAACTATAATTAATTATGGGTCGGTATGTGAAGAAGTGTTGTTTCAAATTGTGCCGATTTAGTGTAGGAGACACAAGTTTCCCAACGGCATAAAAAAACCTACTAATAGAAGCGTTTTCTGAATGCATCTGTCAAATCAAATAATTGTTAGAGATTGGCCCATCCGTCAGGAAGCGCCGGTGTCACCTGTCCGCCTTTTGAAAAGTGCGTAAATAGTAAACTCATACGTCAAACTGACACCGACAAATCATTTAAAATGCGTGAAAAGCATTTTGAACCAAAGCAAATTGTTGCAATTGAGGACGACTATTGTAAGATTGACAATACCTATTAAACAATATTGCTATTTGAATTACTTAAATATATTTGTTATTCGCAAATATTTTGTTTCAATTTTCCATAATTATTGTAAACTTCAGAACCTATAAAGATTTTGCATATTCCGATTTATGCGGTTCAAAACTTTAAAATCGAGATTCTGATGAAGGCAAATTATGTATATGCAAAATTTTTATTGGTGTTGACAGTATATCCTTGATTAATCCAAATATCGTAGTAATGGCGTATTTAAATCACAAAGCAACCACTAATAGAGGAGTTTCTTAAATGCACCTGTCAAATAATTGTTAGGGACTGGCCCACCCGTCGGAGGGCGCTAATGTCGCCACTCGACAAGGTTGTGAACCAAACTATAATTAATTATGGGTCGGTATGTGAAGAAGTGTTGCTTCAAATTGTGCCGATTTAGTGTAGGAGACACAAGTTTCCCAACGGCATAGAAAAACCTACTAATAGAAGCGTTTTCTGAATGCATCTGTCAAATCAAATAATTGTTAGAGATTGGCCCATCCGTCAGGAGGCGCTGGTGTCACCTGTCCTCTAAGGTCACTAAATCACGTTAGCTACGCTTACACAGGTATAGTCAAATTTATACCCATTCGGAGTCACGTGATAATATAGTAATTTTACGTATGTCGATTCTTAAAAATGCAATTTTAGGGAAATAAATGACATTCCGTTTTGTAGGTTATCCTGACATATGCCAATTTCTAAAACAAGGTTGCTACGGGTTTATTCTCTTATATGAAATCAAACTGAATTTACAGGTTAAAGAAAACATAACATGTCGTAAAATGTAAATATAATAAAGATATGTCAGCTGCTACATTAAAAACCTGCTGCGTATAGCAAATTTTAAGTCAATTTCTGTGCATGCATATTCTGTTATATAGAACATTGCCATTTGAAGCATATTTCCTTGCACAATCTATTTAGGGAAGAAACTGAATGTGAAAAATCTCCAGATTCTTCAACCAAGCATTTTTTAGATTTTTTATGGTTACAAATTCTTTAGCTACATACATTTTATATACAGTGTCTTGACTGCTTCGTCGACTTCCGTTTTTGCATTCTTCACTTTCTGGCTCATATTTTCGGTAAATTGTGCTCTCCGAGATATTTAACGCAAGAGAAGCACGGCGAACAGCGTTGGAGGGTGAAACTGTTGATTTACTATTATTAATATTGTACTCTTCATTAAAAAAACGCATAATATTCAAATTAATTGTTGTGACTGCTCGTTATACCGCATGTCCGATGGTTTCTTTTAATTTCCAGTTTTCGGCTCAACAATTTCAGGTTTTATTACCCTTATCTCAATAACTTACACGAAAAATATAATCTGACAGATTAGAAACGTCAAATTTTTAAAATTAATTTTATGAATCGACCTGCTTTTTTTTCAAATTTCTTCCATTTCATCTATTTTACTAAAGATGAACAGAGACAGACAAAAGTCACGTGACTCCGAATGGGTATAATTTTGACTATAGGGAAACTCGGCGTTATTTATGTCAAACCAAACTCGTTTTTGTCAGTGGCGTACCCAATCAGTTTATAGGTTATAATAGATATAAATTGAAGTTTGTGTAATGTGAACGCAATAAATAAATATTACATAACAAATTATTTGTAAACGTTTTCCAACTTAAAAGAAATAATTATCACAAATATAAAGCTTCAGAATATATTTTGTACCGCTCGCTGCATTCCAATAATTCGGCATCTCACGTACACGTAAATGATGCATGTCGTCTAGTGGTCTATTTATTTCTTTCAACCACTCCTGCCGTTTCATGTTATTTCTTGGTCCTTAATTTGCAATAAGTAATTCATTAAAAAGTATTGCTAAATATTGCAGTTTAAATTACCTTCAGGAACTTGAAACAGCGTATACCCTTTTATGCTGTTGTTCAGGCAACCTTTAACGTAGCAAATACAAACCATAATGCTATATATACGTTTTGACAAAATTCGTCGGGAGAACTAGGAAATCCGAGATCACAATCATCTCTTCAGGGCATAATTTAGGCAAATAACCTGTAATCGTAAAAAAATACCTTTGATATTTCTTCAGATCTTCAAGTTTCAGGGTCAGTAGACGAAAAACATTTTAAATTGCGGTTAAAAACGATCATCTGCATAACTTACAACCTAGAGAAAGGATTGTGGCATCGCATTCGAAGGATATATTACTAATAAGAAAAATTATTTATGGCCTTACTAGTAGCGCCTATGGTAAATTTGACATTGACAAACTCGTTTTTTAAACTTGTCAAATGGTATTTCCCTACCTGTGTTAGGTAGCTAACGTGATTTAGTGACCTTACTGTCCTCCTTTTGAAAAGTGCGTAAATAGTAAACTCATACGTCAAACTGACACCGACAAATCATTTAAAATGCGTGAAAAGCATTTTTAACCAAAGCAAATTGTTGCAATTGAGCACGACTATTGTAAGATTGACAATACCTATTAAACAATATTGCTATTTGAATTACTTAAATATATTTGTTATTCGCAAATATTTTGTTTGAATTTTCCATAATTATTGTAAACTTCAGAACCTATAAAGATTTTGCATATTCCGATTTATGCGGTTCAAAACTTTAAAATCGAGATTCTGATGAAGGCGAATTATGTATATGCAAAATTTGTATTGGTGTTGACGGTATATCCTTGATTAATCCAAATATCGTAGTAATGGCGTATTTAAATTTTGCCGCCTTGCCTGAATAGTTTCTGGCCCACCCGTTGTAGGGCGCTGAAACTTTTATTCAAGCTTACTGTTTGAGAAATCGCTCTATTAGTGGTTGCTTTGTGATTTAAATTTTGCCGCCTTGCTGGAATAGTTTCTGGCCACCCGTTGTAGGGCGCTGAAACTTTTATTCAAGCCTACTGTTTGAGAAATTGCTTTATTAGTGGTTGCTTTGTGATAGATATATTAAACAAGATACAGCCATGCGGCGACATAGTTCAAAATGACGTACCTTCTATTGCTGTCACTCTCAGTGCTTGAATTACGTATAGCGCTATCCTTTAGAGAGGTACCATTGCTTGCATAGAAAAATGTGTTGGTGGCACTGTAAGTCTATGTCAAATTCGAGGTTACCAGGTTAGGTTTTGCGTCAGTTTGTGACAAAACTGAAGCAAACCCTAACCTGCTAACATCGAATTTGACATAGACTTACAGTGCCACCAACAAATTTTTCAAAATAGATTTTTTTACTGTCCCACTTTTCTATGCAAGCAATAGCACTTTGATGCGATATTGAGAGAAATTCGGACAAAATACATTTAACTTGTGTTACATGGTGCCAGTAATAGTCTTTGTTGTCTCAATATAGCAATCAAAACCACGAAAACAGCAGTTTGACTGGTAAATCTGCTAACCACTTAAATGTTCAAAATTATAAGGAAAATATGTAGAAGGATTGTAATTGGCCTCGGATTCTGCATTTTAGCCCAAAGCAGTGGGTATTAAATAAATAGTAGCGTTTATTTGAGTGTGCATTATGTTTTATATTAGTTACAATGAGAGGACAGCATATTGTAAGACCTAAAAACCATGGTACAACTTAAGGAAAACCTGAGGTTGAAAAGCCTGGAAAAATAATAGGAAAGGCCAGGACACAACCGCAGTTTTGAAACAAGACAGAAAGCAGTCTAGAAACTAATACACGGCCTCCATAACCTGTCAGGGTTGAGGTGCCAAAGAATAATAAGTACAGGTAGTAGGTAGGTATTATTTAGGTATTTTAAAAGAGTTTACGCATCGATGGAAGGATAAATCTTCATAAAAAGAACTATAAGAAATAGAATACAGAATACAAGTCCTCATTTTGATTATAAATATTAATTGAGCTCTTTATCATTGCAATAAACTACGTAAATTACGAGGTTTCAAAGAGCTACAACGAGCTTTGATTTGGCCGGGAACAACCCAGGCAGGTGTTTTCTGACTAGAATTTATCCAGTTAGAAGCTGAAGTAGAGCATTCAGGTACAAGAGAGACAATCAGAAGGTTAGTGCTCATTTCTTACGAAATATTAAGAAGTTATACAGCAAGTTTGGTATCTGGAAATTAATTTAGAATTATTTTTCTAAAATTAATAGTGATTCGAGTACTCGACATTTTTCGACAATTCTATTTTGAAATTTACTTCTTGGAATTAGGTTATTTTTAGAATTTTTATATATATCAAGTTTGGACATATTTAATATTCGATTAAATTGTTTCGATTAAATTGTTTTTGACAATTTGTATTTTATTTTGTAATGTCAGATCAAACTTCAATGTGCGCTACTACCAAACTAAAGTACCTGAAACGTGTATTTGATTCATAAAGTCAAATAGTTATTATATTTAAAAGTAATTCAGTCTTTAACTGCAAGATAAAGTGTTAGTAGAAGATTAACCATTCAGCTGGATTTATGAGTCCCATTGCTGTAAAACTGACTAGTCGATGTTTCAAAAAATAATCGCATGACATAATTTAAATGTCAAATTGATTTACGAGATACGTCAATTACTATTCATTACATTAAGAAGTAGGGTAAGTACATAAGTGAGCTATACCTGCTAGTGCTTCTTTTTGATAATTAAAAAAAACGGTATATTTAATTTGATATGTAATAGTGCTCCAAAAAGAGAGCTATTACATTTTGACTTACACTTTGGGGTTTATATTAATTGTAATACACCACGAGAAAGAGTTATATTACAGCTTGCTTGCAAACCAAAATTCGAAGATAATGCATGTCCTTGAAATAACTATAACCTATGAAAGTGTTAAATGATATTTTGACTGTAGAAAATTAGTTAGATCACGGCCTACTGCAAGTCTTTAGAAATGAAAGCAATTATACTGTTTATTTATAACCAATAAAATTATTACAATTGCAATACAACTTATAGTAGTAATTCAAGTTCTCTTGGCTTTTTTTGCTAACTCGTTTAATAATTTCATCTACGTTCACCTGCAGTTCTCTGTGAATGGAGAGCATTGTCAATCCATTCAGCCTATATTGCGCTGTTGTATTTCGGAGGTAAGTCTTAATTATTTTTAAGGTGGAGAATTCGAATTCGATTAATTATAGGGTACAATTGAGAGTTTTGAATAGCATTCATTTAATTTTTACTTCCTTTTACCGTAAAGGAAGTATTGGATTCACCCCAAAAATTCGAAATTGAGTTTTCAACAGATCTTCACGTTTTAGAGTCCCCTCATCCAAAAAACATATTTTTTTTCATTGGTCTGTGTGTCTGTCTGTCTGTGTGTCTGTCTGTGTGTCTGTCTGTGAACAGAATATCTCAAAAACGAAAAGAGGTATGGCGTTGAAACTTCATATTGTGTACTATGTAGATGAGACAGCAAGCTTTTATAAAAATCGCATAACCGGAAGTAGGTGTTTACTCTTGTGATTTTTTAGTTTTTTTTCGATTTTTTCAAAACGGCTCTAACGATTTTTTTCAAACTTTAAATTTTTATTACATTTTAATGTGCATTAACGTGAAATAGGTGATTTTCCAGTGAATACTTCTAAAGTGGGTTTCTTTTGTTTTTTTTTTCATTTTTTTTATTAACTCCTATCTTAAATAGAACACCCAGTATATTATTACATTTTTGAATTCTGCTTAAGATTTTAGAGAAAATTTGTCTCTTCAACTAACGCTCTATTTTGTACCGTTTTTGTAGAATTCGTAATTTTTGAAAATTTTTGACAAATGCTTAGAAATTAAAAATTAAATATTTAACTAATTATAAGATCACTGTAAAAGGAAGTTGTGTGAGTGTATCACACCAGATTTTTTATTAATGTGTAGTTTAAATGTTAATTTTTTATCCAAATATACTCTAGGTATTTTACTCCTTGGTCAGGTGGGTTCCAAGGAAGGCGTTCATTGTTAATTACAATTTCCGGTGGTGGTGTAGGGTATCGTAGGGTGAATATTTTTGCTTCACATTTACTTGAATTTAGAGTGATGTTCCATTTTTCAGGCCAGTTATTTAATTTATCCAAGGTGGTCTGGAGATTTTCTGCAGCGATGTTTATGTCTTCATTTTGTGTAATAATTGCTGTGTCGTCAGCGTACATAGCAATGCTGGTACTATATGCTTGTGGAAGAGTCATTATACCAACGATAACCTATGCATCCTTGGTATGGTGGCACAAGGCAAGCAATATTAAAAATAAGAACTCGCTTAGCAAAATACAAAGAATGGCCTGTATTGGAATAACGGGGGCAATGTCAACAACCCTTACAGCCGCGTTAGAAGCCTTGCTGAACCTTCCCCATTACACCTAAGGGTAGAGGCGGAAGCGAGACTAGGGGCATATAGGCTGAAAGTACAAGGGTATGATCGTTATCCTGGACATCGAGGATACCATACCGAAATCTTTAACCGATTACGTGAAAACCTCATCCTGCAGATGAAGTCCGACAAAATAAAGACATCCTACCAGTTCCAAAAACCGTTTGAAGTATATCTTCCAGAGCGGGAAGAGTGGAACGAGGAAGAAGTCTTAACCAACTAAAGGGGGAAGTCTGGTACACAGACGGATCAAGAACAGAAAATGGAACAGGTCTGGGCATTTATGGTACGGGACAGGAAATGCAATAAGCATAAACCTGGGACAATATGCAACAGTATTCCAGACCGAGGTAACAGCAATTCTAACCTGCGCCCAATGAATGGTGCAGAGATCCTACAAAGGCAGGAGAATACACATCCTGACGGACAGCCAAGCAGCTTTAAAAGCTTTGTCATCTAACCAGTTCAACTCAGAACTGGTATATGAATGCCATAAAAAACTGGTTCAACTGGGAGAACACAACAAACTTAGCCTGTTGTGGGTCCCAGGTCACCAAGGAATAATAGGCAACGAAAAAGCAGACAAACTAGCAAAATCAGCCAGTACTATCCAGCTGATAGGACCAGAGCCTACCTGTAACATAGCTTATAGCATGATCAGGGAGCAAACTAGAAGCTGGCTACGAGATAAACATCGCAAATTCTGGCACGACTACCCTAAAGCAAGGCACTCTAGAAACTTCATAGGGGAACCGTCCAAGAAAGCGACACTGGCACTCCTGGAAAATGGAAGGGAGAAAATAAAACACATAACAAGGATAACTACAGGACACTGTTATATGAACAAACATATGCACACAATAGGAGTGGCAACAAACACAGAATGTAGATTCTGTGAAGAGGAGGACGAGACTCCAATCCACTGGATATGCGAGTGCGAGGAACTCATAACTCTGCGACATAAACACTTTGGGGAAACAACAATCGAACCCGAACTGCTGATAAACACCTCACTAAACTCACTAGGAAGCTTTTTTGAGGACATCGGAAATACCTCTGTGAGGCTAGGTGAAGCACTGGGATGTGCACATAGGTCTTTTAGGCCGCAGTGCAGAAAGGGGAACTAACCCAACCAGAAGTA
The DNA here is from genome assembly GCA_940337035.1 of Agriotes lineatus. Classification (NCBI taxonomy): domain Eukaryota; kingdom Metazoa; phylum Arthropoda; class Insecta; order Coleoptera; family Elateridae; genus Agriotes; species Agriotes lineatus. Next base: position 38,495,448 of record OW679194.1, on the reverse strand, counting down.
TATATAATAATGCTTGTGGAATGTCATGCATAAATATGTTGTACAGGGTTGGACCTAGTATAGATCCCTGGGGTATTCCTGCTGCTATATTTTTCATCGTGGACATAGTATTATTAATCCTTACTTGGAACTTCCTGTTGTCTAGAAAGGACTTCAATATTAAAAATAAATATTTTGGTAAATTTATTGTTATTAACTTGTGTAATAGTCCCAGAGTCCAGACAGTGTCAAAAGCTTTGGCTATATCAATGAATACTATGAGAGTGTGTTGTTTGGCTTCATAGCCTCTTTTGATGATTTCGGTTATTCCAGCCAACTGGTGAGTGGTCGAATGTTTTGATCTAAATCCGAACTGAAAGTTGGGAATAGTATTGTTATTGCTCAATTCTGTGTTTAATCTGGTTAGGATGCATCTTTCTAGTAGTTTAGAGAAGGCGACCTTGTGGGGCTCACTGTGGAAGCCATACGACTAAACCAATTTTAACAAATTGATTAATTTTAAATTTAATATGGGTATCATTCAGAAGGGACCAGTTTTAAACTACATATATAATAACTTTTATTTGCTTTAGCATATAGCCAGCTCACTATCAAGGTAAAAAATAAAAATCATGGCAAATTTTGGGGAGCAATATATTTTTGAAAGTGAAAAAGGATTTGTAGATACTGAACGTAGTATACTCAAAATATTTATTCAGTAACTAATACATGCGTTATGTCAGAATGACAATATCAACTAAAAACTAAACTATGTTGGTTTCCATGACGCGAAGCCAAGGCTCCTACAGTGCTCCCCCCTAGCAACAGCGGTGTACGTACAGAAACGCACGGGACATTGACGAGTACGATGGGGCCGGGAAGTAGAGGGAACAGGAACAACAGATTTGGTTGGAGTGTCAGGAGCAGCTTTAGCGGTAGACGTAGTTGGTGGAATAGGGGCAGTTGGTGAAACAGGTGGAGTGCTAACGGTATTGTGATAATGGACTGACTTTCCAAAAATGCCGGTTTAAGTCTGTCTATGCTGATATTCTTTTCTAATCCTTTAACAAGCAGCTTGAAGACTTTGCCCATTCTGCTCAGCATACGGAAGGGTCCTTCAAATGGGGGTTGTAGTGGAGGTTTTACAGCATCTGAGCCGATGAAAACATGGGTACATGTAGCAAGATTCTTGTGCACAAAAGTTTTCATTATTCCGTGATCGGCTGCAGTGGGCTTTAATAGCCTGATGATACGGCGTAGATTGTCCACATATTCATTACCATAGCCGTGAAATACTCTTGAATGTTCGAATAAGTCGCCACGGAGCCGCAGCATTGTACCATAGAGGAGCTCGGCTGATGAGCATCCAAAATCCGCGTAATCCAAGGAGTACAGTTGGCAAAACCTGAGTCCACGGACGTGGAGCATGACACATGAGAGTTGCTTTTAGTGAGCGGTGCCAGCGCTCAATCATTCCATTGCTAGCTAGATGATAAGGTGTAGTACGGAACTTAGTGACTCCTAACAGGTTGGCCAGAGACCGGAATAACTCAGATTCAAATTGCCTGCCCTGATCTGATGTTAACCGGGAAGGAACGCCGTAGCGTGATATCCAGTTCCCGAAGAAAGTTTTTGCTACGGTATCCGCCGACATATCAGTCATTGGAAAAGCTTCAGGCCATCTACTGAACCGGTCGATGCATGTTAGAATGTAGCGAAAACCTTCTGATGGTGGAAGTGGATCGACTATATCGATGTTGACGTGGTCGAAACGATCTTCTGCTAGTGGAAACTTGTCCAAGGGTGCCTGTGTATGACGACCAACCTTACTGCGTTGACATTGGACGCAGTTGCGGGCCCAGGTGCGGCAGTCAGAGTTCATCGATGGCCAAACGTATCGGCGCCGCACCAAACGGACTGAGCTACGAATGCCAGGATGAGACAGGTTATGTAAGCTGTTGAAAAGTGATTGTCGTAGTGTAAGAGGTACATAAGGCCGAGCGCGATCCGTGGAGGTATCACAATACAACTCACAGTCATTGCACAGGACGACTTCAAGCTTGAGGGAGGTCTTCTTCGATTGTAACAGGTGGGATAACTCTTCGTCTTGCCCTTGAGACACAGCCAAGGTCTCTGGGTCAATATGGGATGGTATCTCGATGGTGCAAAGCCTCGATAACGTGTCGGCCACGATTTTATCCCGACCTGAGATATGCTGAATATCAGTGGAAAACTGCCCGATATAATCCAGATGTCTTAGTTGACGCGGGGAGCATTTGTCAGCTTTCTGCGAGAATGCATAGACGAGGGGTTTGTGGTCAGTGAACAGCGTGAACTCTCTGCCCTCAACCATATGCCGAAAGTGCTTTACAGCCAAGTAAGCAGCTAGAAGCTCACGATCGTATGTGCTGTACCGCTGCTCCGCAGGCTTGAGTTTTCTCGAAAAGAACCCGAGCAGCTGCCAACTCCCATTGTGAAGCTGATGTAGCGCCGCTCCTACTGCCAAATCTGATGCATCGACGGACAAGCCAAGACGGAAACTGGTCGACGGGTGTGCTAGGAGTGTTGCAGAAGCGAGGTCATCCTTGCATTTGTTAAACGCTGCAAAAGCAGCATCCGTCCAAACAATCTTCCTGTTGTCTTTCCTCCGTGATGACTTTAAATATTCATTCAAAACAGCTTGATGATGAGCTGCCTGGGGAAGGAAGCGGCGATAAAAATTTATTATGCCGAGGAACTGACGAAGCTTATGTATCGTAGAAGGTTGCTTGTACTCTAAAATGGTTTCTACACGTTTGGGTAGCGGTTGAATCCCTACCGCAGTAACCCAGTGACCGAGAAAGGGCACCTCGTTCTGTCCAAAAGTGATCTAAGCGTTCGAGAACCTGTATCAAGTGCTTTCGATGTTTGTTTTCACCCCGGGAGGCTATGAGCACGTCGTCTATGTACACGAAGACAAAAGATAAATTTCCCAGAACCTCATGGATAAAGCGTTGCATTGCCTGAGCAGCATTTCTGAGCCCAAACACCGTCTTTACAAACTCAAATAATCCAAATGGTGTAATTATTGCGGTTTTACGAATGTCTTCTTGAATTGGAATCTGATGATATGCTTTATTTAAGTCCAGTGTAGTAAAGATAGTTTTACCTTGTAGCAAGTGCGAAAAGTCTTGGAGATGTGGTAAAGGATACCGGTCAGGGACTGTTGCGGCATTTAAACGACGAAAATCTCCGCAAGGCCTCCAGGTACCATTTTTCTTGCGAACCATGTGCAATGGACTCGCCCATGTACTTTTGGAAGGGCGGCAGATCCCTGCATCCATCATGAACTGGAACTCTTTTTTAGCATCCTCAAGTTTATCTGGAGCAAGCCGACGAGCTCTGTCGAACACCAGTGGCCCTTTAGTGATGATGTAATGCGTTGTTGTGTTTTGCTACTTTAGGGACGATTTCTGGTGGTCGTGTTACAGCCGGGAATTGACAGAGAATATCGTGGTACGTTATATGCTGGTCGAAGGTCTTGATGCTGGGAATTGGACTGCCGACGACAGAACATAGTGAACGGTCAGAAGTTAGTCGGTCAATAAGACAGCGGTTCTTGAGATTGACTAACAAACCAAAATTTTCTAAAAAATCGGCTCCGATGATAGGTTTAGTCACATCGGCCATAATGAAGGTCCACTTGAATAGTCTACGAAGGCCTAGTCCAACTTTCAGGGTTTTCTGTCCGAAGGTCTTGATCACCGAGCCGTTGGCGGCATAGAGGCGATACGAATCTACCGGCAAATTACGTTTCGTTGGAGGAATTACTGATACATCTGCTCCAGTGTCAATGAGAAATGACAACTGGGTGGTCGGGTCGTGTACAATGAGACGACTAGGGTGCGTGGCAGCATTTGCCTCTAATTGCGGCCACGTCTGCCGTTTCTCTGAATAGGAAATTCACAAGATGGTTGGCATTGGCGAGCCCGGTTGCCAAACTTCAGATGATACCAGCAGTACCGTGTGCTCCGACCTGTCGATGATGGCTGAGGAGTAGGGGAGCGAGGTCGAGACAAACGTGCTTCCAGTCGAGTAATTGTTTGGGTGATGTTGTCCAACTGTGACTGCAAGACTGAGGTACTTGGCTCCTGTATAGTAAGCACTTCGTGGTTTGATACGTCATGAACCTTGTCAGCAATAAGGGCGATATCATCAAGATTGCCCTGAGATACAGCTATAATAGACTGCATCTGGCATGGTAAACTTCTGATAAAAATAGATTGGAGGACTTCGTCGTTGACTGTCCCTGCAGCTATGTTTCTCAGTTCTCGTAGCAATTGAGTGGGATGCTTGTCACCCAGGGACGTACCTTTCAGAAGGCGTGCAAGTCGTTTCTCTTGTGATTTCGCAAAGCAAGAATTAAGGCGTTTTTTAAGGGTGTTGTAGGGGTCTGTCGCAGGTGCATTAGGAATGATGTCGGCTACCTGAGCGAGGACAGAGGTGTCGATGGAACCTACAACGTAATGGAATTTTGTCAGTTCCGTTGTGATGCCAGCTGTAGCAAATTGTGCTTCTAGCTGTGCAAACCAAAGAGCTGGATCTTCTCGCCAAAAAGGAGGCGGCTTGACCGCGACACGTGCGACAGCAGTGCTCTCCCCAACATCAGAAAACTCTTCATCAGTAGCTAAAAATACAGAGTACTCCTATTAGAAATTAACAATTTTGGGAAACAAGTTCTTGCAAGTAAAAAAAATTGGTATGCTTGTTTATAGTATTTTGGGTTTTGTAAAATATTGGGATGTAATAGTATATTACATACCGAGGTGGAAAGTGTTTCATTCCTGTCGAGAGATTAACTAGTTAACCGAGATGCGTAGCGTCGAGGTCAACTTTATCTCGAGACAGGAATGAAACTTTTCACCGTGGTATGTATACTATTTTATTTGCAACCACTTTATTCTAAACAATAATTGGAAAAATTATTATATTATGATACGACAGGTTTGGACGCGCATGAATGGATGAACGAGATTCCCAGTGTCCCTACCTACACAGCGGTCTCGGCAATGGATTACTTTCCAACCGCTGCGACGGCAATCACTTTTCCGACCGGTTGGAAAGTTACAAGTTGGGAATAGCTCATTTTCCAACTTTTTAAAAGTTGGTAATGATCTTATTACATATATGGTTGCGAAAAAACAAATTTGTTAATATGAATCCATGAACTTATGAAAAACTTATTGAAATTTCATTTTATTCTCGAACAATAAGTGAATAAAAGGATTACTACAGATACTGTGTGAAAAATTGCATAAGCGTTTCCACAGAGGAAACTGCCAAAATATTCAAAACTTGCCCTAATCAGCGTTGAAGGTGACAGATTTGTAGAATAAGAGTCTGTTTAATGATTGACTTTTGAATGATATCTTTGGATAAGATCATACAAACTTTCATGGCTTCCACAAACAGAAGTTTTAGAAACACCTGTTATGTGAATAATTATAAAACGTTATATGAAAAAGTTATCTAAATTGTATAGTAGTTTTTTAAAAATATTATTAATTGTGTAAACCACATGCATCTATGAAGGAATTAGAATCGCGCCATGATCAGAAGAAACAAGGGAAAGTACAAAAATTGAGAGAGGAGCTGAGAGACTTAAAAAGGGAGCTCCAAACACATATTACAACTGCATGACGATGCTAGAGAAGGAATATACACAGAACTAAAACAAAGAGTGGAAGAACTATATAAAAAATCTGGTGTGATACACACACACAACTTCCTTTTACAGTGATCTTATAATTAGTCAAAAATTTCATTTTTAATTTTCTAAGCATTTGTCAAAAATTACAAATTCTATAAAAACGGTACAAAATAGAGCGTTAGTTGAAGAGAAAAATTTTCTCTAAAATTTTAAGCTGAATTCAAAAATGTAATGATATACCGGGTGTTCTATTTAAAATAGGAGTTAATAAAAAAAATAAAAAAACAAGAGAAGCCCACTTTAGAAGTATTCAATTGGAAAATCACCTAGCTCACATCAATACACATTAAAAATGTAATAAATATGTAAAGTTTGATAAAAATCGTTTGAGCCGTTTTTGAAAAAATGGAAAAAACTGAAAAATAAAGAGTAAACACCTACTTCCGGTTATGCGATTTTCTTCAAATGCTTGCTGTTTCATCTAGATAGTACACAAAACGTATATATAAAGTTTCAACGCCATACCTCTTTTCATTTTTGAGATATTCTGTTCACAGGCAGACAGACACACAGTCAGACCAATGAATAAATAGTAGATTATGCAATGAGGGAGAGAAATTGCACTGAAGCAAAATAGCATTCTCTCCGAGTTGCATATACTATTTTTTTCACGTTGCAAGAAGATTTAAAACGAAAAACCCGTTTTTTTAAACGTCATTTATTGACATTTTAATTACAATTATTTTAAAATTAGTAGCTTATGATAAATTTTAAAGTTGGTGGCACTGTAACTCATTATGACAAGAGCTCACAATTATGTCAAATTCGAGGTTAGCAGGTTAGGTTTTGCGTCAGTTTGTGTCAAAACTGACACAAAGCCTAACCTGATAACCTCGAATTTGACATAATTGTTGTGTCAGTCATAATGAAAACTCCCTAGAGAAATTTTTGTCTTATTTAGTCTCTAGGGAGTAAATGTTTTACTTCTGTCACAATTTTGATGCTATAGAAACCGACTTCTACTCCCGGTCGTGGAAAATAGTATATTATGGGACAAGAGGCTTCGCTCGTTGAAAAAAACCACTCTCAACGTTGAAATTTTATCAGCCACGAGTTACATATACTATTTTTTCTACGAATTTTCACTCATTTTAACAAATTAATGCACTTTAGAAAAAATTAAACATAAAGTGACATTTCTCTTGTCATCAATTGAATGTCAAACAGTTTGAAATCCCGGTAGTCCGAGCATTTCAATCTCTAGTGGTTGAAATGCAACTTCAACCACCGGACTCAATGTCAAAATGACTGATTTCAATGTCATGAGTAGAAAAAATATGTTTTTTGGGATCAGGGGACTCTAAAACGTGAAGATCTGTTGAAAACTCAATTTCGAATTTTTGGGGTGAATCCAATACTTCCTTTATCGTAAAAGGAAGTAAAAATCTGGTGTGATACACGCACGCAACTTCCTTTTACAGTGATCTTGTACCCCCTTTTTATGACTTACCTTGGAAGGCTCACGCGTCTCCAACTAGCTCAATACGCGGCTGCTATTAGGGTCTAATGACTGTGGGCTTTTAGTTTGCTTCAATTTCTCATAAAGGTATTAGTTCAGTAATAAGAAGAAATGGGCGCCATAACTTTATTATCAAGTGTTAATTTTTGTAATACTTAAGTTAATGCCTTTTTGCTATTACACATGTTATGCAATTCCTACCTAATTTCAGTTTATATCTGACAAGTTAGAAATGTCATTAATTATTAGTTTTAGTTAATTAACCTATGATTATCCAGGAGATTTCTTATACTTATCCAACTAACAATCTCTTTCGCATTAGATGAAAATATAAAGAGCTCTCCATACCTTCGCAATCCTCTTTCTAACACTTTAATCCCAATTAACAATCTATATTCAGTTTAATTGAAGTTACTCCAGGGAGTATAAGAAAAGTCCCTTATGGTTAAAAGCTTACTACATGACAATTGATATACTAACTTGACAGCTGCAAAACTGCTCAAGTCCCCATTCAGGATTATTAGGAGGTAAGTAACAATTCTTTTACTTTGAAACTAGTTTGTTATCTATTAGCATCATGGCTTATGCCCTTATTTAACGATATCCAAACTATGACGGTGGTCTAATTATATAAACAATTTCTAACCAATTTTAACTCATTTAGGATTAACATACGGTTAATGCAGAGAACCCTTGAATCTGGATCTCTTCATCTTCCCAATGTTAAGAAGAAAACCCCATCGTCGAACCAAAGAAGCGGCCTTTGATTGATGAGTAATCTTCTAACAATTAATAAGTTTTTTAACAAAGTTCTCCTTCCTCTTTTATTTCTCTCCTTAGACATAGAACTAACCAGGAGCTGGGAACTAGCGAGGAGGCCTAAGAGCTGAACCAAGGAAAACCCCCTGATTAAGATTTGTATGTATTAGCTTGCTAGTTACCTACCAGTTAAATAATGACTGCCCTTTTCAGAAAGAAAATGTTCATTGGATTTATCCTATCTGCCTGAAAAATTATTATATCTTAATATAATGTTGAATTTATTGATTAAAGCCTTACTATTTTCTTTGTATCCTTTTTAAGTTAGGATTTATAAGTAGTATCGCTTCTCGTCGACTCAGAGAAGCTTCTTTCTGCTTTCCACGGCCTCCTGGATTAGTGCGAGACTCACGTGTCTACGCGGCCCGCCGCATTTTTAGTTCAAGGCGTTTTTTATAGTTTGTAGAGGCGCTACAGTACGTTGCGCTTGTGCCCTTGGTTGCATACGTCCACGGCCTCCTGGATTAATATTAATCTAGAAAGTCACGCCTACGTTACAGATAATTTATCAAAAACCCAACAGATGGCGCCAAAGTACGTTGGCCTCAGAATCACAACAATTATGCAAATGTGGCGGGCCGCGTAGAGACGTCAGTCTCGCACTAATCCAGGAGGCCGTGCTGCTTTCTCAACCAAACAGGAAGTAATCATTTTTGTTATTTATTGTTTTAATAATATAACCACGAGCCTTCTAAAATATTTACTCTTGATTTAATTATATATGTATTATACATATATTGCTAGTAGGGCCTCGGAACGCCCGAAAACATTACGGCGCCGACATAGTTTCACTTAGAGTATAACGCGTCTCGTGCGCATGCGTGAGAATTCGAACTCCGCCTTTAGAAGCGAATTTTAAACTTGACCACTTCCCCATTGGGCGGACGACGCCGCCGCGCTTGCGCACAGCTCACCATTATACATTGAACAGTTGGTTGTCTGTCTCACTTCCTTCATGAGTTTCCCACTAATAGCCGCTAGCAATATATAGTAAGTATTACATATATGGATTTAATAAAAGGGTAGGCAATCCCTTATACTGATTGTGCACTTTAAATTGTCTATCGATCAGGTTTTAATAATACCTAGCGGTATCCTTGTAGTAGTTAAGCTATGTACTGCTACAATCTTATAATTAACCAAAAATTTGATTTTAAATTTTTAAGCATTTATCAAGTTTTCAAGAATTACAAATTCTATAAAAACGGTACAAAATAGAGCGTTAGGTGAAGAGACAATTTTTTTTAGAATTTCAAGCTGAATTTAAAAATGTATTAACCCATTAATGGCCAAAGTATCAGAAACGAACCATTAATAAGATTTTTTTTTAATATTTTTTCTATAAATGGAAATATATATTATCTTATCAATTGCCACTGAGAAAACTCCCAAGTTGCTCATACATGTGTTTGTACTCAATTTATATAAATAATAACGGTTTTATTAGTTTTTAAATAACGGTCATTTCAGCAGTGTGTGGAGCACTTTGTATAAAAAACAATAATATACAAAAAAATAAATTATGAAAACTTGAGTTTATAAAAACTGTCGTCTATAGAGATCAAATGAACGGAAAATGTAAACAAACCTGACAAAAGTATTTATGCAATAATTTTACAACCAATTAAAGTTAATGGTTCGTTTATGATACTTTGGCCAGATGCAATGTAGACAAACAACAGTGCATGCGCATAACGTTCTAAAGATTTGTGCCTAGATGGATATCATTTCTAGTGAAACTTTTGAATGGACAACACACTATATAGTAATGGTAAAGTGTGAAGGGAACAAATATTTTATTATACTTTATTATAAAAATAATTGCGACTAACCCGTAACTGTTTTGATGAATCGACCCAGGTAACAGTTGCAAGATGGAATGATTTTTTTGACAGTGGTCTATTATGATATGTTTTTATAGGACTTTTTCCACTGTCTCGAGTATGTCTTACACATTTCGCGAGTTTCTGATCTACTCCCGTCCTCAGGCGAATGAACTCTTGGTTAGTCATGAGGACTGTTTTTTGTACGTTTTTTTATCACGTACAGTAGTGCATACCCGGGGTTTGAACCCGAGATCACTAATCGCTGTCACTGTCACTCTTACCACTAGGCCACCAGCGCGGCCGCGTGGCCTAGTGGTAAGAGTGTCAGACTAGTAATAGATTGCACAGTAGTAAACGCATGGAAAATAATATATAACATTGCCATCGATTTTCATCTGTCCCAATTACAATTTCTGTCATTTTTGGTTTTGTCCTCGATAAAGAGGGATAGCAGATCAACACCCTCAGAGCCGATAGAACAGAAATCGGAAAAACTGCTACCTGCAGCACCGTCTACATCTTGTGGTCATCCTTCTCGAGGAAGTTTACCATGAGCAATAAGATTTGATAATGCTGGTCATTTTGTAATTAGAGAGGAAAAAGGCAAAAGGCGTCATTGCAGGGTCTGCAAAACGCACACTTTATATTTGGTCGCCAGCGTGGCTGAGTGGTTAGGGCGTCAGACTGCAGTGCCACGATACGAGGTTCAATCACGACCCAGTCGCTTTAAAAATTGGGTACCGAAACCACAGTTGTGGAAGTAGGGAAAGTAAGGCAGTCGTCGAATGCATGATGCTAACCACATCACGCAGTACGCCGTTAACGGTGTGCCAGATGACTGGGTTTCGTAAAGAGATATTTCGGCGATCCTGACTCGCCTTGTCTCAGACCATGTTTCTACATGGAATGAAGTGCCCGAATTTTACTTTACTTTACACTTTACATTTGTGTGATAAAAGTCAAATTCACGTACACCTTATTTGTTTTAGTCTATTTCATAACAAAAGTGAATAATACTACTTTTTTAAATAATTTTTGTGGTGTCAAGTTGTACACCTAAGTTTTAGTTTTAGTTCATACATTCTGCCAAAGTATCATTAACGAACCATTATTTTTCTTCTATGTATTGTTATTATTATTATTATTTTATTTCAATACTTCGTGTCGAAGTAAAATTTGGAATTCTGAAAAAGAAGAGTGTACTAATGCAGACAGAGGATCAAAAGAACATATACATCAGCAGCGACTTAACAATAACTGAAAGAGAGCTGGGGAAACTGTGGCAATGGGGCATTAAAAACTTATAATCGATGTGGAAGTGAAATGAGGAAGTAGGGACAGTTATGAGAATGAGAGAACCAAAAACTAGCAGCAAATGGAAGCACAAACTATGACGGATGAGACAAAGAAAAAGGACATGAGCAAAACTATAAAACAAAAAATAAAGGAAAGCCTGATATATTATAGGTACAGGAAATGTAATGGGCACATTACAAGGGAAGGCAGCTTTCAGAAGTTTAGAAGAAGTAGACAGATGTAAAATACATATTTTAGCTATACAAGAGACAAAACAGAAAGACAATTTTATAGCAGAAATGGAAAACTACATATTTTGAGTAAAGAAAAGAATGAACATCAAGTAAATAAATATACGGTACCCTCACCCAAGAAAAGCGCCGCTAATAAAAAAAAGACCCCAACAAAATTTATTTTGTCTTTGACCATAGCTCAAAAGTTGATGTTGCCTTCATTTTCGGAGGATCTATCGTGTGAAAACGATCCAAGACTTCAGGAAGGTTCCTGGCGACTGGAATTGTGTACACATATTAACATACGTATATCGCACAGCACGTTTAGGCACCCCCCAATATGAGGGAGGGATCTAGTAGGCTGGGGTCTTCACCAAACGAAGATCCACACAGCCAAGACAGAGATTTGGTATAGTGGGTTCATTAGTCGGTTGACACGAATTTTAGAGATATTTGGCTCAGAGTGGTTTTCGATATGAGGGAATTTCAATACTTCGTGTTGAAGTAATATATGTATTATTTCTGGATGTCAAGTTTATTACTTTTTTTTTAATTTGTAGGTTAATAACAGTACAAGTTTTGAGATTATGTATTTATTAGAAGTACAAAGATTGTGGTGGTTCGGAATTAATAAAAACAACTAATTTATTTATTTTATATTTATTTGAAGAACAAAACAGACGAAACACCTAATTATGTTGTTCAATAGTTATGGAAAAATATCAATGCCTAATATATGTCATATTATTTACATACAGATATTCGAATCTGGTCACTAGAGACCCAATTCTTGATTCCGCGCAACTGAATTATTTCCGCCGGGCGAGGGTTAAAGAGAGCTGCACAAAGTACAGTCGTGTGCAAATAAATCTGGGACAATAGTTTTTTGATATGTAGGTTGAGTTGGAAATTGAAGAATATCTCCATGGATTTTCTGCTACCAGAAAGAGCTACATTTTCATTTACTTGTCAAAGTTTAATGTAATTCTTTCTGATAGCAGGAAATCCATGGAAATATGCTTCAAATCTTAACTCAATTTACATATGAAAAAACCATTGTCCCAGATTTATTTGCACACGACTGTACATTCTAGATATTAGAAATTTTAGAGAAGTAGATATGGGGTTAGACCATTTTCTGGTGCAAGTGCTGGTCAACAAACAAAGAGGAAGGAAAGGAAGAGAAAACGAAAACGTACTTACTAGATATCAACAAGTTAGTAAATGAGGTTAAAAAATCCATTACCTACCAATATAAAATAGGAGTGAATGGGCACAAGGTTCCGGGTAGGTATTGTTTTGTGCATGGCCAGCTTCATTCTACCCGCTGACGAGCGCTAGCGGAACAGATGAAGCTGGCTATGGTTTTGTGATTCAGAGCAAGAAACAATTGAGGGAAAATATAGACGAGGTATGCGCTCAGCAGAATTTAAAGTAAACAGAAAAAAATGTGTCGGGGAGTGCAAAACTACGAATTTATAAAACAGTATTAAGACCTATTGTGACATATGGCAGTGAAACGTGGGTGGTAAATAAAGCAGAAGAAATTAGAATAGAGGCGTGGGAAAGGAAGATTTTAAGAAGGATCTATGTAGGAAATAAAACTGAGGAAGGGTGGCAATGAAGAGGGAATGCAGAGATACAGCGGCAATGTGGGAAAGCTACAATTAGGCAGTTTATCAGAGCCCAAAGGCTAAGATGGCTAGAGCACGTGGAAAAACTGCCAAGGGAAAGGGTAACAAAAATGGCTTATTCAATAAATCTATCAGAAAAAACAACAAAAGGAAGACCTAGAATGAGGTGTCTACAACTAGCGATGAAAGATTTAGAAAAAAAGGGAATAAAACTGGAGTGAAAAAGCGAGGCACAGGAAAGAATGCAAAATAATTACAAAACTATGGGCCTGAATGACCTGTTAAAGCTCTTGCATATTGCTATATTTGCAATAGGGAACACTTTGTAACAGAGCCTTCGAAATTAAATAGGCTAAATTCAAAAAAAGATAAGGGCGATGCTGAGGAAACATTTATACTAATTCATAAAAACAATTAAGGAATTATTTTAAAAACTAGCTGAAAGCTCAATATTCAAATTTGTATAATATAAAATAAAAAGTTTTTTATTATAAAAATTACAACAAATATACATTCACAAAGAAATTCATATGGTAAAAACGTGCAACTTAGTTAACAGCAATACAAAAATATGTGGAACAAAGTAGCAATGTAAGCTGCACACTTAAATTGAGAATACGCACAACAAACATTCATAATAGGAAGTTTTGTATGGACTCGAATGACATGATATTACGTTTTGTGCGACCATAAACAATAGTAGGTGAATAAATAATATGTAGTGCCATGCATATGTGTCGAGCAGCAGAAACCGTTGGTGAGGCACGAAAAGACCACAGAACACGTGGAGATCACGATGGCATCGTTACAAAAGGAATTCCTCCAAGTTTAAACGGGTTGGTCGACAGCTTAGGGTTAGTTTTCGTGCAATTTCCAAAGTAGTAAAGGGAGCAGCCAACACAGACAAAGCCATGGTTAAAGCACAGTCTGTATATAGACTGTGGTTAAAGTGTGGATGTAAGCTTGTAAACAGATTAACCCATAAGAAGCAAAAACATGAGGTGATTACTAATAGTACCTTGTATTGCTGGGGATTTGTCTGAAAATTAGATCGCAGTTCCGTAGATTACATGAGTAATTAGCGTAACAATTAAATGTATTGATTTTTTGGTCGAATCGGGTGGCGCAACGGATGTGCAATTGTTTATAACCGCCATGAAGTTCAATGTGACAAATTTACAGCAAATCGCAGCCAGTTTAGAGAAAAATGAAATAACGTTTTTGGACGCGTCTAAATGGGGTATATAAAGGAATCGTGGTTTTTTAGGGCCACTGCGAATCCACTATGTCAGTTTAACTTCCAAATCGCTTCCAAATTATTAGCGTAAAAACTACGTCGGCTTAACTCTTGAAATTTTACAAAATTACGAAGTCGTTCGAGTTAAAATGTAAATATAGTAATTAGAATTAAATATTGTATACACCTGTGTACAGTAAGAATTTTGCCTGTTAATATTATACTAGTTCTAATACAAATAATATGCCTTTTATATACAAAAATGGGTGTGTGCACGGGCGTGAGACAGCGAATGCTAGATACCTGGCACGTATTGTAAGCAAGACTTTAGGATTTCTGGATTCCGTGGAGTTTAGCACAGCAGGCAATAGACCCATCCATCACAATACAGATTCAGCACCGGGGCATGTCATGTTGAATAGATATTAGGCCGAATAACGCATCCTACAGCAGTGACGTGCGCTTGGGCAGTGACGTAGCACACGGTAGGCGAAACATGTTTTCTTTATGTCATTCACATTAGCTCGCGAGATTGTGAAGTGTTTTTTGAAAAAAATGTTGACTCTTTTTAAGATGCAAAATTCTTAATAATTAGCGTAAGAAGGTAGTCCTTTGATTTTTTCTTGGAAACCCCTATGAACCCACGAAATAAGTATTACATTTGGGATTTTTATTCAGTTTGATGTTTATGAACCTTAAGATACAAAGTTTCACTTATTGAGTGTGATGCTAGACCATCATAAAACTATTTTTACGAAAATACATTATGTTTGTGATATCTTGAGTAACGAAGCTTGGCCTAACATTTTTCTTGAGTTGTTGCAGTTAAATAAGGCAAGTATATGAGTATATCCCATATTTTATTTATAGCAGCAAACTCTTCAACATTTATGATTACGTTAGTTATTGGAAGACTAGTAGTGAAAAAAGGTATAGAAGGGATATTTATGGCAATATATTGCAATGGTTTTGAGCCCTACACCCCAAACTCTGCAAGCATTACCATATTAAATGGACTTTTCACATAAGCTCAGAGTGGGAGATTTTATTTGACTGCAAAGATAAGTATTAAATTTGCTAAAAATGATCATATTTGCAATGAGATGCTATTAATTCACAAAATAATTAATGAAAGAATGAAATAAGAATAGCTCAAGCCTCATGGGGATCTTAGTTAAATATTAATTCAGTTAATAAACAGGTTTGTGCTATAAGTAATTGTCAAACCAAATGATATTTTAATAATGACAAGATGGATCGCTAAATGCAAGGGAAATGCAGCGTAGAATTAAAATACAATTTAATTGAGGAAATCTAGTCAGGGTTCTAGCAAGAAAGATAAATTAAAAGCCAGAGAAACTTACAATCATGCAAAGAGCAAATAAGACGAAGGCATTAATGCATTTAAAAGGGGTCACGAGAATCCAAAGGCAAAGGTTAGAAGAAATTGCAGAAAAGAAGACACGTTGAACTCATAATTGTAAGGAAATTCAGACAGTGTTTTAAACAAACAGGAAATACGCGAAATAACCGCTTTAATCAATACAGTGTCATGTGGACAAATAAACTTAATTAAAAAGTCGTGCGGTGAAAATTGGACACTCCATAATTAGTATTAATGTAAATAATTATTTAAGACACAGTTATATTGTACATATTCTTAATATTAACTAGTTTTAGTGTTAAAAGACAGTCAATTGAACATAGTTTATATCCGGTTTTTAAATTAATATCACTAGCTTTTGTTAATTACCGGCAAAAAAGAAGACAATTGAATCATTATTTGATATGACATGAATTTTGCACCTTGTGAATAATTAATGCTTTTACCAGTTTAAAATAAAGTTGCAATTTTGAAATTACACCAGTTTGTCGAGAAAATTTTTCTGTGCAAGTGACATTATTTGTGGCAAAATCCGCCACCAAAAATTGTTCAGCTCCAGAAGCAAGGGCAACATAACCTAGTTCCGCAGCCGTTGAGGTCCGATAGCCACGAAGAAGGTGTACCAGATCCTGCAGCCGTGTGACGAAGATATCAGCGTGTTCAGAAGCCCGAGGGGAACGTGCCTGTACGCCTACAGTAATATCCGACCCATAGGACTACGCCAGCGAGGTCAGCCGAGCCTTCGATTCCTGCCGATACAAGATCGGAGAGGCGAGGTACTGTAAATTTTAAAATCTAAATAAGTGAGCGCCTGGAAAGTCAAGTCAACACGCGAACGAGCTTTACCTGAAACGATCTAAGCCGAATTTCTTGCTGTATCAGTATTTGCAGCAGTAAAAAGGTTCAGCATCCAGATTTTCAGGTTAGGCGGAAGGCAAGTTGGATAGGACGCCGAGATAAACAAAAGCATCCTAGTCGCGGCCCCAAATAACAATCGCTGAAACAAAGGAGAGATGCCGGGAAATCAAATTAATTCAAATACTTACATTCGAGCTGTGACCGATTTCTGTTTTGTTTTGATTGTATTCATTTAACGCTACCGAGCAGCGGAGGCCATCTTTACTTGCACTTGACCCAGATTTCGAATTTTATATCGTGCGCACCGAAGCTTTGTTATACAGGTCCGCACTTGATAAATTTCAAAACCAAATATTTAACTCTGAACTCACCTGAGACGAGTTTCACTTTACCGAACCTGAGCTAGTGTATTATTATTATTGGCAGATAAATAGAATTAAATAAGGGCATAAAACTGTTTATTTTACCAAGTAAAGCACAGACAACTTTTAGGCAACCCACGATTTGACAATTAGCACCAATCAAAAATAATAATAATTTGCGTGGTAACTATTTCTTTATTTATTTATATTTTATACAAATCTCTAAACCATACAAACCATTACAATATATTGTGATGCTTTCAATTGCATCGGTTAATTAAATTACTCTAAATCTATAAATCGGCTTTAATTAACATCAACTTTCGTAATTTGCCCGGCTATGATTTGTATTCTATCTTTTATAATTAATAAAATAACTCTATATCAGGGTTAAGTCGCTACATCCAAAATTAAATTGCTACTTTGCTAATAATAAATATTTAAAGTTCGTTTAAACAATTATTTGTCCGCACTCTGTATGCTCGCTATTTAACTGACGGGAATTTGCTTTTTGATATTTCTACGTGATGGAACCGACATTAATTCCTTGATGGTTCCCTCGTGTCTAAAAATATGTAAACTAGAGTTCCTAAATATAAGAGTTGAGCCAAGTCGGGAATAGATGCTGATTGGCTGTGATACACTGCGCATGCGCAGTATTGTCTGAAATTGCGCCTAATTTAAATCATATAGTACAGAATAATACCCTATTATTTTGTGCCTATAGTTACCATGGAAATCACTTCTGGGAATGTCACATACTAGATGGCGTGGTATGTTAAAATTGGTTAAGGCAGATTTATAACAAAGAAATGTAATGTCCGGTATTACCTACGTGGCCGCCATTCCCCCACTCTACCTTATTACTTAATCTTTCTGGGATTGGTTTAAAATTTCAAAATATGTTTTATGATTGGTGCTATGACGTTATTTGACAGATGTGTGCAATAGTCCTATTAAGACTCTTCCGCGAAGTGATGTGGAGTTTTCAATGCAAAAACAGTTGCTAAATGTATTATTTGTGTTAAGTGTAACACCTCTACTACCATAACAGTTGTGTGTTACAAAGTTAAAAAAGACATGAAACTATCGATAAAAGATTTGTTGTATTTTGTAAACGATTGCTTAGGGTTTCCAGTCCCGGGATCCGGTCCCGGGACAGTCCCGGGATTCTACCATAAAAACCTAGTCCCGGGACCACAGCCAGAACAGGCAAAGTCCCGGGACCATGTCAACATGCGTGCATATACTCGATATCAAAGAATTAGGACGGGTATTCACCGGCGTGCGGCGTACTACTCATGCCGTTTGACCATTTTGCATTATTTGCGTTTTGCGTAGGCAGGAGAGGTTAGAGGGTAGGTTAGAATTAAACCTGTGTGTTGTTTCAGCCACATTTGCATATATTCTTCGATTTATGTATTTGTCTGTTTTTTCTTGGATTTAGATATGTGCGAAGAAGCTGAATAATTTATATTTTTGAGTTTTAAGTGTGTTCGTTATTTGTCTGCTAAAGCGTTACGATTAGAATGAATTCCGATTCGCAACCTACCTTCCTTCTACACTAAAAAAAACGATTTGAAGTCAATATGGCGACAATTTTATAGATTGAAGATAAAACAATTGTCGAAATGTAAAGTTGGTTCCTACAAAATTATCATAATCAGACGCAGCTTGGCGAAAGGAGAAACACTTTGCAGTTCAAACAAAATCAAAAGGTGAACAGCGACATACATTTTTTGTACCAGAAGAAAGCAATGAAGTTGTAGACGAGCACCAATGCAAATTAGCAGCACAGAAATACCTTATTTAACTTAAAACACCAGTTTTTCTTTAGATATTGCATACGGAAATTTTACCTGAACACTATTTCTCTTTCGGGACCATTTTCGGGATTTTCGGGACTAGTCCCGGGACTTGAAATTTAGCTCGTAAGTCCCGAAAACACTTTTGGTCCCGGGACTTGGAAACCCTACGATTGCTCATAAAGAGGTAGGTATTCCAGCAGGGCCGTAGCTACAGGCTTGGGGGCCCTGGGGCAACAAATAATTATGGGGCCCCACGTTATCTTCCCCTTTACCTCTACACCACTTTCATTTAGTAAGTCTTTTTTAATAGGGTTGCTATTTGGTGTTTTTTTTTGTTAAGATAGAGGAATGGACATTTAAAACAGACAAAACACATATTTACTTGTCATATTCAGTTTAATATAAAAAGCGTTGGCCTTATACTGCAGCGGTCCCGGTTATTAGTATTAATTTAGCGGTAGTCGTTAGGTCACGCAGAAGGCGCCTATCGGGAAGTAAAAACTTTTGCACCAGGCGTACCACCCGTTATATGACATGAAAGCATGCATATAAAACTTACAAAGGTACAATATCCTAAGTCTACATAGGTTGAGTTTTAAATGAAAACTGGATCACATTAAATTCTGTTTCCTAACTTTTATTTCATACTGTCCGGAAAATACGACTTTACATCATTAATTTGAGTCCGTAAAGTGGAACATTACATCACAAGGCCGGAAAGTATTGCTAGGCAACTGCTGAATAATATGTTAGTGGCACTGTAAGGCTATGTCAAATTCGAGGTTATCTATCAGGTTAGATTTTCCGTCAGTTTTGACGCAGAGTGATGCAAAACCTAACCTGATAACCTCGAATTTGACATAGCCTTACAGTGCCACCAACATACTATTCATACGTTTGAATTTCCACAACCGCCCCTTATGGACTTTTTTAATGCACATATTGTATAAAACCGTATGAAATAAAACATTGTACGATACACGACCGTAAAATATTATTAAATTACTTGTTTAGAAATTCCCGACTCGGTTCGTTCCTCACCTTGTCTGTAAAAATCTAAACTCGTATTTTAATAAGTCATTTTCCGGTCTTATTACGTACATAACTATTTTACAAGCAGTCGTTGATTACTTTATCAAAGTTAATTTGTTGAGCTCTATCATTTTCAATTGAAAGCAAAGCTAGATTGCTGAGCCTTTCCTGTCCCATGGTGCTTCGTATGCAATTCTTGATCAATTTCAGTTTTGAAAATGACTGTTCGACCTTAGCTACCGTCACTTGAACTGTCAAGTACATAATACATGCTGTAGACACATCAGGATAAGTTGGCGAAAGTGAACTGTGATCAATTATTAACAGATGTGCAAATTCCTTGACGCTGCTCATTTTCTCAGGTTTGGTTCAATAATTTTGGTTCAATAATTTTTTTAAACAATTTCGTAAAAAAACTTTCTCTTCTTTCGGGGGCCCCTTATGTTCCGGGGCCCCGGGGCGCTGCCCCGGCTGCCCCGGTGGTAGCTACGGCCCTGTATTCCAGCGTATGGAATGTGTAGAAAATAAGGTGGGAATTTTTAGTGAACGAATTGCCTACATTAATTTACTGTTGTAAGAAATACGATTTATTTTCCGCTGAGTGTTTTGGTTGATTCGCGTGTCGCTCCTCTCCGGTAACTTCTTTGCATCGCCCAGGAAATAAAGGGATGACGTCGGGAATAATTATGGGAAAGCCGAATTTTGGCCAGTTGTTAGATCACTACAAGAGATACATTTTCCAAAACTTTCACCCCCTCAGTGAATTTTCGAACTTCACATTTGCATACTTTAGAAAACTGCTTTATAGCTTGGTAACAAATTGTCGTAACGGTGTAATTGTTTTGGCTTTATCCTAAAAGTATGTGCTTGACAAATAAGTTTGTTTAAGTTTGCGTTAATGTTCACAAATTTTTACTTCCTTTTATGATAAAGGAAGTATTGGAATTACCCCAAAAATTCGAAATTGAGTTTTCAACAGATCTTCACGTTTTAGAGTCCCCTGAACCCAAAAAAGCATGTTTTTTTTATTGGTTTGTCTGTGTGTCTGTCTGTGAACAGAATATCTCAAAAACGAAGAGAGGTATGGCGTTGTACCTTCATGTATAAGTTTTGTGTACTATCTAGATGTGACATCAAGCTTTTGAAGAAAATCGCATAACCGGAAGTATGGTGTTTATCGTTTTGATTTTTCAGTTTTTTTCAGCTTAAAATTTTAGAGAAAATTTCTCCCTTGAACTAACGCTCTATTCTGTAACGTTTCTGCAGAATTTGTAATTTTTGAAAATTTTTGACAAACGCTAAAAAATTTAAAATCAAATTTTTGGCTAATTATAAATTCACTGTAAAAGGAAGTTGTGTGCGAGTATCATACCAGTTTTTTTTAAATTTTAATGAACTAGAAAAAAGGTATTTTTAATTTCAAAGTTTTATCCTTGTAGTTTGTTTAAAAATCACAAATTAAGTTACAATACTCTACAGTTTTAATTATTCACAGTAAATATATCAAAATTTACAATACATATAGAGTCACTCGCCATAAAGAAAAACGGGTGAATGGTGACATGACAATTTATTGCAGTACTCACACATTACGGAGTAATTCAAGCCTTTTTACAATTATTTCCACATCCTGACCACTGCACGATACTAGGTTGTATTCTTCTTTTGTACAGCCTCATTTACGTATTCTATCTTTCATATTATTTCAGTTGGTAGAAGTTTATTTCGTGGAGACAGCGATGTTTGTACTTGCAAATAAATTCTCAAACATTGCTAATGAGACGAGTTTCATGTGTGAGGAAGTTCCGCCAAGACAAAATGTTACCTTAATGCTGACCTTTAGTTAGGGTTATCAAGCGGAAGCAGCGAGCTTCGTTTTGAAATTTACTTATCCCATACAAGAAAGAATGCAATTTTCTTCACTGGTAAACAATTTTTCTCGAGGAATTCCTGTTTGATAAAATGTTTGCTTGGCTCTTAGTTTCAGGTGACGATTTTATCAATTCAATGGCTTTGAGTTGTTTTGGGTTGGAAAAACCCTAACCTAAATCAGCATAAAGATATTTGTACGAAACTCCCACATCAGACACATACATACATCATACGCGTTTCATCAACGTCGTCTGAGAGTTTATATTCATGTTCAAACGTCACTAGAAAATACACTTTTAGTAACTGAATGACTCTGAAAGATAGAATACGTAAAAAGGAATGGACAAAAGAAGAAAGCATTGAGACGTATTGCTACTTCACTGTCTTTTGCCATGCATCAACTCTATCGCCTGGTAAAAAAAGGGGCGTGAATTACGTCGCAATGTGTGAGCACTACAATTGATTGTCATGTCACCCCTCATCTGTCTTTCTAGAAGAAAATGACCCTCCTTTTAACGAGTGATTCTGTAGTTTTTTGTAAATTTTGACTGTATATACTGTAAATAATTGAAACTCTATAGTAGTATAACTTATTTTATTATTTTTAAATAAGTTAAAATGATAAAACAAGACTGAATTTAAAAATTAAAGTACACTTTCTTTTGATTACTTTAAATTAAAAAAACCTGTGAACATCATCGCAAACTCAAACACTCAAGCACAATCTTTTAGGATAAATAAAAAAAACACCGTTACTACCATTGGTTAGCGAGATATAAAGCAGTTTTATAATGTCTGCGAATGTGAAGTACGAAGGGGTACTGTTCAATCATGCGCACTACGTTGCCCCGGAGATCGCCATCCAGGTATGCATCCACGACCCTCTCTGTTCGTCCCGGAAGAGTAACATCTTCAGCCAATACCACTCGTACTGCGATCTCTTCTCTTGGGTGTAGGGAAAGCTCCTCCCCATCCACGTGCAACACACCGCGTCCCAGGTCTAAGGTGAACCCACACTTATTCATGACATCCATTCCCAGGATGAACTCGTCCGCAATGTCAGCAATCAGGACCCGATGCTTGAGGGTTTGATTCCCAATCTTAAATGTCAAATCCATTTCCCCATGTGTGGTCACAGCGCCTCCCGTGGCAGTGCGAAGGCGTGTCTTGGTGGGCAGCAGCTGACCCTCGTCTCGTATTACGTCGGACCTGGCGATGGACTTCATCGCTCCAGTATCCAACAGCAGAGACCGAACTCTTCCATTTATTTTCCCATCAATGAAGAGACTATCAGACTGGTGTTGCACGGACGACACATGTATGGGAATCTCCGGGGCATGGCAATCACGAGTCGACTCTCGCCCCTTCTTGTCGACCCGCAAGTTTTCAGACGGCTCGTCAGACACTCAGCCTCCTTTCTTCGGACAGCGAGCCCTAAGATGACCCATCTCTCCGCCGCTCCAGCAGCGGAGCCCCTTCTCCCTCGTCTCCTGCCTTATAAGTCGTCGCAACATGTCCTCCATGGATTCAGGTGCCATCTCCGTCGTGGCGACACCGCGGACACGACCATGTCCTCTGGAGGCAGTCCTTGCCGCTTCAAATTCCAACGCATGGGCTAAGGCCTCTCCCAGTGTCCTATGGCGCCCCAGACGTACCGCTTGCTGAGTATCGGCGTCTTTAATTCCATCTATAAATGTTTGGACGGCTAGCTGCACTAGGAAGTCCTCCGACGCCGATGGATACGCGAGCCGAACCAATGGAGTAACATCGGCCCCCAGTTCTTGCAGAGTCTTCCCCGACTTCTGAATTCTGTTCTTCAACTGGGCACAATGCACATGCTGAAGATGACCATTGCCATAACGCCGTTCCAGACGATTCACCAATTGCTGGAAGTCCATCTGCTGATTTTCTGAAATCATTTGCAGAACATTCAGGGCATCCCCTCGCAATATCAGGATCAGTGCGGTCGCTTTGTCTGCCATTCCCCAACCATTAACGACGGCTGCGGCTATAAAATTGCTTCAGGTATGTTGACCATGGCGTTTTCCCATCGTAAGAGGGCAGTTTCATGTGCAAGCCAGATGTTGCGGGCCTCACTGGGGCAGTATCTTGGGACAGAGCAACCTGAAGGGCAGCAACTCGCGATAGGGTAGGCTGATTTACTGCAGGAGGAGAAGTGAAGCCAGCAGATTCAGAGGGAGTTGGTTGGCCTTGGCCACTTAGTAACCTGGAAACTTGTTCCCGCAGCTCCAGCATGTCACCTTGACATCCGGTTATCTTCCTCTCCGTTTCTTCCTGAGTATCTCTGATCTCCTCTGCCAACTCGTTATGGCTCGCTTTCATTTCTTCTTCAAGTTTTTGAACTACCTTTTCTTGCGCGGCTTTCAGCTCTTCCTTAAGTACTTCCTTGAGGTCTTCTTGTGCTTTTTCTTGCGCGGCTTTCGATTCTGCTTGCGCTTTTTCTTGCGCGGCTTTCAATTCTTTTTTAAGCTCCTCTTTAAGATCCTTTTGCGCGGCTTTCAATTCTTGTTGCGCTTTTTCTGTCATCCTGCCCGGCTTTTAGCCTTTCAGCTCCTCCTTAAGATCCTCTCGTGCTTTTTCTGCCTTCTCTTGCGCCTTCTCTGCATTGTCCTAGCTAACTTTCATCAGTTGCAAAAGTTGGCTTAATTGGCCTTCCATTTTGCTGCTTTGAGATCTTGTCAAAGGCATCCACACTATACACTTAAATTTATTTATCTGACCGTCGTTTTATCGGCACTTGTTAACAATTTATTTATTTAATGTTTGTTCAATAATTTTTTATAGCCCCTGGTATAACCCGACACCTGACGCCACTGTTACGTTTTTAAGTTCGGGCTATTTAAAAATTATGCGACGCTTCTTGTATTAAACATTTATTTACAATGATTAATTATTATTATTTACAAACACACGAATTACTTAAACTACGAACTATTTCTGACAACGATACACTAATTAATAATTACGGCTTAACAGTAATGATTTATATGCTTATACACTCTATTTATTTACACTGGATTAAACATCAATGATTTATATGGCACGAGTTATTTATCTGGCAGCTTCACGCTTTAAAGCTGAATGAGAACTGCCCTGTTATTTTCGCCGCGCGTATTTATATGGCCAAATAATTTCCGTCTAGAACATTCCAGATTTCGCTCGTACATTCCGGCAAATGCATGTGTTGACCTCGGGCGTGTTTCCGAAAGCGTGAGTCATCCCTTGCATCTGGCTGCAAGGTCGCTTCTCCAGGCGTCTGGAACATGACTCATCGGCCCGCAGCTGGCTCCAAGACCGTCTCGGCAGCGGTGACTCATAAGTCTGCAGCTGCCTGATCGCCAGGCCGTTACAATATAATCCCGTAAGTTATGCTTGTAGTTTAACCACTTATTATTACTAATTATCTACGTTATTTTACCACGTATTTTGGTTTTCCTGGCCGCGAAGGTCAGGCGGCCCATGTGACTTAAGTTAACACATGGCTTAATTTGTACTTCTTCTAGGCCCAACTTTCATTTCTTCTTAGTTATGCTTTCACCTGATCATATAACCACTTCGTTGTATTAAATATGTTCTTACCTCAGTATTGGTTCGCTTTTACTAACTTCTACCCATAATTTTTAGTAGCTTGATGATGACTATCTAGTCGAAACATGTTGCTGTAAAAAACTTGCTTACTGCTTGTTATTAAATTTATACATGGGGAAGGTTTGGTGTTTTTAATATCTCTTCTGTGATCCTTCAACTGAGCTTTACGTTGTTTTGGTGCAGCTCCTTTGGGTGTTTTATCGCAGTGTTTGGAAAGCAACCGTTTGCAGCAACGTAGGACGTCGATTGCAGCTAAGCCAAGCTTCTTAAAACTACCGTTATATTGTAGTAGCTTTTACAGTGCCGAATTTAAAGCCTACAGAGTGTTTCGCCGAAGTGCCAGATAGTTTACGTAACGTTGCGGTTATTGTTACATTTATTATTTGAACCATTATAGTTGTTTACATGTCAACTTCTTCATTCATTACCTGTTTAACTGTTCGTAATGGCAATTGAAGTATGTGTAGCAATTGTATCTTGTTTAGTTGATGACCGTTTATTATTGCCGGTTATTGAGTCAGTATTTTCATAATTCAATGTTAATACCGTTTACAAGTCATTTCGATAGTTGATGTCAAGTTTACCGCTTCCTTACTAGATTAAGACGTTACGTAATTTTACATATTTAACCATTGCTAACCCATTTTATATTTTTATGTACTCAACCTTCATCTATTTAAATAGTTTGCTAGTACATTTCATGTTTGTGTAAGTGTGGTTTTATTTTGATGTTGTTCATACGATTTGTGTATGTATTTTTTTTAGTGTAAAAGGAGTTTAGCAAGCTGATCAAGCGAGTTTTCGAAAGGTAAGTCCGATGCTGTTGCACGTAGTTCGCTGACCAGGACACTACCAAGGTTATAGTTGAAAGGTGTCCTCATTATGCTTCCACTTCTCCTCGGTGGGTTCACCTATGCATTTTTCCCTTGTAGGAATCGTAGTGGCGCCTTGGCGATTCAGATCTGCTTTTCGTTGGTTAGGTCGTTGCTCTGTGTGATCTCGTGTTGAACCCCCTCGTTTTACTGAAGCTAGTCGGCATCCCTTTTGTAACGGGCTGGGGCAGCGGTCCTATGTAATCCATTCCCGGATTTAAGTTAGCTTACGCGCTGGTTTTTAGCATTGTTTGGCTTGTCGTAAAGCCCGTTTAGTACCATTATAATGTACCTATTGTACAGTTTACTGCGATTCCCCTATAATTGTTAGGGTCATTTTTGGCACTCTTTGGGTAAACTGATGTTATATAAGAAACTTTCCATTCTCTAGAGATCGGTTCACTATTTATACACCTTTCAAACAAAAGTCTTAGAGTAATTTTTAATTTGTTGGGGGCATATTTTATTAGTTCTGGGTATATTTTCCCTGAGCCAGGTGATTTTCTTAATTTTATTGTTTTAGTTGCTTCATCAACTTGTAACTGGCTTAATGGTATTCGTTGCTGGAAATTTACTTCATACTGTTTACGGGTAAATTCCGGTCTTTTCTCTTGCAATAAATTTTGAAAGTAATCTCTCATTGTTTTGTGGTGATGTTATGTATGTATATTTTATTATTGCTGTTATAGGCTTCGCTGCTCTTAAAACACTTAAGTAGTAAACAACAAATAAAACACCACACTTACTGAACAACCATATAATAAAAGATGAAACAAAACAATATAATAAATTTTATAATTAAATGAAATTCGTAAGTTGAAATGCCTGCAAGTCTGTTCGCGCACGGTTGCTGACTGTCTAGTTTTTAGGGGTGCGAGTTGTGTGCAGATCCAACTTAAATGATATCTGCGTTATACTGTTAGTTTTTAGCGTTTTTATAACGATTCTGAACTTTTTGCTCTACCAATAAATTGGTTAATGTACTCGCACCTTTTGTTCCAAGATGTATTCTTTTTACTTCTAACTTCTTGCCTTATTACTTTACTGAGCCTTTTGTATTCTTCTTTAGTTTTATTACATTTATCTTGCAAATAACGTAGATATGGTAGTTTCTTTTTCTTTATCTTTTCTTCTAGATTTTCGTCCCACCAGTATGATGTCTTGATCTTCTTGTAATTACCTAGTGCTTCATTTGCTGCTTCTTTAACACATTCTTTAATATGTTCATACTCCACTTCAGTAGTTCTATTTTTTATTATTAATTTTTCTTCGACTCTTTTCTGGTAAAGAAATACAGTACTGTTATCTTGAAAACTGTCAAGGTTGTACTTTGGTTCTCTGATTTTTTCGTGGTTTGTATGCTCTTTCTTTCCATTTTTGAATATATTGTAGGGAATAGATATTTTTGATTTAAAATTGTATAATTTAAAATACGAGGGAAAATTTTGTAGAGCTTCACATAGTCATTACACTTGTCAAATGGACAATATATTAGTTCCCGTGGGTCCCATTATAACTACCCAAGAGCAACGGATTTGTTATACAGCTATTAAATTATAGAATAGAATCTCTCAAAAAACAAAAGACTTCAATATTAAGCAATTTAAGAATGCAGTAAAAAATATCTCTTGCAAAACGATTTTTATACGATTACTCTGTAATTTGATGCATGCAATATTTAAAATAAATACATATTTTATGTAGTGTACTTGTCTTTCTATGTAGTATATACAGTATTATTCTTCTTAACATAGAATTTCGGCTTAGACCGCGTAGTATTTGTGGATGAACGACAAGCACTCTCTGGCTTAATGTGCCTTGCACCTTGTGAACTCGAACAAGAAACCGCGGACCTAGCCTTTTTAAAACGTTGCCGTGACAGCAAGGTCTTTACATTAAACACCATCTAAGAAATTATCATAACAACAGAATCATCAATACTGCCAGTCTGGGCTTATTAAGATCCCAAATACAAAGAGTTAGACAGGAATTAGATAGCACAGGATCGAGGCTATACAACCTACACATTAAATTGGCGAACACGCTGGAGGAAACTTTGTGGGAGAAAATTCACGCTATCATTACGAGACAAGCACGCAATACACTGGAACAAGCAACAGCTAAACAATCTGCCAAATATGATAAGCTAGCGCCTAAAAGTAATCGAAACAATTGGATACGGATAAATTAATCGTAAACCTTAGCAACATACAACTGGATAAACAGACCACATCCTTACTAAAGAAAGATTTTAACTTCGCCGTAGTCCCTAAACTGTGGAGGAGATAATATGTGGAGTGGAAGCAGTAATCCAAAAACTTCCTAGAAAAGATGCAGAAATCATCCGACAGGATGTGTCTTGCATTTTAAGAAGATCGGAACGAGGTGGCTATTAATGGCCTCACAACTATTCCAGCCTTAGCTTTATCATTTCTAGAACCTGGAGAAACCCGTGACCAACGAGATGGAAGCTTATAATTTAATTTTGGTCTGTTTATAGTAATTCGAGTTGCAAGCAGACCGAATCCCGTACCAGCTTCCAGAGATCACTACACTTCCCTCCACGGGCTGTCCGCAACGCAGAGGCTACCACGAAGAACTTTATTTTTTGTTTGTTTTGGTGTAAACATTTAAAAATCCATATTTTATTTTATACATTAATTAAAAACAATAAACACCTGTGTAATCTTGACACGAGTCTTTTCACTCCAGCTGCAGGAACCCAGGGTCAGAGCCACCCGCTGTAATTAATAACGTAAAGTAATCCAAACTTGAAAATTGCATTTGCTAAAATTACATAACTT
Organism: Agriotes lineatus; assembly: GCA_940337035.1. Classification (NCBI taxonomy): domain Eukaryota; kingdom Metazoa; phylum Arthropoda; class Insecta; order Coleoptera; family Elateridae; genus Agriotes; species Agriotes lineatus. The sequence continues at coordinate 38,466,615 of OW679194.1, read as the reverse complement.
TACATAGTTAATGGCTCTTGTCAGAAATTTAGGCATAAATTACTGACTACAGAATTAATTAATAGGTCACGTGGTTATTCATAGTTTTGGGAAGCGTCACTGACTGTTTTATTGGTCGCAGTACTTTAAACTATAGCACAAAGATCAGCAATTAACAACACACTAACTTGTTTAGAACCCTAGCGGCACCTTTGCGGGTTTATGGAGCACAACCGGTTTCATCGCACTTTCTGTGAGATGAAACCTTGGTAGCCTGTGAGCCAAACCGGGAAACTAGGTGACGACGTAAAGATGAACTTTAACGACAAATGGGGTGATTTCAAATAGAGCATGCGGTATCAAATCCTCAAAATGAGAATGGTGATGCATGCACTACGACGAAAATTTCGGCAAATGCTAATAGCTAATAGCATTTGGACACAATGATTTTTTTGCGTTAACCTGCACTGAACATTTTGGAGACGACGGTCTTTCGATAGAAAACTTACGGCCACATATACACGCTTAGTCCTTCGAATGGTCACTATCACTACAAGACAATTACGCTATCCACTGCATCTACTCGTTGCTCAAGGCTGAATGCCGGAAAACGCGCCAGATTCTCGCAAATCCGATTCAATCTCTTTCCATTCTTATAATGGCGTCATATATCAAGCTTTTACTATTCCTCGCGGGTGTCGCTTGTAGTTAAGCGTTGATAATTCTGAACTGCGCTATAATATCTAGACACGACAGTACACACTGCATGCACGTGTTTGCTCCAGACAGCGAAAAGACACCAACGCCGACGTTCGCTCAAGTCACCGATCGATATTTAAATGTCACCGCGGGTGTTAACCAGTTTGAAATCGGACAGGGCAGGGCACAACTCAAAATGCTCCAATAAATATGCCCTTGAAATAAACAGTAAAAGACAACTAAGCGTGAAGGGTTTACAGCATAATGAACACCTACACCTATGTTTTATCGACTTGGAAAGGGCCTTTGACAATGTTCCAAGAACGAAAATCTGGAAAATGTTTGAACAAAGACTAGTAAAGAAACAATTAATTGAATCCATTAAAATATTTACTCCGAAACGAAGAATTATGTGAGACATGAAAGCACGTGCTCAGAATTCGTTTCTTACAACGAAAGGCTTGACCCAGGGGAGCATACTGACTTCATTGATCTTTATCGCGTTGATGAACGAGATAGCAAGGAAATCCCGAAATAAAACTGTGGGCGTTGTGAGGGTCGCGTATTTTCTAGGAAGGACGATAAAAACTCGTATTTTATAAGTAGGTGTATCTGTATGTATTGTAGTAGTAAACAATTATAGCTCTTAAACGAAGGCTTTCGTTTGATTTAAATAAGTTGTAATCCGACACCTCTTGCAGCTGTTGAGAATACCGCAGTATGTAATGAATATCCCGGCGCATAACATAACGAGAAGCGAAAAATGCTATATTAGATTCATGACCAGAGGCTTAGGCGGATTTGAGAAACAAATAGCCCAAACCGCCAAGTAATTTAGTTTAGAATTTATAAGGTTGCGATTTTAACCACAAAAGCACGTGTTGGGGCAGTTCAAATAGGCCATGGGAAACCATAATTTAAAACTTGATTGAAAAAGGATTAAACCGTCGTGGGTTTTGGAAGGACAGCTACCAATTAACATCGCATCGCTATGGCAGCGAAATGTAGAGTTTTTGTCATTGGATGGACACTTCCCGACCCGGAATGGAGGGATAAAACGCATCTGAACATGACTGCAAGGGAAGGAAAAGCGAAGTCTGGTGCATGTGGTAGTTCTACGCGTAATACGGAAAACTACTACAACAGCTTATAACTTATTTAACTCTCACTTCACTAGGTACAGCGCAGCCCGACATTGCAGGGTTTTCCCTTATTAGTACGGTGGCGTGAGTATTAATTCTTTGCTTTTCTTACTTCACTAGGTACAGCGCAGCCCGACATTGCAGGGTTTTTTCCTTGTTAGTACGGCGGCGTGAGTACCAATGCGTTAACTCTCTCTTACTTCACTTAACACTGCCCGACTCCGCAGTACCCAGACTCAGACTGGCAGCCAGTTTTTCTGCCGCTTGGCGAGCTACCAATGAACTTCCGGCGTCATTTTCATACTTCGGAACACCGCAGTAATTGTAAAAGTATGTAATACATTTACACTTGGTCCTAATAAAGAATAGTCTCCGGCTCCTATACGACGTCAAGTTAGCCCAAATACCACCGTTTAGGCTAATCATCTGTAACCCCCCAGAGCACGCCAGGAAACCAGGAAACATACGCAACGTATGTACATACACAAATTAAAGCTAAACAGAGTGTGCACCGTTACAGCGTTACATAATTGTTACAGAAATTATGTACACAGATGATCTGGTATTATTTGAGAAGAACATTATCAAGGACATGCAAAAAAATCTGTAAGTGTGGGATAAAGTTTTAAGATCTCTCGGTATGAACATTAATATAAAAAACAGAAATAGTGAGACTAGGGAGAAATGAAGAGAAAGTGAAGATAGAGTTAAGAGGGTTCAGTTTAGAATAGTTCAACAATTTTAAATACAGTAATGGTTGATTATTATTATTACTGAATCACCTTAGCTACGCTTCGGTGGGAAAGGTTGGTAGGTACATGTCTCAATCAAAAACACATTCAACCTAGATAAACATTGAAACTACACGATTTAATTGTTCTTTTAAATTTGACGTCAAAATCGGCGCTGAAGAGTTCATTGTGAACGTACCACATCAGCTGTTTCAACCGATCGTAATTTAATTTTACTTTACTTCTTCGTATCGTACTTTTTTTTAAATAAAAACCGGCCTACGATTTAAGTTTAAAAATTAGCGAAATTTTAAGCTATCATACAATTTTATCGGTCCAGTATCTTCTGAGGAGATAGCGAACAAACATACATACGTTACATACAAAGAGACCACCGATTTTAAGTTATAGGATATTTTTTTAAACTTTTTTCACGGTTATGAAAACGGTGTATTAACCAGGTGGGCCATAGAAGATCCTGATAATATTGGTGCAACTATCACTAGTTTACTTGTTTAGAAGTTTTAGTACTATATGACAGGTGTTAAGGATGGCTGCTTTCTGAAGTTCCAGGTAGGCGTAACACGGTAAGTTAAGTTATTCTAGGCTCTTGTACAGTACGGTTCCCGAAACCGAAACAACTGTACATCAAGCTATGTTCAAGAAAACAGTGTGCCTGTTCAAACAGCAAGTAGGGATTATTTTTTTGTTGATTGCGATTGGTATCTGTGTGTAGAATGTTATTATCACTGCCTCCTACACTTACAAGCCATGCTGTTAGACTTGACCGCCATTGCCAATCCAGTTATTTCCAAAATACTGGTTTAACCACTCGGTTAATATTCTTCCTCGATCCTGCGGAGCATCATCGTGCTAGTACTACATATTTTGAATACGATTAAGCGGTATATCTTCAAGTAAACGAGTGTATTTTCCAAGAACTGTGTGTAACTATCTGCATGCAAACGATGATTCAGTACAAACCTAAAAAATATTGTGATAAATTCCACCCCTAAACATTCATACCAAATCTTTATTGAAAATTCCGTGTTCTTGTCGCATGCGGATTTTGCGAGGCCCAAATATGTTACGATTGAATTTTCAAAATAAAGTCGTTATCTAGTTGATGATGCTCTAGTAACCATTGACAAAATGCAAGTCGCTGAGGAGCATCTGCGGGTTGTAATGCTTGAACACTGTTTTAAGGACACTCGAAGGTAGGGGACTGCCAATTGTTTAATCGAGTCCCGGAAACGTCAACACTTACCCTGAAAATCTCACAAAACAGGCTAAAAGGCCACGGATTGATACGCTCAGGGAGATGGGCGTGGTCCTAGAAACGGTACACCACAGGGCAAGCGTATCCGTATACATATAGGGAGTTGCAAAAGAATTGGGCGCCACGAGATTCAAACTGGAAACCCACGCTTAACTGAACCTCGAAAGCCAAACGGGGTAGAATACAAGTGCACGGCTTCACGACTTCCGAAGCTGCAGCGGCAAGTGTCCCCAACTTACCTGCAACGCTTAAACACTCAGGTTTCGCCGTACATTTATCTTTACACAGCATCTAACAAAACCTGAAAATAAGCATGCACAAACTCGTAGGAAATCATAAGGCACCGTTCAATAAACCGTTCTATTGGTCTAAACACATGAAAATCAACTGGTACAGTAATAAACACAGTAATAAATGGCTAACTTTCTAACCCAGCTGGGGGACGCTTGAATTCTAATTGACTATACTATCTAGCTAGCACACTGTTAAGTTAGTTAGTTTTTACAGGCGGCCTCTACTAGGAAGGCCGTTCAGCAAATATGCACATTGATTATTAAGCAAACTAATGCGTGAATGAGTTTTTACAAGCGGCCTCGGTGAAGGCGGCAGTGAGTCAGCAAATAAGCACATAAACCATACGTGAACAACTGAATGAATTTGGTTTACAAGCAGCGTCGGTGAAGGCGGCAGTGAGTCAGCAAACAAGCACATAAATTATACGTGAACAATTGAATGCATTTGGTTTATAGGCGGCCTCGGTGAAGACGGCAGTGAGTCAGCAAATAAGCACATAAATTATACGTGAACAATTGAATGAATTTGGTTTACAAGCGGCCTCGGTGAAGGCGGCTGTGAGTCAGCAAATAAGCACATAAAAGTTAATTAGTTGTTACTAACTACACACCCTTCCTGATTGGTTTAGCCGGGCGATGGCGTCGTGATGGTCGGAGAACTCTCCGCTGCAACGGACAGACTTCAGGCGTAAGCGTGGGCGTCGTGTGGTCCAAAAGATTCCCCCTAAGTGGCAGTGTGCAGAAACGGCGGTCATACAAACAAAACAGGACACACACTGTCACTCAAAACAAACACCACTTATCGCCTCAGCGGCCCGTGAAGAAGTCCCCGAAGCCAAGTCACCTTTTCGCGCCAGACGCCTCTGTCGTGCCACCACCTGTAGTGAATCCCGACGCAGATTACCCCGAGTGAACTCGCATTTTACAACGGGCGAGGCAGCGTGCTGCGGATAAGAGAGTGCAACGGAATTAAATTCTTTTAGGAAAATATCTCGCTTGCTCTAATAGACTGCGTTTTAAAATTGATCTAACCAATCGCCCTTAAACTTGACGAAACAAATGCAGCTGCAAAGAAGACGGCTTGAGTCCAGAGCGGTTTTGCTGAACCTTTTAGAAAAAAAAGTTGCGTGCGTGTCAAATCTCTAGAATATTTAGATGCAATTAGCTAATAGTATAATATGACCGAAAAGGAACCTATATACAAGCGAACTCGTAATCTTTGTACCAAAAATACTCCAAATGGTCGCATAATTATCGAATTTAAAAAATGGCTTGACAACACTGTTGATGGTACGGATGAAGAACTTCGGTATTTATTATGCGCCATACGAAATGTGGTGTGTGCTGGTGGAAGGGTTATCGATGACTGCAACAATTACGGCTTCTTCGTCTGCGACATTAATTTCATGTGGTCGAATAGCTGAAGTAATAGCAGACGAAGAGCATGCCCAGCAATTCGAGCATATGTTACGTCATTTGAGCCAACTTTCTAACGCAAGTGTGAAATCATTGCCTCCACTGCATCCGAACTAAATGAACCTGTTAATACATAGTAAGAACCAGCTTCTTGAAGTAAAAATATGATGTATAATGATGTACTTTTAGCAGTAAATTTCAAGACGTGGGCCTTTCATTGGATAAACCTTGCAAACCAACAGATGCAGAAGAATTTTGCATAGGATCGATATAGTTCTGAAGTATTACGTCCAATCAATAGTCTTTCCTCAGAAACATGAACCAACGGTACAGTGCTGCTATCTAATTTTTGCAGATATTGTTCGGTTACACACATTATGAATCTGGAAAAAGCCATATATGCTTTCTAAACATTTCACAGTACTGTTGACATTTTGAAATTCAATTTGTCCTGCTTCTTTTAAAAACTGCAAAGAGGCAGTGGCGGTAGGTGAAAAAGTCTGAACAGCATGTAAAATATATTTTTTTTTTCAAAATTTGATGAGTCAGCATCTTGGAATATTTTATGGACAGTGACGCCTATAATTGGACTAACGGCTGTTGGTGGAGTGCGAAATAAAATAAAATAAAAAAACATTTAATTTGCCCCATTTTTTCTGTATATCATTCTTGTTGTTTTATTTTTAATAAACTTTGAATAATTAACACTAATCCGCATTAGCTTTAAAGTTAACGTTTTAATAGTACCTATACTGAAGATCTGCAATTTGGGTTAGAGATATAAGTTCATCTTGGGTTTCTTTTGAATGGTTTTTGTAAATGCAGTGGCGTAACTACCGAGGGGGCAAAGGGGGCAGCGGCCCCCGGGCCCTGAACTTCAGGGGGCCCAACGGGCCTCCTGAAGTTTAAAGCCCGGCAGGTCCAAACTCGGTCCCGTATAACGTTTCAATGAGTCCGGGAAAAACACAAGAAACCCTCGGAGAAATCTAAAACATGTCAAAAAGTTACCTATCTTTTCGGTATAAATTTAAAATAAAATAGTTTCTGTATACCCGATGCGCCGTGTCTTGCACGTGCACGTAGGTACTTCGCAGTCATCTCAGATTACTGATCTCTATTGAGAAGCAGAGAGCGAGAAATGTTCATACATCAGACATCATTACATCTTTTGCTAATCAGAAGTCTAGAAGATATCTTCTTGATTAGCAGATCAGCAGTTAAAGCAAAGTTATACTTTGAATTGTACCTCGAAATCTACAGAAGTACCGAATTGCGGAAATAATTATGTTTTTGTTTGTTCCTTTAGTGCTTAGGCTTACAGGATTTATATTTATTATTATTATTATTTTCAATAAAAAACGCGTATCTCGCTATTGTTCATTTTCCTTTGATGTTTCTGTTTATGAATTTAAAAAAAATAATTGAAAAATGAATACCAAAAATACTTTGGCAAGAATAGGACTTACACTTGGCAATTAAGAGGCCTGGTGAAGATCACGGCCCCCGGGCCCAAAATTTGAAGTTACGCCACTGTGTAAATGTTCTAGTTCTTAATTAATTTCAAAATTAGGTAAAATTTGCTAAAAAATGTACATAATGGTACTTCTAATTAAAGTGATAAAAAATATGTATTATTTACAGTTACAGTTGGTGTAGCGTTTTTAATAAAACAAGTATTTTTGTCAAGTACTTTTAGAGAATTTTTATCGAAATGGTTAATACACAAAGTAGAGTATTCATTAAGTTTGAAATATCTGTAATACATGATTAAATATTATAAATAAAGATAATTTAATTAGTTTTATTAATTTAACACGTTGAAGGACAATGGCTGACTTCATATATGGCTGTGTTGTGACACACTGCGACGCTTATCCCCGTTCTGCACAAGTAGGGGCAAAGAGGTAGATAACTGTAAGACAGTTGTTTGGGGCAAATAACTCGTGTTTGTGTGACACTGATATGACTGTGTACGTACCAGTGGTGACAGTAACAACTGGATTACTATTATTTTATATGGAAAATTAGACGCCGTGCAGCGTTCAGTTATACTGGTAGATACAATTAAGGACGCTGCTCAGCGTTAGTGCCCTTCAACGTGTTAACAATACCACTCCTGAAATAGCTTTGAGCCATTTGGTACGAATCTGCATATCGCTTGGAAATTCAAAAAGTGGTTTGTTTGGATTTCCACAGATAAACCACTTTTTAATCATTTTAAATTTCTTTGAAAGAACCTGTTTATATAAAAATTACTGACTCAAACTACGGGAATGTGAATTTTAAGATATAATTGATTGAAATATGACAAGTTTTCAAATCTACCTATTTAGCAATATTTGTTTTTAATTTGAATATCGCGGTAGACCCTGATTGAAAGTTCAGAATAACAATAAGAGGTGGCGCCAAATGACATCTAGTCATGGCATGCTTCATAGAATCATGTTTTTATGGTGAATGTAATGGCTGTATTAGCGTTTGTTTGTTTGTTTGTTTGTTAATGGACAAGGTCTAGGCATGCAGAGTACCAGGTACCTTAGACACCGACTACTACGGTCATATGGTCAAAGTCCTACTTAGAATTTTGCCGAGACTAAGGAGTTCCAACCCTAGCAAGGGATTTTTTACATGCTACACATCGTAGTAACATGGGACCCACGGCTTTACATCACTTCCGAATGATGGCATTCTGTAGAGGCTTTCATCTGTATTTTTTTATTTTTAAAAACCTCCCGGGACCGGGAGTCGAACTCGCGACCCTTACATCAGTAGTCAGGATGCTTACCACTGAGCTACCGACCCCGGCTGTATTAGCGTAAGCTAACCTAAATATTAGTCGGCCATGTTTTATCAGACATAATTTTCATTGCTTGCTTGCTTGACGCCACTTTGAGAGCGAACCCGTGGGCCGAATTGGCTGATTTTGGTGTCAATCGACTCAGGACTACGCAAGTAAGCCAGTAGTAGGGTTTTAAAATTTTTATAAGTGACTTTTTTTATGTGGATTTTTTAACCTTAAAATTAACTCGACACACAAAATAGATCACTCTTGTACAAATTGCATTAAATAAATTATTTCGCGCCCAATTTGGGTGCAGAACGCTAGTAAGTAATAATATTATAATGTTGAATTGTGAAAAATGACATTTGTTCTATGACAAGTCAATAAATTGAAATATAAAATTTACCAAGTAGTAGTCCAAAACCTCTTGCCATGCATTTTTATAATTCGCTTATTCATGAATCTTATCACTTGTGTCAAATTTATTGCCATGTTATTACTAGAAAACGAAATCTATGCAACCCATTATTACCAAAATATGCGCATATCTGTCTACGCACCTTATTTTCTAAAAAATATGCAGCAAATTGTAGAAATATTTGTGTGCATATGTATCTCGGTTACTTTATGCAGTATTTAAAAACGTTTTAACTAATGGACGATGAACCATAAACGTATAATACATTTTTTTTAAATATTAAAAAGTATAGTAATTTCAGTAAACATAAAAACATAGTGTGACGTTTGATATCCAAAATTTCATGAGTGTACTTCCAAAATTCCTTTGTCTACAAAAAGTTACTAAAACAAATAAGTTACCGGTGTGACATATTTACTTAGCTTCTGTCATAAATCTTATGAATAACTATTTTTACAAATATTATACAAAGACTGTGTTCGGTAGTATAGACGTATCCTTTACTAATATGTTATTTTTGTATTAAGTGCGCGAAATTAATGATTTTAGCGCGTGAGATTGTTATTGGAACTTTCTAAAACATTTCGCGCTCGTAATACAAACAATATTTTTCTACAACCGTCAAACAAGAATATCAGTATTGTTTCGTGGCGTAGTACGCCTACTGTGCAAAATGCTTCTTTTACCACGAAATAGCTATTTATGCAACAAGTGCTAAAAGTTGACGTTTATGCACGAGACATGCATAAACCACTTTTAGCACGAGTTGTATACAATATTTTATCTACGACCTCAATTTTTTCTGTTGTTAATTCATAAATATCGATTTAACAAAGGTTTGCATCTACGACACTTATAATTTATGTCATAATAAACATTAGGCCTTGGCGCGCGGGCGAATGTTTGCGCAGCCAGTACTGTCACGGTCAGTTACGAAAGGTAATTATTACTACTACAGATCTGAATGTATTCATTACATAACGCTTTAATTATTTCAAAAACACTTTACCTGTAAGCAAGAAGTAACTAGAATAACTTTACAATTCACTTCCAGTTCAAAATTGTAGTTTTATAACCTCACTTTACTTTATATCACAGATGCGCTTAAAGTAAACAGCTGATCTCTTTAACCATGCTAAACTATAAAACGTCGCTTTTAGTGAAACAAGCTAGCGCTAAAAGGCCTACTTTTAGTAGTGGTCGTAGATAATAGTTATTTATGCAACAAGTGCTAAAAGTCGACGTTTATGAACGAGACATGAAAATATTATGAAACGAAGCCGAAGTAGTACCTATTTAAGTTATACCAGTCATGCAAAAAATGTAAGCATCGCGAACGGTAAAGTTTACCAGCCTCAGACGATATTGGGTTACGCACATTATCTTTGGTCGGTAAACTGTTCTTACCATGCTTGATACTTAACACTCAATTTTGTTGTAAAATAAAAATTTTATTGAGTCAATTTCACGAACGAAATGAATAGGTACTTATAACCAAAAATTGTTTATTTTATTATTGATCTTTAATAAAGGATAATAATAATCTCATAACAAGCTTTATAAACAATTATTTCTTACGAAAAAGTACTGATAAGCAATGTTTTTGTTGTGATACTACTATTATTAAATCTTAATTTAGCCTTGGGTCAATGAAAATAGAAATCCAGAATACAGTTGAGAATAAGCACTGTAGATGGCGCAACCACAGATATTTACAACACATGCGCCCCCTATCCCTAACGATGTAAGATTCAGCATCTCGGGGAACAAGGTCAACAACACTTAATATCAAATGAAGGAAATTTTCTCAATTTCCCGATAAATATAAATAGTTAGCTTGTAATTTGTGCAATAATTTGAAGGGATGTGATTACGGGTTACAAGTAAGTTGCTGTGTGCGCACTAACCTTTACCTATATGATAATGATCGTTTCGCTATAAAGAGCAACCTACATATTAACACATCTAGATAATTTACCGAAAATTTGGGACGATGCAGTAAGATTTACATCGGCGGTATTGTTTTCATGGTACAGTAAGACATGAAAATGCAAGAACGTTAAATTTATCTGTTTTATTATGATTTTCTTTTGTTTATATATGAACATAAACTTGGTAAATTAGCGGCAAATTCAAAGTTGATATCCGATAAAGTAGTCCAATAGGATTCTCTTTTTCCATATTGAACATTTACAAAAATAAAACTAGAATAAAATAACTTTGAGAGTTGTGAAACTACAAGCTTGTGTGCTGTGAGTATTAAAAAATTGTAACTGTCGTTAATACACATTTAAGGTGGCAAACGAAATGATCAGTTGCACTAAACGTATTTTTAATATAGCTTCTTCTTAATTTATTTTAGATGGTCTTCAATACCAAGGATAAGCGATACATCACAATGGTGTTTTTACCAACATAGTTTGGAGCATCTTTACATTGTACCGCAGCAGATATGTAAGTGACTACTGATACGTACCTAACCAAAAAAATAAGTTAATGTACAATGGCTGACACAACTGTAAGTGAAAATGATTCTGTTCAGACGATTGTTAGCACATATCCGAAAGCGAACATGAACTATGAAAGGGTATCGCAGAATCAGTCCGAGTTTGAGGTGAAAAACTTTAATTGTTTGGACACCAACGGTGATCTAGTGCATAGTGATTGTGATATTTTGCCAAACAACAATGTGTGCACGAATATGGGATTATCGCATTGTTATGTAGATGGTGACTGTAGCAGTTCTATACAGAGAAGAGAAATGACATCTTGTGGCTCAAACTCACCTTATGGGGAAAGCTCATCACAAGTACCTTTACAAGAATCTGACATACATTCTGTTCACCCTGCAGGTAAATATACGTAGCTGTATAACCTCATTTTTATTTGTGTTTACTTTTTAATTGTAGTTTTATGTTTTCTTGCATTTCTAAAATATTTATTAAAATTGTCTGTGGCCCTGGTGGCTGAATGCAGTCCACCAGACCTGAAAATGCGTGTGCCCTTGGTGGTTCACTTTGGTGCAATATAATTTTATAAAACGCATATGAATGCTTTCATTACTAATTGTTCATATCAGCGTAATTTTAGAAATGGTAAATGTATGTGACCACCATGGCTGTAAAACTCAAACATAAATGTAAAATTAGCAAAAAACAGTGTTGGCCAGTGAGACCTTATAATATGATAGCACGATGTGTTAAAATGCAAAATGTAAAAAAAATGAAAGGATTTATTAAAATGATCAATTATTTTAAATTCAAATGGATAATAAATTAACAAGAGTAAATTAATAGAATGTTGTATTGGTTGATGTACGATTTAGTGGCTAATATTAAATATCAGCTAATCCTACTTTACACCATCAAAGTTAGGAAAAATGTTGCATAATTAGTAAACCTCTGTATTTTTGTCATCTGGAGTTAGTAAATCATAAGATAATAATCTACCACTCATTAGAATATGTAGAGTGGTTTCAAGATTCTGCTAAGAAATATTTTAATGACATTTTATATGCTCTTTCTAAGAGCTACTTTTATTGGATAATTCTTATTTCTTCACTTCAGTGGGAGATGTAACCGTTAGCGGTAGAATTCCTATATGTAATTAGAGTTGAGCCATTGGATCCACAAATCAAGGACAGTGTGATTTAGCAAATATATATTTCATTTGTTTTAGTTAAAAGAAGTATGCATAAAGTTTAAAATTGGCAAAAATCAGGTAATCCATGGATTGTGGATCCAAAACAAGTCACCCTACATGTCCCAACTCTTAGCGGCTGTTAGTCTTTTTTTTTATTTAAAAAGGGTCCGAATTGTGTTGAAATTCTTGAACTGCAATAGTGAAGGGAAAACATTTAGCTGAGCGAGGAACCACTTTTAACATCAAAAAAAGGTTTTGTTCCATAATATAAATTCAATTGATACAAAGACACTTAAACACAAATTGGAGGTTAAACTTCACTGGTTTTTTAGACACCCTTTATTTTTTAATGCAGTAAATTTAACGCGCAATATGGTCTTGCCATTTATTTTGAATGAAATGTAGAAACGTCACTAAGTAGGTAAGAAAATCATGTATTCTATAGTGGAATGAATTCTCGAAGCAGCTGAAAGCTAAAATTAGAAATGCTTCCAGAGCCACAACGCCGCAACCAATAAATAATGTTTTAAATAATTTATATAACAGTGTTTGAGAAATTATTATAAATGTAGTAGTTGCTATTTGTTATTATCATTTTTCAATAAAATCAGAGTTCGAAGTCGGTGTCTAAGGTACCTGGTACTTTGCATGCCTAGACCTTGTCCATTAACAAACAAACAAAACAAAAAAGAGTTCGAAGTGTCCATAGAAACCAAAGGCAACATACAAATCCTCGCGGAAACGGCAAGACCACGTTGTGTGTTAAAATAAATTCAGTGTAGATCCAACCTGGTAGCACGCTTCACGATTTTTTATTGTAATTTTTTATATTCTCTATGCACTTCACCATTTGTCAAGGTCAATACCTAGATATGTATCAGTACAGGATAAACAGCGGTGCGGTCAATTACTATAAGCTCTATGTATTAAAACTAAATATTACTTTCATGTTAAGCAATAATGTGTAATATGGGTGAACTGAATGTTGTCTACATTAGTTTTCAGTTTCCATATTACAGAAAATAAGTATGATAACATAAAATAGCAAAATTGTATTCAAGTCGACATTATTAAACGATATAAAAAACGGTATAAATGTTTTAGATATTAACATTAATTCGTAAGAAAAATCAATTTTCAGATCATGCTAGATGAAATAGTGCAGGGGTTCTCAAACTTCTTTCCTCGAGTACCCCTTTACGAAATTCAGCAAAGTATATATATATATATATATAATCAAATCCCTTTTCTACCCGGAGGGTGTAAGGGCCCTTAACTCCATCGAGTACATAGTTGGCTAGCACTCCTTACTTGACATGATAGCCTAGAAGCGAGTGAAGGATTTTCAATTTCGATAGAAGTACCTAATTGTGTGAGATGTTCACAACTTAATAAAATCAAAGAATTGACAGGATTACGTAAATTTTTTGTGAATGGAATCAAAAATCACTTATTTTACATTAAAACATTTTTCAAGTGAGCCAATATTAAGAGACATTCACAATCCATCAAAATGAAATGTGTAAAATGTTCTTAAGACATAACATTGGGAGTAGTTCAATAGTTGTTTGAATTAGTAAATCGTTTTGTGGCAATAATATTAACGTCAACATTTTTTGAAAGTGAAAAATACTTGGACACACCTAAAGGCTGTCAAAGTTAACTGTTTGGGATGTTCACAATTTAATAAAATCAAAAACAGTCACGGAGTTAATTAATTTTAAAATTTGCTGCATTGGTATATTTTCCAGTGTGCAAAATATTGACAAACATTTGCACTCTGTTAAAATAAAATTTGTAAAATGTTCAGGACTTAATAAAATAAAATAATTCAGTCGTAATTTAAATTATTAATACATTTTGTATCAAGAGGGCTAAATATGACTTACTTCATACTTAAATTTATTTTTTTTTTAAATTGGCAGTGAAGCACGTCGATATTTTAATGAAAATACGAGAAATTGGCAGTGAAGTAATCCATCGTTTTACAACGTTTTGTAGATGGCAGGGTGGCGGATAAATGTCTACCGACATCAGCATAATCTACAAAAGTTGGTTAAATTGTTGTGATTTCACATTTTCTCGATTTAAAAAAAAACATAATGTACCCCTCAGCACTGAAGTTTCTTTTTATCTCTCATATGTGGCTTACTTGCCTTGGCCCTACGGGCCTCGACAACTAAATCCACATTCTTGATAAAAAGTTAAACTTCTTGCCTTGGTATATAAATTTATATTTTAGACGAAAAAGAGTATTAGACATTTGAGAACGGTTGGGATTACATTTTTTAAAATATACAGAACCTAATAGAATCTGAACAAATGAAACTGTTATTTAAGATTCTAAATTTGCCTGTGTTGAGTTGACACAATAAATACAGCTTATTTCAAGATGCTCAAAGCTTAATAAAATTGGAAAATGTTAAGCAGATAAGCAGATTACTTGTGTTAATAGAATTAAAAGAACTTATTTCACAATGAAAACTGTTTTGATTGCAAAGTATTAACAATCAATCTAAATAAATTTTCTTAACATATTTAAGGCTTAATAAATTAGAAGAAAAGAAGTTAGTAAATATTTATATGTTACTCTTTACTTAAACACTTTTCTAAAAGAAAAATACTGGTATACAACTGAAAACTTATCAGAATTACATTCATAAGATATTATAAAGTTCATCCAATAAAAAAATGTTAAATGGATATTTAAAATTCAAAATTTGTCTGTGTTAATAAAATTAAAAAGAACTTATTTTACATGGAAACATTTTTTCTTTGTTAAAAGAAATTACAGACATTTGCAAGTTGTCGAAATGCAATTTTAAATTAACTGTTAAAAAAAATGCAATGTACAAAGTATTTATAACCATGTGAAAACTGTCAGAATTAAATTGCAATATGTTCAGAACTTAAAATCGTAAAAAGTCAAACAATTATTGAAAATTCTTAATGTGTTTGCGTACGAGATACCAAAATATCTTACTTCACTCTGAAACATTTTTTAAATGTGAGAAATATTAAGCCAGTTACAACTCAATAAAATGAATTTAATGAAATTGAAAATGGTGTGCAAAGTCATACATTTATAATAATAATTTGTACAACTAGTTGTGAAAGTCGTACTTTTTTTCATGAATTTGCAGTTTGATAACGAGGGCGAAGCCCGAGTTAATCAAGCAAATGAATGAAAAAAAGGACTTTCAAAACGTGTTGTACACGTAGTTTTTTTGTATAGTGATCTCTTGGTCGAAATTTAGTCGAAAAGGACTTCGGAATTAACAATTGTCAAATTGACATTTCAATATAGTTAAAAAAGTGCACTTTTTCACTATTTTTGCGTTAAAAAAAGTGGAACTTTCACTATGATTCTTCTTTAAAAAAAGACGACTTTCACGATCACTATGCAAAAAATTAAGTTATATTGTACCATTTATATACATTTATAAAATTATTCACACTTAAACATTATTTGCTTAATATTCTGTTGCAAATCATATTATTAAATATAACTTATTTCTCGTTTTAACATTTTTCAATGTACGTATACATTGATCATTATAATATAACAAGGTTTAAGTAATGAAATCCCGCAATCGTCGATCCCGCATAAAACATGTAAAACAATATCCAACAGGTACGTCAGCATAACATTATTTATATGTTTTAACACACTCGCGCGTATCAATGCAACAAGCGGGTT
Organism: Agriotes lineatus; assembly: GCA_940337035.1. Classification (NCBI taxonomy): domain Eukaryota; kingdom Metazoa; phylum Arthropoda; class Insecta; order Coleoptera; family Elateridae; genus Agriotes; species Agriotes lineatus. Next base: position 38,450,534 of record OW679194.1, on the reverse strand, counting down.
GCAGCTGGTGAGGGCGATCCTATATCTTACTCCAAACTTATATGGGATTACAGATAAAATGCTGACATGGTAGAATTGACTGTATAGCTGTTTAAATGAAGACGATGGCTTTCCAAGTTATAGTCGCCAACGCTGGGAACTCTAGGTCTTCTTGATTCGACTCTGCATGATATATATCATTGGAATGGGAAAAAATGGTCTTTCTTTTGATGCCAAAACTGACTATGCGTTCCATATAAAAAAATACAACTTTTTTTATTTTGCGTTTAGAATACCTCCATTCTAGCACCCAAATGATGTCATTTGAGTGTTACAATAAGTAGCTATAAAATGACGTCATTTGGGTGCTAAAATGAAGTTATTCTAAATGCAAACTAGATTTTTAAAAAAAATTAATTTATAAAATGGTATAAAGCGGCAAAATAGAAAAAATAGTCTAAAACACTCGTTGCAGAAGGTCCCTCAAGCACTCATTCATTCCTCAACTCGCCGCTATGTGGCTCGTTTGGCAATTTCAAATTCGTGCTTGAATAGATGCCTTCTGCAACTTGTATTTTAATATACTATTATGCTATAATTCAAGTTACGAAAATATTTTTGAAAAATTTACTATGCCACTGCATTCTTATAAAAAAAAATGCCTAAAGAATGTAGAAATGACTTTTTATTTTCATAAATAAGCGATATAGAGATTGTACGAAATCCGTTTTGAACATAGGAAATTAATGAGTGCGACAAGGAAGACATAAACAAAATGAGTAGCAGGACAAAGATAGAATGTAATCATGGCTAGGTAAATTTTTAAACAAATTAAGTCAACGAAACAAACATACACTTCTGTCAGATATTTTATCTGTCATTAATAGTATAAAGTGAGGTTTAAATATACTGTTGTTTACTATTCATATAATTATTTTAATTATGTAAAGCTCACTTTATACTCAGATAAAATATTTGACAGAAGTGTTTGTTTGTTTTATTGACTTAAATTTAGTTTAAAAATTTACCCAGCCATGATTACATTCTATCTTTGTCCTGCTACTTATTTTGTTTATGTCTTCCTTGTCGCGCTTATTAATTTCCTATGTTCAAAACGGATTTCGGACAATCTGTATAGCCATATAACGAAAAGTCCAATTTTTGTTTATAACTCGAAAACAAAAGACCACCATTAACTTTTTCCATATCTTCTATAGTTACTGATATTCGCTATGAAAATATTGAAATCTGACGACTCTGTACAAGGTGAATTCGAGCATTGTTATATAGTTTTGCATTGTGGTTGATAATACTGGCTGTATGTGCAGTGGTTGAAGTGTGATTGTTTATGTGCAGTGAGAGAACAGCATAAATCGTATACTCAACATTAATTTTAAAAACCTACACGTTAGCTAAAAGGTTAAAATAAAAGAAATTGTGTGACCTACACTGATTGTAAATCTCAACCAACAAGATAAATCTGGGACTTGTAATTATACAAGGCATTTTCCTGTGAACATTCACAAGAAAAACAAATGGATTTGTGTATTAGTACAGTAAAATTGTCGGCAAACACCCCGTCACCTTAAAAAAATTGGCCGTGGCGATTCCTCTTGCCCAGCGGTTTAAGGTCATTAAACAAGTGTAGAACAAAAAAGCCGTGCCTCCACCCCCTGTCAAATAGCCACCATCTTGAAAACATTTTGAAATCTTTTTTGTTGCGACCTTCGGTCGCACAGAAAAAGTTATTCTACAAAAAAATGTCGGAAATAAAATTCTACACATTTTTGGTCATTGCCGCGATACCGAGAAGTTTGTATTTCAACCGGTAGAGGGCAACAAAGTTACCAAAAATTGGTTTTGTCGGAATATTGGGAATGTGAAAGTTGTAGTGCTTAAAGAAATATGGACAAATCTTTTTTAATTGTGTGATTGCTTTAAATAGTTACAATTGTAACACGTTTAGAACAGTAGATGTTCAGAGAAAATACCTGGAGAAAAAGGTTGATCGCTTTTCACTCACGGAGAAAAACAATTTTTGGTAACTTTGTCGCCCTCTATCGTTCGAAATACCAACTTCTCTGTGTCGCGGCAATGACCAAAAATGTGTAGAATTTTATTTCTAACATTTTTTATTCAATAACTTTCTCTGTGCAACCAATGGATTGCGAGAAAAAACGATTTCAAAATGTTTTCAAGATGGCGACAGGAGGTGGAGGCACGGCTTTTTGGTTCTACACTTGTTTAATGACCTTAAACCGCTGGGCAAGAGGAATCGCCACGGCCAATTTTTGTAAGGTAAAACGGAAATTTTACTGTATTAGATGTGATACAGTAAATGCCCTGTCTTGTTTTTCATGTGTTCTGTTTTATTGCAAAGAAATGGACAAAACCTGGTCAAGATTAGCATTTAAAGATCTCAAACATTTACATCAGAGGGTAAAAAGAAAACATGAACTTTCTGCACGTCATATGAATTGTACAGAATTTTCTTTATTGGGTTGTGTAAATATTGTAGTTCGGTTAAATTCAGGTTATAGACAAGATATAATGCAACATAATGAACAGGTAACTGAAAACAGGTACATATTAAACAAAATATATTTGGATTAAAACATCGACGGAATGTAGGTGAGCCATTAATTATAACTTTTTGTTTAGCTATTGTTAAAAATTAAGCGCCCCTCAAATACAATTATCATGAGCTGCCACTGCCCATCTGTCACCTACAAAAAGTCACAAAACAATCGATTACTTCACTACCAATTTCTCATATTTTAATGACGACGATTTCTACATCCTTCACTGCTGATTTAAAATTTTTTTTTTAAATTATTACACAAAAACTAGTACTAAAAACTAATCATCAGTTTTATTACGGGTACTTGCAGTGGACCACGACACTATTGTACGCCAATAATTATCTATTGCTTCCTCCTCGGCCACAAGCTTTTGCTGATTTATTTATCATTAAACGGCAATTTCACATTCGCATGTACAACTCGTTTGCCTGGGCTCTGTTGAACTCGAAGTAATGGTATTTGGAAATGTTGAAACATTCGTTGGAGCTTCTTTGTGTTGTATGAGATGTCCACCAAGCTTTAAAATCAGTAATATCTTTACCATTTGTTTTGTGTTTCCTCCTTTTCTTACGTGCCGAAGTTGATTTCTACATGCTGGTGTACTGTATAAATTCTGCCTTTTATTATTGCAAAATATCTAGCACAAGATCAGAATGAGTGACTGTGAATAGGAAAATAGATCTTCATTACTACATTACATATTCTATTTGGAATTTCCCAGAGTCCAGCAAAGTAAAGCATAAGATGGTTTTTGTTTTGTTCTGGACAATTGGCATAAAACATGAAATTTTTCAACATTCTTCCCAACTTACGTATTTTTATCTGATTTGGGTACCACATAGCTCCCCAGCCAAACCATTTCTTTATAAATACTCAAATAAATGCATACAATTGCGTACCACCTGGATAGAAATAAACGAACAGATTTTGGATATACATACAGTACAACCTCGCTAACCTGAATTAATGGAGACTCGGCTATGTTCCGATCAGCAATTTTTTCGTATTACTGAAATTCGGGGTGCATGTGGCTGCTTGGTTAACCTGATGTATTTTGTTATCCCTGCTGCGACTACTTCTACATTTATAAACGTATCTTAGCGTTTCCAGAGATCTGCTTATCAAGACTAGATCGTCTGCATATGCAATAATCTGCACGCTTTTTGTTCTTATTGTTCCTGTTATATTTAGCTTTTTTATTACACTTTCTAAGAGTAGGTTGAAAATTAGCAATTATAGTGCGTCCCTTGCCTCGCACCTGCGCTTACTGGGAAATAATCTGTTGTGCTCTGTTGCAGCAAAATTGCCGTTTCCATATTCTTAAGGGTCATGCTTACTAACCTGATTAGTTTTTCTAGTATGCCCAGCAATGTTAACGCTTCTGCTATTTTTTTTACACTGTCAAAGGCTTGTTGAAAATCAATAAACAGGTTGTGTAGTTCAGTGTTGTGCCCGCAACATTTTTCAAAAACTTGCTTGATGCTAAAGATGCTATCTGTGGTAGAGCGATTCATTTTAAAACCGTTGTGATAATCTCCTCTTACGTTGTCTGTATATCTGGTTAGAGATGTTATGCCTCGGTAGTTATCGCACAACTGTTGGTCACTTTTTTTAAATAGAGGAATGATCAAACCTTTCTCCCAATCTTTCGGAATCTTTCCTTTTTCCCAGATTATGGTCAACAGATAATGCAGTCGCATACAGAGAGTTGTGTCACCAATTTTCCAGTAATTCCATCTGGTCATGCTACCTTGTAGTTTTTTATTACTTCACCCACCTCCTTATATATTGGACACTTCCCACTCTGTTCTGTAATTTGCATCTTTTGCTCCTCCTCCGCTTGCTCTTTGCAATCAAAACCGCTTAAAAACCTTTGAAGATGTTCTCGTCACTTATTTAGAATTTTTATTGCTATCCTGTGCTTCACAACCCATTGGTTTTGTGCTGTAGTTGCAGGTTCGATGTTTGATTTCCTTATAGAATTTTCTAGTATTACTTACTGTATTAGCTCATATACCTATTTCTTTTTTTAAATTTGCATAACTTTGTCACTTCTTTCGTCAGTTTTTCATAGGTTTTTTTTGTTTTCAGCTGACTGATTGGCCATGAGATTTAATCTTACCTTATTTTTTTATTATTACTTCTTCACACTCTTGGTCAAACCATGTGTAGGCCTTACCCATTGTTTTTGTGATCATGGCTACTTGATAATTGCACGTTTTGATGATAACCCAAAACATTGAGAGGAATTTTAAGGTAAACGGTTGCTTTCACGCTTATGAAATAAGAGTACATTATTTTAATGCTTTTTAATTTCCCTTCAGATAATGTTTAAAAATGGCACAGATAAAAGTTTGAGCTAAAAAAGATTTTAAAGATAATAGTATACTGGTGATCTTATTATACCATTCCCTATATTAACTTATCTCTGTTGCAGCATGCACCGCTATCGGTGCTTGTTTACCTTTATTTGTCGTGCCCGCTTGCTCGGCACTCTGTTCACTAGTAATATCCTTAATTAACACTTTTCTTTGATACTCACTGTTAACTGAGTTCAAGAAGTACTCTTTCTTTTACCACTCAGGTTCTACACTTTTTTTGCTTATTGCTGCACTATAAAATAACTAAAATTAGGGAATTTGCCAGAATTCGCAATTCGTGTGTATCATTCCCAAACTCAATTAGGGCTTCTAAATACTTAAAACTTTCCACTTGCTTAACAGTGATGTCATTGCTAATAGTGATATGAAATTTTATATCAGAATTTGCAATCAGACATTCCGTTTTTTGAATAGTGACTTCGAGCCCCATTTTTCATATTTAGTGTATAATCTTCTGATCAAAAACTCTCAAGTCATAAGCGTCTTGAGCTAAGACTACCTGGTCATCTGCGAAATTAATGGTAAAGAGATGTTTTCCGTTAATAGGATTGCTCATTCCTTCGCAGTGTTTTTTACTTCCTTTTACAATAAAGGAAGTATTGGATTCACCCCAAAAATTCGAAATTGAGTTTTCAACAGATCTTCACGTTTTAGAGTCCCCTGATCCCAAAAAACATATTTTTTTCCATTGGTCTGTCTGTCTGTCTGTCTGTGTGTCTGTCTGTCTGTCTGTGTGTCTGTCTGTGAACAGAATATCTCAAAAACGAAAAGAGGTATGGCGTTGAAACTTCATATATAAGTTTTGTGTACTATGTAGATGAGACAGCAAGCTTTTGAAGAAAATCGCATAACCGGAAGTAGGTGTTTACTCTAGTGATTTTTCCGTTTTTTTCGATTTTTTCAAAAACGGCTAACGATTTTTTTAAAACTTTACATTTTTACTACATTTTTAATGTGTATTGATGTGAAATAGGTCATTTTCCAGTTGAATACTTCTAAAGTGGGTTTATTTTGTTTTTTTTTCTATTTTTTTTATTAACTCCTATTTTAAATAAAACACCCGGTATATTATTACATTTTTGAATTCAACTAAAAATTCTAGAGAAAATTTGTCTCTTCAACTAACGCTCTATTTTGTACCGTTTTTGTAGAATTTGTAATTTTTGAAAATTTTTGACAAATGGTTAAAAATTAAAAATGAAATTTTTGACTAATTATAAGATCACTGTAAAAGGAAGTTGTGTGAGTGTATCACACCAGATTTTTCCTATTTCTTAATGCCATTCCACGTATAAATTAAATAAGAATGGGGAAAGATTACAGTCTTGCCTAAGGCCTTTTGTTGTATTTGTTGAATTTGAGTAACATACGAGAAATTATCTTCATACAGTTATTTTAAAAACAACTGTAGGTGGTTACTGATGCCCAAATGACAATGCTTCCCATAGTTTACACCGTGGGATCAAGACGTAGGCTTTTTCTAAATCAATAAAAGCCAAATGCATCTCCTCTTTTCTCGATTTTCTTTTCTAAAATTTGCTCATGCGTGAACAAATTATCGATACAAGACCTCCCTGGCATAAAGCCACTTTCATTTTCTCCAATTTTCAATTCTTGTGCATAGGCGCCGATTTCGTAAAATTCCGTGTGGGGCCATTAGATATTCGTCGGGGGGTCGGGGAGGTATAGCTAGAAGGGGGGTCCGGGGGCTCTCCCCCGGAAAATTTTGAAACATTTGAGTTCAAATACACAGTTTTAACTCTTCCAATTGACTATATTTTTGCCACTGATTTATCTAGTTTAAGTTTCAGAAAATATAAAAAATAACGCATACAATTTAAAAAACATAGACAAGCAGCACTTAGATACTTTTTAATGACAAGAATATAAATAGATATGCTAAACAGATTTATTCACAAACACATTATAGAAACAACTTAAATATTTCTCTGTGAAAACAAAAACAAATTCTACTTCATAATAGTTATTTACTATACAAGTGGGATAACAGCATCATTAATATACTTGTGTGTAAGTTACAACCGAGTGCATAGCACGAGTTATGTAAGCACACAAGTATATTAATGATGCATTATCACACATGTATTGTACAAAATTTTATCTACGACTGCCTAAAATTGAGAAAAGTGCATTAAGAGAAATGTCAGATCTGTCATTTTCAAAAATATTTTAGTAGGCAAATGTCATTATGTCATTCATTTGACACTATTTCAGTTACGTAATGAAGTCATTACACAACTCAGTTGCGTAATGAAACCATTACATAACTGAGTGGTGTAATGAGCTTCATTACGTAACTGAAATAGTTTCAAATGAGTGACGTAATGAGTTACTTATCCCACTAGAGTAGATAAAATATAAAAATAAACTAGGAAAAAGACAACTCCAAGTAACAACAAAGTTTTTTTTGAATTTAACACAGGAATTTTATGTGGGGCCCAGCCCCACGTCTATGATTTCATGTGGGGCCTGGGCCTGGCGGCCCCCATTAAGTCGGCGCGTTTGTTCTTGTGTATCTTCATAAAACCAAATATTCTGGTTGTTATTTACATTTCCAAGTTGAGTCCCTTAAAGCATTATAAAACTTGTTACTTCATCCTTTATGCACTAATAGCTGCTTCACCCTTTTAACAGTACTTAGTTTTTGTTAAAAATCGTTTGATAGTACTCCCATTTAACCTTCTTTCTAGAGATACCTCCTTACAAATAAACTGTGTGTCTTCTTCACATTTGGGTACTTGTACTGTAATAGGTTTGTATGACTGTAAATGCTGGTATATGGCTTTATGAGCTCATCTGCAACAGAATACGTATTAAAAAAGCTTTTCTACAAACAGTCCTTCTTTCACTTCCAATATGAGTATGATAAATAAAGATAGGAGATTGTGAAGACCCTTAATCTTTTTTTGTGCATCTTTTATGTACTTTTTTAGCCATTTTTAACCCTTGTAAAAGTACATCTTTATTGTGTAGACTGCTTAAAGATTTAGCTCTTTGTTCTCTCTAGATTTATTCCTGCAATTATAAGGTACTCCAATTCTTTTTTTCTGGAATTCGGTTTCCTTTGAAGCTGAACTTGTTTCAGTTTATGTCTTTTGTAATTTCTCCTCATGCCCCATTCTTTTTTTGTTTCCTTTCCCTGCTTTGGCTTTTGCATATTTTCGGATTGATTCACTTATATAAACTTTGATCGCTTGACACATCTCTTATCAGCATTGAGTGCACAAACAACCTAAGTTGTAGATTAGGTTGTTTTTGTGCTGAGGAAATATTTACAAGCTCCATATTTTTGTACTCGTGATGGTGACTTAAATCGTTTCATTGAAAAAAATTAATTATTAAACTTCCATATGTTGAGCACCCTATATAGTAGGGATGTCGGCGGGTACCCGGGTACCCGGGCCGACCCGTGTAATAGTCAACCCGGGTATATTTTTAGGACCCGGGTACCCAACTACTAAATTATATAATGTCCAGAAAGTCAACCTTTTTTGGAGAAGACGATAAAAAACCAATTTCAAATAAAAAGTCACGTACTGGAATTTGATAGCACTTGGTGAAAATGTGAAAATATTTATGACGACAGACGACTTGCAGTTTGAATTGACGAGTAGGTACTATTTCAAATTAGTTCAGTTTAAAACTGGCGGCGTTAAAATGCGTAGAGCATAGAGCAATGTCATTAAAAAGCCATAAAAAAGCGCCTGTATGGAAATATTTTCATTCGCCAGAAAATAATAAGGCAAAATGTAAAATCTTCGGGTACCCGAGGGTACCCGGGTACTGTTTTCGGGTACCCGGGTTTGATTTTAGACCGGGTACGACATCCCTACTGTATAGCATTAATACTCACAGCCACTACTTTACACACGAAAGGTAATTCACAACCGTTAATATCTCCAAAACAATATTGACGTTAAACCCATTCAACTTTATATCAAAGTGAATAGTATTTCAATGTAAATTTTTACTTCCTTTTACAATAAAGGAAGTATTGGATTCACCCCAAAAATTCGAAATTGAGTTTTCAACAGATCTGCACGTTTCAGAGTCCCCTGATTCCAAAAAACATATTTTTTTTCATTGGTCTGTGTGTCTGTCTGTCTGTCTGTGTGTCTGTCTGTGAACAGAATATCTCAAAAACGGAAAGAGGTATGGCGTTTAAACTTCATATATAAGTTTTGTGTACTATGTGGATGCGACAGAAAGCTTTTGAAGAAAATCGCATAACCGGAAGTAGGTGTTTACTCTTGTAATTTTTCATTTTTTTTCGATTTTTTCAAAAACGGCTAACGATTTTTTTTAAACTTTACATTTTTATTACATTTTGAATGTGTATTGATGTGAGATAGGTGATTTTTCAATTGAATACTTCTAAAATGGGTTTCTTTTGTTTTTTTGTCTATTTTTTTTATTAACTCTTATTTTAAATAAAACACCCGGTATATTATTACATTTTTGAATTCAGCTTAAAATTCTAGAGAAAATTTGTCTCTTCAACTAACGCTCTATTTTGTACCGTTTTTGTAGAATTTGTAATTTTTGAAAATTTTTGACAAATGCTTAAAACATTTTAAATCAAATTTCTGGCTAATTATAAAATCACTGTAAAAGGAAGTTGTGTGCGTGTATCACACCAGATTTTTTAGCTACCTAAACGTAGAGCATTTTGTTTGAAAAAAAGTAAGTTTGATTCACCACTTTTTTGAGCTACTCTGTATAATCAAAACTATTTTAGTAATGTGCACCACCTTTGCACTTAAAACTGTTGTACATACACAATCTAGTGACAATGCTGGTTGTCAATGGTTTCCCTAGAATTTTGCCAAATTGGCTATGTGGCTATGGCTATAAAAAATGTACACTTGCTTTCAAAACTTTCGCGTGCACATTCAAAATCAAGTAACAACGATTTTGCAAAATTTTAGCTGTGTGAACGGGTAATTTTGAGATTAGGTTAAAGATGACATTGACAGCATGTGCTGTCAGTCGAGGCATTTTGACTTTTCAAAAATTTAAATGTCAGACTTGATTAATTACAACCCTGATTTAATACAGCGAAAAATAGATGTACGCGAAAGTTTTGAAAGCAAGTGTACATATTTAACTGTTTGTCATTGTGCCGTAATAATCAGGAATTTTAAAAAATTTGTTAATACAAATTTGAATGTTGTCTTTTGTCCATTATCTTTGAACTTTAAAAAATTAATCAATTTAAAGAAATCTTGAATTTTTGTGGCAAATTGTTTTAATAATCACGCCTTAACATGACAAGTAAGTCTCAAATTCACAGATAAATTAATTGTGTTACATGAACTATACAAAATTTTATAATAGGAATGCAGTAGGTAGCGCTCTAAACTCAAACTCAGTAGAGTACCTATATATAAGATAAGCGTAGAGCAAATGTGGCAACAGCATTTCATTGGTTGGATTCCATTATAATTCAAAACTGTAGTTGGCCCGCTGTTATGACATTTATTTCAATAGTTCATATTTTGCCCATTGGTGCTAGTTGACACAATTTGACGTTTAAAATTTGAAAGCTTGTGTTTGGTTAAAACATTTTTGAAAATGTTTTGTTGCATTTTTTCATGTGGCAATAGGGATAGGAAAAATTTTTACTATCATGAATTTACATCAAATATGGTAAATTTTTGTGGCTGGATAAAGGTAAAGGGAAAATATGTGAACTATCAAATGGTGTCAATCAGTGCCAATTTCATGAAGTGGCCATAATTTGCATATTACCGACGTTCTGCTAGCTGACAGGCTTCATAAAGACTAAGTTTTTGTTAATCAACGCAGGCAACGCTTATTTGAAATTTAGTGTAATCTCAAACACTGATTTGGTTTTCCTTAGCTCCCCTAGTCAACTTGGTAACATTATTCGAATGCTACCTTGTTTAGAATAAAGAAATAGAAGTTCGTTTAATAATATTTATGAAATTGTAATAATTATACAGTATGTCTCCATATTGAGTTACAAAGAGGTATGATTGATAAAAAATGTTTTTCTGATTTTATGTTTTAAGTAGGTATATATTTCACTTTTTTCAAATCAGGGAACATTGGGGGTAAATAAAAATAATTATTTGCCCATCAAGGGACTGAATTAAAGACGACGAAAACGACGAAATAGGACATATAGAACGAGCAAAAAAAAGATAAACGCAGAAGAAGTAGGAAAACGTAAGAATATCAACGAGAAAAGAAACAACGAAGAAGGACTAGAAGTTTGGGAACTAAGCATATTGACAAGAAAATATATGGAGAAACAGAAGAAATGAATAAAAATAAAACAACAATACTGAGTTTAAGAGAGACGGAACATTAAAACAAAGGAGGAAAAAGACCTAAAAATAGCAACATGGAATATAACTTCAATAACCATCAAAGAACAAGAAATAATAGAACAAGGACATACGACATACAAATACGGTTAGTTGCCAATTTATGTAGGGGATTCCCCTCTGTGACACAGCTGAGTCAAGCGGATGAGTGTTTATGATGCGTTTGCATTTCATTTTAGTTATTATTGAATATAGGTTCTAATTTATGCAGAATAAAATAGCAGCTTATTTTTCTTCTCATTAAAAATGTGTATTACTTATCGCTGTCATAATATGTTTTGTTTTTTTATTGTGTTATTAAACGTTTCTTTTAATAATTTGTTTATTAATAAAATCACTCTCGCTAATGTAAACATTTCGACAATGTGAACACACTTGGTTTGAATTAGTTCAAGTTATCGAGCGTCTGCTGTAATACAATAGTGATCCCAACAGATTCTATATGGAAGTGAAACCTGGACACTACAACAGAAACACAACCCAAAACTGATAGGAGCAGAAATGAAATATTTTAGAAAGATAGTAGGGGGACAACCAAGCTGGATCACATTAGAAATGAAGAAATCATAGCAAAACTGAAACAACAAACAATAACACAAAAAAGTTAGAAGAAGCAATTAGAATGGTATGGACATCTACAAAGATTCGATAGAAACAGACTACTGAAAAAAGTAATGGAAAGTAAAGAAACGTAAAAGAGAAAGACCGAGACTCACCTGGATGAAATGCTTAGAAAGGATAAGGAAAGCAAGGGGGAAAACGATAGAAGAAATTAATAAAACAACAAAGGACCATATATGATGGAAAAAATGGGTAAAGGGCACGGAACCCACAAATATCCAACACCCGTTAGGGTACACGGGATACCGGAGAAAGAAAGAAGAACTATCAAGGATATTAAACAGTAGTTTTTTTTTATAGCACGATATGTGGAGCACCGAGGACTATAACATGACAACGGCCAAAGACGCTGGTTATTTCTGAGGTGCATACAAAATTTTATGTATGACCGAAATTTGAAAAAAGTAGATCCAGATCATATACGGTGTCACCGGTAAAAACAGGTCAATTGTTAAATTATTTTAGCTGAAGAGTAGCTTTGTAAGTAGGTAGGGTTTTTATTAATATGTGCTTATAAATAATAACTAAAATGACGACTAACTTTACACCTGAAAATGAGTTCTAAAAAATGCATATTATTGATCGACCGTAGATAATAGTATATTATGTTATTAGGAGCAAAAGTTATACTTTATGTGGCGTGGCTGGACGAGTTATCTGCCGAGAGTCACATAAAGATACTTTTGCTCCGAATAACATATAGTATTTTTTCTTCAAACGTTTTTATAACAAATTATTTACCACTTTGTGAACAAAATTCGAAGAAAATTACTTGATCTCGTCAACGAGATGAGCGGCAGATAAAGTTGTCAGTGGCAGATAAAATGTTTTAGATGCCATGGCAATGAAGTGACAGTTTAGCATCATCAATCAAGCAGTATAATGTCACATTTTATTGCCGTTTGCAGAAAATAACTATTCAAAAAACTATTAAACAAAATACCTAAACAAAGAAGACGATGGCAATGAAACAAGGATCAATGAATCGGAATTTATTAGTGAATTAGGAGAATATGATACAAGAAAGAGAGGAGAAGAAGAGGGGGAAGAAATAATAATAGCTACATCGAACGTAACATCATGGAATGGAAAAGAACAAGAGCTGACAGAAAAATTAACAAGAATGAAAATAGATCTTATTGGTATAAGCGAAACAAAAAAAATAGGAAGCGGGCATATCAGAATAAATGAAAGGTTTAGCTTATATTACTCGGGTGTACCATATGGAAATAGAGCAAACGAGGGAGTGGGGGTATTAATGAACAATGAAATGGAAAGAAGAATAATTAAATATGAACCAATATCCCCCAGAATTATAGTAATACACATACAACTAAAAATGGTGATAGTAATTATACAAATATATGGCCCAACAGAAGGAACAGAGGCCGAAAAAGTAGAAGCATTTTACAGCGACTTACGAAGGAAATAGATAGGGCAAGAAAAAACCAAGAAAGAATTTTGATAATTGGGGACTGGAACGCAAGAGTGGGCAGAGGCCAAGGAAGCATAGGAAGCCATGGAGAAGAAACCGTAAATAAAAATGGAAGAACCATATTAGAGTTTTGCCAAACAAATGATCTACTAATAGGTAACACATTTTGGTGCCAGGATATGGAGGAAAAATACACGTTTGTAGCCGAGGAAAGGGACGCGAGAAGCTTACTCGACTACATAGTCTACACAAGAAATCTTGAAGAAATGGTTGAAAACATAAAAACAGAAAAAGAACCAGAGCTTTCAACACAACACAGGATGGTCACAGCAAGACTAAAAGATAAAATCATCAGAATAAGGGAAAACAAGAAATACTATAAAATAAAAATAAATAAATTCAAAAGGGTTGATATACAAGAAGAATATAAAAGAGAAACTAATAGAAGGTTAAGAAGATAGGTGGAGACGAAAACAGACTGGTCGGTGGAAGAAAGATGGGTCATATTCAGGGACAGTATAATTGAAGTAGCAGAAAAGATTTGTGGATTTAAATGCAAGAATGGGAAGAACAAAAGAACCAGATGGTGGAATGAAGAAGTAAGGGAGGAAGTAAAAAAGAAGAAACAGGCATGGAAAAAATATCTAGCAACCAAAAACGAACAAGGTAAGAATGAATACAATAGATTGAGGAGAAGAGTAAAGATAGCTGTCAGAAAGGCAAAAAGCGAAACATGGGAAGAGTACGGAAAGGAACTGCAGGAAAGCTATTTAACAAACAACAGGAATTTTTGGGCAAGAATAAGAGCAATGAAAGGCAAGAAAGGAAAAGAAATAATGGGAATAAAAGATAAAGAGAATAATCTACATGTAGACATCAACAACATTGTTAAGGTATGGAAGGAATATTATGAGGATAAGTTTGACAAAATAACAGAAGAACAGGATATAAATAATGAGCAGGAGGAGGAAGAGGCACAAGTAGAAAATATAAGTCTAGAAGAAATAGAACAGGCAATAAAAAATATAAAAACAGGGAAGACAGGAGGGGAAGACAAAATTGAACCGGAAATGATTAAATACCTAGGAGAGGATGGAATAAACTGGCTATGGAGGTTATGTAGAAGAGCATGGGAAACGAGAGAGATACCAACGGACTGGGAAACAAATCTGATAGTACCCATATACATAAAAGGGGAACAAGCACAATGTGGAAACTACAGAGCCAAATGCCTATCACCGATATGCTTTAAAATGTACACAAAAATAATAGAGAAAAAAACGAGACAATTTGTAGAGGAGGAAATAGTCGAAGAGCAGGCAGCATACATGCCAGGGAGACAGACAAACGAAAACATATTCATTATAAGGAACTTGATGGAAAGGGTACTAGAAAACGGGGAAGAACTCGTCTTGACATTTATAGATCTCAGGGCAGCATTTGACTCGAATGATAGAGAAGTAGTATGGAAATGCTTGAATGAAACTCGTACCCCGAAAACACTCATACAAGTAATACGTAGCATATACAAAAATGTTAAAGGAAAGGTACAGATAGGAGGAAAAAGGTCAGATGAATTCGCATGGAGGAAAGGAATTAAGCAGGGGGATAGTCTCAGCCCTCTATTGTTCATAATGGTAATGAGTAAATTAATTAAAAACACAAGGGAAAGAACAAAACAACTACAAACACTAATAGGGTATCGAAATCTAGAGCCGGTAAAAGTAGATACACTAATGTACGCAGACGATATAGTGTTAATAGCAGACACAAGAAAGAAGATGCAGAAACTAGTGAACATATGGACAGAAGAAATAGAACGAATAAAAACGGAAATAAATACAGAGAAAAGTAAGATAATGGTGATAAATAAGAAGCATGAAGACAAAACAACAGTAAAGTGCAAGGGCACAACATTGGAGGAAGTGACAACCTATAAATATTTAGGGAGTCTAATAACAAATGATGGCAACATAGGCGCAGAATTAACAGAGGGAGGGGGTCAACTAAACTCTACTATGCATTAAGACCACTGTTATCGAAGAAGGAACTGAAACAAGAAACAAAATTAAGAATCCATAATGTAATAACTATCCCAACACTATTATACGCATGTGAAGACTGGACGATACAGAAGAAACACGCAGGGAAGATAGAAGCTATGGAAATGAAGCACTTACGAAGAATAGCTGGGAAAACAAAGTGGGATAGACTAACCAATAGAACAATAAGGGAAATGGTAGAACTGGAGTCAATAATGAGTAAGGTACAAAGAAAACAACTTAGTTGGTTCGGTCACATGACAAGAGTGAGCCCAGACAGATTGACTAGAAAAGTATGGGAAACAAAACACTATAAGAAAAGGAGAAGAGGACGACCTAGGAAGAAATGGATACAACAAATAGCAGAAATAGGAAAAGATAGAGGGAAAACAGTGAATGAGATGAAGAAACTAGCTGAAAACAGAGAAGAGTGGAAAAATGGACGACTGGATAAGTAACCCAAATCCGACGCCCGCAAGGGTACAAGGAAGGGGAGAAAGAAAGAGAAAGAAGAAAATAGTAATTTTTGTATCAAGTGCGCGAAGTGAGTGTTTTTGTGCATGATTCAAACGCACAAAAACACTTGGCGCACGTAATACAAACAATATTTTCTTTACAACCGTCAAACAAATATATCAATATTATTTCGCAACGTAGTGCGCGAAATTAATTTTTTCATGTTGTCAATGGTAACGTAAATAAATATCTCATTTTTTAACATGTTAAAAAATGGCAAACTTTGCGCATTGATAGTGAGATGCAAATGTCCTCGTTTTTTGACGGTTGTCAAAAAAATATATTTAAAAGTATCTTTTCGGTTCTAAATACAGCAAAATATCATTAAGAAAAGTTGTTGCGAATGTAAAATTATGTCCCAAGTATACATTTGTATGCAATGTTAAGTTTTCTGACACCTAATCTCAATTAATTTTGAGAATATGTGAATGCAAAATGCATAGAAATACCGGGTGGCCATAAATATCTGATATCACATTACCTTTGGAATCAACACCGCTTTATTAAAGCGATGAATCGAACTAAACTAAATGTCATTACTGTCATCACAACTAAAATTCTTATCTGTCAAAAATGATTACAGATTGCAATAAGTATTGAAGTTAGAACAGGAGATTTTTATTATCGAGTCGTAGATTAAACTGCAGAATCTGGGGCACATTCCCCTCCTCTTATTTGCATTTTATTACATTTCATACCAATACTTATTATAATTGAAATATGTATAATGCTAACCAACATTTATAAGTAGCTAATTCCATGGCTACCGGCATCTCAGATGTTTATGGCCACCCGGTATAATTATTTACTAATCTTTGGTGTTATATAACCCTTTTTCGAACAGTTATTACAAGTAGTAAATTGGATATCTACCCTATTGCTTAGTTAACAGAAGCAGTATCGAGAATAATGTATTAAACACTTACCTTGTTGCTTTTGAATTACTTTCAAAATTGACATATCTCACTTATGAAAATATATGATTGAAATTATGTCACTTGACTATTATATAAAATTACCTCGGCTAGTCAGTTTATTGAGCTGAATGAGTGAAGGTTATAATAATGAATCTCTTTATAATTGAATACTGAATTACAAAATTATTATTTTATTGACTTTTTTTGTCAATCACACTCCTTAGTACTTTTAATAGAACCTTCTTTTAAGTTAGATTGTATTATTATGCTTGGTTTGACATTACAATCAATCAAAACTAAATGTTGTCAAATTATTTAATCAAATTACTTTTTCCAAATTGAGGTTAAAATTAATTACAGATACCTAGACCAAAATGATATAATTTCTACTTATAATGGCTGAAAACGTCGAGTACCCGAATCAAAGCAAATTTAGAAAACTTAATATTCGAAATTGCGCTCTAAACCTAAATTACAATGCTTTCCACTAATTTTGTCGTACCAAACTTGTTAATAAAAATGCACTAACCTTCACAAAGACTCACTTGTACCTTGAGTGTATTTTCTATCAGCTCCTAACTGATTGGTAGTCGTCAAACACCTTCCTTGAGTTGTTGAAGATCCAAAAGAGCTCGTTGTAGCTCTCGTACCTTTTAATACCTTGATAAACGGTAGTACAGCATGCCACAATCACTCTCACTTTCACTTACTGATGGTTTAAGTACCAATTACCACTTAAAATGGTTTCAAACAATCTTCAAATTATAATATGAATAATAATCGTAACCTTTGGTCAAATTTGATCGTGAAGAAGGCGATCTTGCTATCACATACCAAATATACAATATTACTCTCACAATTAAAGGAAAGTTAGCCCTTTAACGTGACTTATTAAACGTAGATTATTCAAAATTAAAGAGGTTTTTTCACTTGCAGTAAACAACCCTCTGGTTGCCTATTGCTAGTACCACCAGTAATCTATCACCAACTGTTATCACATGATACTCTTTAGATATCTGGATATTAATATTGAATTAATTAAACCTCCATTACATTGGGACTTTTAAACTGGTCCGTTAAACTTAAGTGTTCATTATTGAGAGGTTAACAGAGGTTTCACGTTAGGGAAATGCAGAGTCAACTCTGTTTTTAGTAGTTTTTAATTTTACATGTTATTGTAATGTTTGAAATTATAACTGCACTAATTTGAACAAAACAATTTGCAGTGCAAATTGTAACAATATTAATGA
Source organism: Agriotes lineatus (assembly GCA_940337035.1). Taxonomy (NCBI): domain Eukaryota; kingdom Metazoa; phylum Arthropoda; class Insecta; order Coleoptera; family Elateridae; genus Agriotes; species Agriotes lineatus. The sequence continues at coordinate 38,432,437 of OW679194.1, read as the reverse complement.
CTCTAATTTACAATAGATACAACTGCCGGAAGGGAATTTAAGATAGAATCTCAACTGGAATTGATGCACAAGTATTCAGATGAAGAAGATGAAGAAGAAAAACTGCTGCAGCGAAGTTCCTTAGATTTAAGTAATGGCGCTATAAAAAAGGCAAATCATAAAATCAGTAAAGCGCCAAGCAACCGTAAGAAGTTGAGTATGGGAACTGGAACAGGTTCAAGTCGAGGTCGACCACGTAAAGCTCTTGTTGCCATGTACCATAGTCAAATCAGTGGCGACAAAAACACTATTAAAATACGGATCAAGAAAAGCAATTTGACAGCACAAGTACAAGTATGTTAAAAGCAATACAATTTCTGTAATGTAATTATTTTTACTTAATAGCTTCCACCAAACAAAAAGAAAAGCGGCAGACGGAAAAAGCATAAGATCAATTCTGATACAGACACTTCTGATTACGAAAGCAGGCGAAAACGCAGCAAGCCAATTGTCGAAACAGAATCTGATGTCAGTAGCACTCAAAATCCGGTAGAAGAGAGTAAATGGGGAAATATGCCTGACCACATTCTGTATCGTATATTCCAGACTCTGTGCATACAAGAAGGTTGCTTGCCGTCACTTGTTAGGTTTGTTTCATTTATATTGAATCGGCATATGTATACTAAATGGACTGTTTCCAGATTGTGTCAAGTGTGTAGTCAGTGGCGAGCTGTGGCTTTAACTCCGTGTCTGTGGCGTACCATAGATCTGAACTGGGTTCGTGAAAATCTTCGTACTGATCTCAAGCTGCATTGGTTGATTCAGAACCGATTAATGTTTTGCCAAGACTTAAACCTTGGTAAGTATTTTTATGCCGCTAGTTCGCTTTTAATATGTTTACAATTAGGCGAATGGAAAGTACGTAACATTCAGTTAGCTCTGGAAGCTTTAAGTGAGCATTGTCCTGAACTCAGGGGGCTCACACTCAGTGGTTGGAAGGGTTTGAATGCCGATCATCTCAAATATTTGACCACCGAGTTCGGCAACCTTGAGAGGTTGGACCTTTCGTCAATTAATGTGAGTACTGTAGTTATTAAGTTGCAAGTTATGTGTGATAGTACGAATGTAGCATATTTACAAGTTTACTGGGGCACTGTAAAGGTTCAAGTACAGTGCAGTTGGTCATAGTATAAAGTTATGATCTTCAAATTACTATAATGGAATTGTAGGCCCCCGCTGCATATTCACTTGTGGTACTATATGTTTAGTGTTATTACGACATTAGGTTAAATAAGTGAAACATTATGAGATAGACTAATTAGAAACGAATCAACTTCACTCGCGGGATCAAATGATGCCCTTTTGTTCCTTGGTATATAACATACTATTATTGATTGCGTATGCACACAGCCTCATTTTGAGAACTGACAACTCAAGTGACCGAGCACGTTGAATTCTGGGTAGAGTGATGTAATAATTTGCTTATAAACACATAACCTCAGTTTGACAACCGACAATTAAAGTGATGCAACACGCTGAATTCTAGGTAGAGCGATGTAATAATTGCCAATATGCAGTTGTAAGACAAACTCTAGTTCAAAACCCTTTCGATGTTTTTTTTAACGCATGTTCCCAATGTAATTGCGGGATGCAACTTTTAAAATGTGTTGCATGCAAAATTTTTGATTTTCAAGGTCAAATGCCTTACAATCCAAGTTAGGAAAAAGTTGGCTATCAAATTTGCCACACCAAAATTGACTATTTATAGTTATACAATCATTATTTCATTCATGTATTTATTAAAAACAGATAAAAGAAAAGTCAAGTGGTTTGAATACAAATAATTCTTACAAATTGTAGATTAGTAATTACTATATTAGTTGTCATTATTAGTGAGAAACTTCATACATTTGTGAGGTAGAAATTTGCTGTGAATTCCCTTGGTTTTTATCTTGGGTTCTGGTTCTCCATTTACTTTTTGTGTTTCATGCATGAAAGCAACTGTATGTACAGTCGTGTTCAAATAAATCTGGAACAGTGTTTTTTTTTATATGCAGATTGAGTTAAGAATTGAAGAATATCTCCATGGATCTTCTGATATCAGAAAGAGTTACATTAAACTTTAACAGGTACTGAAATCTGTAACTCTTTCTGATAGCAGGAAATCCATGGAGATATTCTTCAATTCTTAACTGAACCTACATGTGGAAAAAAACACTGTCCCAGATTTATTTGAAAACGACTGTACCTCTGAAGGACGTTGTGAAAATTTTCTTTAAGTTTCAGATATTTTCGGCAGGTATTGTTTGTAGAAATCTAAAATATTACATTATAAAAACTTTTAATCACTCATTGCCATTTATATGAAATGGTCTCCCCACCTATCGCAAGATCTACCGTGAATGATGGTTGTGCGTAGACCTTAGCGGAAACTTATCATTTTTAAATTTTAAATTTCGAATTTAAGGTGTTTTCAAGTGTACTCTTAGGGGGTCACATTAATTAATAAAAAGGGCCGCAGGTTGGACACCCCTGTTCTAGGGTCTAGGTCTACAAACATATCGCATTTTTAGTAATGAAATGCAGTCTTGCCTTTTTTTATATTGTCGCACACTATACACCTGATGTTTTCTCCACGTCATTACCCTATCTTTCCCAATGAACAGAAATATTGGTGCGAACTTCCTTTGATTCAATGTTTTAAATCCTGTTCAGAATCACTATCATATTCACTTTGTTTGATATAATCTTCGTCAACCTTGCCTTCATCATCATATTCTATATCTGTAGGTACTAATGGGAGCAATTGGCAGTAATAAATAAAAATGGGCGGGGGTTTGGGTGTTGAGGTTGTCGTTTGATTATCGTTGGTCTCACTGATTTGGTTTTCATTTAGTGGTAGTGCTGAGAATTTATTTGGGTGGGCTGTTAGTGATTGTTTTTCGTTATTTATTGATTGGGTTCTGGGTTTTATTAATCTCTTCCGTTTATTTCCGGTGACCTTCTGCCAACTATTATTGGGATTATTTTCGATTTCTATGGCTTCGTCTTCCGAGTATTGAGCGGGGCTATTTACATTTTGTTTCCTTTGGTTGTCTGACATATTCTGCTGGTGGGAAATAGATATTTGTGAGTGGCTTGGTTGTGAATTGATTGATACTGAGAGGATAGATATTGTGGGAACATTTGTTGATTTTGCTGTTGATATTGGTTAAATAAAGGCTCTTGGATTGATTGGAATGGGTTTTGTTGTGCAAAAACTGGTGGTTGTTGATTATAAGTAAAATATGGGACACTGTAGCCACCGCCGCCGGCTGGCAGCATTATTGTTTGCTTGTGGCCGCTTCTGCAGCACTCAGTGGTGGTATCTTCCTTATAAGTAAAATAATATGTATCACTTACAGTTTGCAATTGATCTCTAGTTTAATTTTAACACTTGTTGCGTCTGCAATCACTTAGTTCAAGGTTCAAAACACGCCGCATACGTCCGCACTGCTTGATCGCTTGAACCGGAATCTACCTAAAATATAAGTAAATACATTTTTTCAATAGTGAATAAAAATGATTCCATGGTAGATATTACTGCTAACCTTTTAATAAAGCAAAAGCTCTTTCAATGACAGATCTTTATCCGGACATAATTTGATTAAATTTACTTTGCCTTGTAGTTAAATGTTAATTATCTCGGTACGGTTTTAATAGACTGGTAAGTAGCGGATATGCTGCATCACCTAATATATTGTAACGACCTTGAGATCAGGCCATTGCAGCCGCGTGAGTCAGTGGCCCGAATATTCGAGAAACGACCTTGGAGCCAGGTGCGATGGATGAGTCAGCGGCCTCGGTGATTAATACGTGTGACACGCCAGCGTTGCCGGAATGGTCGAGACGTTTTCCAGAAGGAATTATCCGGCAATATAAATATGCAGCCGCAGGAATAGCGGGGCAGTTTTCATCCAACTCGAAGCGCGTAAAGATGCAATATAAATAGACCCGTGTGTACATAACTCTAGAGATATAAATATATATACAACAGTACTACAGGCCTTGGAGGCCCTTGACTTCGTTTTTCACTATTTGTTTCCACTTTTTCCGGTCCATTGCTATTTCTTCGTAGTTATTTATGCCTGCCCCACTTATAGCAGTTTTCACTTCCTGGAGCCACTTTTTCTTTGGTCTTCCTCTCTTCTTTTTCCCCCCTTCTCCTCCGTACAAGACTTTTTTCACCACTCTTTGCTCTGACATTCGGCAGATGTGTCCTAACCATCTTGCTCGCTGTGCTCGAACTCTTTGTGTTATTTTTGTTTTTTTATACAAATCCATCACCTCTTTATTTGTACACCTTCTCCACTCTCCTTCGTCAGGTTTTATGCCTCCCATTATCCTCCTCAAGATTTTTCTCTCCAGATTTCTAGCTTTTGTTCGTCTTTTTTTGTCTTATGATTGTTTCATAGGCTCTAATCTTGACTGCTCTTGATAATTTTTTTTCTCTTAATACTTTTGAGAGTGATTCTGCTGCTTTATTTCCTTTAATTATTCTTTTATTGATTTCATATTCCTCTTGGTTTGTGGCTGTTATCGTCACCCCCAGATATTCAAACTGGCTAACTCTCTCAAAATTTGTTCTCCTTCTGTGTTAAATTTGACAAATTTATTCTCTTATCTGTAATCCAAATTTTTTCCTTTCTACTTCAAATTTTTTTAAACCTTTTCTAAACTCTTTTTTGATCTAGTTACTAGGACTACATCGTCTGCATAAGTGATACATTGCGTTTTATGATGGTAAATTGAGCCTGTTGTTTGGATCTTGCTATCTTTTTACTATAACTTCCATTACCATGTTAAATAGGTTCCTTGACAGCGGGTCACCTTGTCTTAACCTTCTTCCAACTCTGAATTGTTCTGAGACACTCCCATTTATTAGAATTTTATTACTTGTATTTTTTAATGTCATTCTCACTAGATTCATTAATTTACTTGGAATATTCAACTTTACAAGTGCTTGGTATAATTTTTCTCTACATATTGAGTCGTATGCCTGTTTAAAATCTATGAAGAGCATATGCAGACCTAAATTTTGCTCATAGCTGTTGCTTTGGATCTGTTTGATGGTGAAAATTTGGTCTATTGTTGATCTTCCTGGTCTAAAACCTCCTTGGTATTCTCCCACTACTTGGTCTTCTATCACCTGTAATCTTTTTCTTATTAACTTGGCCATTATCTTATATACTACGTCAAGCAGCGTGATTCCTCTATAATTTTCACACATCGTCTTATCCCCTTTCTTAAAAATTGGACAGATAAGTGCCTTACACCTCTGGCATTCTTTCTTCACGCTACACTCTTTGTATCAAGTTGATCAATTTTTTCTGCAACTTCTCGCCTCCATGTTTTAGCACTTCTGCCGGGATTCTACTCTCCCCCGCACTCTTATTATTCTTTTGGTCTTTTATAGCTTCATATATTTTTTTTTCTATCGTCTCTTTTACCTCCTGTTCATTAACTTCTGCTGCCTCTTGAGTTGCTTGCGTGATTTGTAGTTCTTTTCCTTCTATCTCGTTTAACAGATTATTAAAGTACCTTGCCCATCTCTCCAATTTCTCCTTTGTCTCCCCTATTAACAAACCCTCTTCATTCCTGCAAAAAATTGCTCGGGTATTTGTGTTTTGTCTTGAAAGCTTTACTTCCTGATAGAAATTTTTTATTTCTTTATTGACGAAATGATCTTCCATTTTTTCTAGTCGTTTTTCTAGTTGCTCTCTTTTTTCTTCTACAGATTTCTTTTGTTATCTTTCTTTTTTGTTTGTAATTTCTTTTTGCTTCTTCTGTTCCATTTTGGTCCCTTTCCATTTTTGCCTTGTTTCTTTCATTTAGTGCTCTCTTACATTCTTCATCGAACCACTCTTCTCTTCTTATATTTTTTTGTTTCCCTAAGCAGACATTTACCGCCTCTGTTACACCTTTTTATATTCCTGCCCATTCTTCTTCTATTGATTGCGGCCGCAGGAATAGCGGGCAGTTTTCATCCAACTCGAAGCACGTAAAGATGCAATATAAATAGACCCGTGTGTACATAACTCTAGCGATATAAATAACGCGCATAAAATAAATATAACCATATAAATCATTAATGTTAAGTCGTGTATAAATAAATAAAGTATATCTGTTGTTAGAAATAGTTCCTGTAGTAATAAATAATTTGTGTTCTGCATTTAATAGTTGCTTTGTAAATAGTTAAGATAAATCGTAAATAAATGTTTAATACAAGAAGCGTCGTATAATTTTTAAATAGCCCGGAATGTAAAAACGTAACAATATGTTGATCAGCCCGTAACAGTGAAGGGTTGCCCGTGAGTAAATCATATAATGGACTATTTCTGGAATACACGGGCGTCATGTACACGACCTGGCATACCTATGAATACATCTGTAAACATTTTTCTGTCATCACAAACTGCCTGTAAGATAATGTTGTGCTGTTCCTTCCGATTATAAAAGTCAATAGCATTATTCACTAGCTGTTTAAGTATTATGTGGCTTCCATCAATGGCCCCTACTACACCAGGTATTCCTATAATTTTATATCCAAATTAATCATTACACCCAATATTATTTAATGCCGATATACTTACGACATCGATGTTCTATTCTTGTTGCTATCTCAACACATTCCCTCTCGTTAGGGCATTGAATAAAATGTTTTTTAACATTGCTATGGTGGTTAAGATTTTAAGAAAATATAATGACCTGTACCCTTGCCCGGGATGCCAAAAAACTTTCTTGTTTTGCTAATATCCATATAAAGAATAAAACCTTTTGTTCTAAGGATATAAATAACTGACGTTCCTGTAAAGTATGAGGTGCTACTAAAATGCATAATTCTTGAAAAGCTGCTCTAGTCATTCTGAAATGACTTTGGAATTCGGATAAAGTATAATTTGGTACAATATTTACTGCATATGCTTCGTTAAAAGTAGGAATTCTTCTTTCGCGTACATTATTATTGGGTCCTGGTTCTCCATGGTTAATTAACACATCATATACTGCGTTGAAGTCAAGTTCATCTTCCAGAAAATATTCTAATAGAGCTGCTTCTTCCATTATACCAATAACTGCAGTAAGAAAACCTACCACTACTAGTGTAAACACGGCACAGACGGAATACGTTAGATTACTAACTGTAAAATACACAACATAACCTCAATGTATGATTACAAGTTGCCGACCGTTCAGCAAACCTGCAGCAGTTGACTGTAATCAAGACTAAAACATGTTGAGCGCTCACTCTCAGCGGTTGCGTTCGCTAACGCGCCCATTGTTAAACAAAGTTGCTATGTTCAAAATTTTTTATTTATTCGCTTCGAATGAATGGTATATATATATAAATCAGCACGAGAGGCCTTTAAGGCCTATGGCTTTCTTTACGACTTCCTTCCATCTGTCTCTTGCCGCCGCCAGGTTTTTCCAGTCTGTGACTCCCAAATTTCTTAAGTCTTCTTCTACGCACTGTAGCCACTGTCTTCTCGGTCTCCCTCTGCGGTCACTTCCTTCTGGTTCTTCTAGCAGTATTCTCTTTGCTCCTCTTTCACTGTCCATTCTGGCTAAATGCCCTAACCACTTTACTCTGCTTTGTTTCACTACACTTATTATTCCCGGATCACTGTATAACTGTGCCAGTTCTCTGTTCGTTCTTCTTCTCCATGTGTCTTCGTATTTCACTCCGCCATATATTCTTCTAAGCACTTTTCTTTCCCACGTTTCTAGTTTCTTTATATCCTCGTTCCTTAGTGTCCACGTTTCACTTCCGTATGTCACTACCGGGCGTATTACTGTTTTGTATAACCTTATTTTTACCCTTCTTGATATGTTTTTTGCTCTTATGATCTTATTCGAATGAATGGTATCTTCATATAATTATTCTTATGTTATTGTAGAATACGTCTGCTATAAATGCACAGCCATTGGTTAGCTTAGCACAGTCAATGAACAGCAGACTTACTCATCTTGTATTGGCGCACAATAAATTGGCTGGGTTCACTCAAATAATAGCAGCTATAGCGGTAAGTTATTCATTAATATCCTCCAAAATTAACTTACTAATTTTTCCTACAATTAATTTCAGGCAAACTGTCCAAATCTACAGTTATTAGACATATCTAATATTCGAACATTCGCTCACAATACTGCTTTACTTCACGTTGAGAAGCTACAGACGGGTTGTCCTAAGCTGCGAGTGTTGCGGATTACTAATAGTCAGATATGGCTTGCACCTATCAGTCTTTCGAGTCAGGTAATAACTTAACTTTTAAAGTTACAATTGCAGCTTTAAACGTGCAATGCAATATTCAAGGTGGCTTCGCCTGGCTTTCCTAATTTGGAAGAGCTCTCTTTAGCTGGTGTTGAGGATGACCAAATTACTGCCCGTTCGATAGATGATGATGGTGTTGAAAGAATCCTCAAGGCCAGCAAGAAACTTCGTCTGTTGGACGTTCGGGGTTGCATCCGTCTCACAAACTCTGGTGTGGTACGAGTTCCTGCGTGGGATTTAGAACACCTGTTCTTAAGTGGTATGTTTTATTTTTATATTCTTGCAAATGTTGACATTTTTAGATGTATCTCATTGGTTGTGGTGAAGTTTACAGTTATAGTTTTTTAAAATTATTAGTACAGGAATTTTAGAAATTAGAGCCAATAAAAAATTAGTTGAGAAAGGAGTACAATTTTATAGCTTCCTTGATTGTGGGGGGCACATTCATATCCTAGAATTTTTATTTCATTTTTGCTACCAAGTGAAAACCTGAATTTTACCATTTTAATTTTGATATCAGCAATAGTGCAAAGCAATTTTAACATTATTAAGATAAGAACTAGGGATGGGCGCGTGATGTGAAAACAGCCGGGTTACGGCGAGTCTCGTCGTGAATGTGAGTGAACATTTCCAAGGCGTGATTTACGTTTAGTTCTTCAAACGTAAAAGTACCGTTAATAATAATAATAGTAATAATACTTTTATTAACCATTTCAATATAAACAACATTTAATTATAATATAATAAAATAACAATAATTACAATAATATAAGGTAAAATAAATCATTAATATAAATTTTGTAATGGTTAAAAGGTCTCCAGTCAGCTTGTAAGTACCTATTGAATACTTCCAGCTGGTCTTCCATGGAAACCCATTAAAAAAAAGAGAAAATACTGAAAAGAAAGAAAACAACAAATAGAAAAGAAAAGAAAAGAAAACACGCAAGTATCGTGCCGATGCCGACGTCGTATTAACAAAAGAAATTTATAAATAATAATAATAGAAGTTTTATTAATGTACTTTTGAAGGTTTTTGGTGTCAGTTTTTTTAATTGGGCTGAAAGTTGGTTGTAGATGTTGTTATGTATCTTAGTTTATTATTGCATTCAATCTTATTACATCTAAGTATCATGTCATATACCGGGTGTCCACTTTCAAACTGGAACATAGGGATTAGGCATTGTATTTAACAGTTTCATGAATTCCTGCTCGCTAATTCACCCTACAGAAAATGTTTTGGTATCAATGGAAAGAGAAAATTATTGCGCATCTAATGGTATCAAATATTAAATTATTTTTATCAATTTTCATTGATTAATTCAAAAGTTCTTGTTTCTTAAATATGAGTTGCCTTGACTTGAAAACAATTGACAGCTATACTCAGATTAATTTGTTAGTTATGACATTCAGAGTTAGTTCAGTAGTTTTTACTTTATAAAATCAACGATGACTCGAACGAAGAGGGAGTCTTTATGAAAATAACTTTATTAGCATTATTGCTATACATAAACAATGTAACAATTAATAAACAATAATTCTTATGGTTAAAAGATACCTATTACAGTGAGGTTAGTTTGTGGAGAGTGAGAGATTTGTTTCAATGCAGGACCTACCTCATTAATCAAAAGTTCTAAATAAATGTTCGAATTTAAATTTCTAACAATTTCAAACGGTCCGATAATTTTGTTAATTTAAATCCCAGCCCAAATATTAATTTTTTGAGGGTATTGGGTTTAGTACACAGATTCTTTGTTTTTCTGAAGCTCAATATCTAGTATTTTGCACATTGGGTTTGTTGTTTAAAGTAAAAGTACATTCATCCGTGAAACATATTGATGACAAAAAACGACGATCCTGATTGGCACGTTTTTGCATTCCTTCGGAAAATACATTTCTACTTTCTTCGTCTGGTTCAAATATTTCCTGATGCCATTGTAGTTTGTATGGATGATATCTGTGCTTCTTTAATGTCTTAGATACCGCCAACTTTGACACATTTAATTCACGACCAATTTGCCATGTGCTGCATGTTGGGTCGATATTGATCAATCCCAAACACTTTCCAATTCCCTGCCATTCGCACCAACATTTCTGCGATTATATATAAACAGCTCTAAAGGCCAATTTGGCCTATGGCTTGAATCTTTCTCCTCCACGTCTTTCTGTCTTTGCACTCCATTTTGAAATTTTTGATGTCGGTTCCTTGCAGATCTTCTTCTATCTGTTGCCACCATGTTTTCTTTGGTCGTCCTTTTTTTCTTCTTCTTTCTGGTTCCTGATGTAGGGTTTTTTGTATTGGGTCATTTTCTTCTTTTCTCATTATGTGGCCTAACCATCTCAACCTGCTTTGTTTTATTCTTACGCTGATGTCCACGTTCTGGTATAACTCCTCTAATTCCTTATTCGTTCTTCTACGCCACCTCTGTTCTTCTTTCACCCCCCCGAAAATTCGTCTTAACATTTTCCTTTCCCATATAATTAGTTTATTTTCTGTTGTTTAGTTGTCACCCAGGTTTCACACGCGTATGTAAGGAGCGGCCTGATAATTGTTTTGTACAAATTTATTTTTATTGCTCTTGAGACACTTTTGTTAGTTAATAGATGGTTTAGTGAGCCCGCACTTTTTGAAGCACTTAATATTCTATTATTTATTTCTTCTTCCTGATTTCCTTCGCAGTTCATCTCCACTCCTAGATATTTCACCTTATTTGTTATGTTGAACACTAATTCTTCTTTTGTTGATTTTGTTTTTATTTTCAGGCTTTGGCTCTGCTCCTGTTTCCTGTTCCCCATAATCATATACTGTGACTTTTTGGTGTTAATCTTTAATCCTACTTTATGCGCCTCATCCTCAAAGTCATTTACCATATTCCTTAGCTGTTCCTTTGTTCTGCACATCAATACCAGATCATCCGCATATGCTAGTATTTGATAGGGGCTATTTAATATGCTTTTGTTTGTTTCGATTTTTGCCTTTCTCATCATGTATTCTAGGATAATGTTGAACAAATATGGCGATAGGGGGTCCCCTTGTTTTAGACCCATATTGCTCTCGAAGTTTGTAGACATGTGACCTTTGAATCTTACCTAATTCAATGTTCTGCTGAGTGTCATCGCAACTAGTTCTGTAGTTTCTTTCTTGTAATGTAGTTCTTTCATTATTTCTCTTATTTTTGTTCTTTGCCCTGTGTCGAAAGCCTGCTGAAAGTCAATGAACAGCGCGTGTATTCTTATATTTTTTTCTCTACATTTTTCCTGTATTTGTCTAATTATAAATATTTGGTCCACTGTTGATTTTCCTTGTCTGAAACCAGCTTGATACTGTCCTATCTTCTCCCTTGATTCTTTCTTGATCCTTTCCGTTATTAAGGATGCTAGGATTTTATAAGTTGTATTCAGCAAGGAGATCGGTCAATAATTTTCTACCTGTTGTTTATTTCCTTTTTTAAATATTGGACAGATCATGGCCATTTCCCATTCTTTAGGCATTTCCATTGCTGTCCATATCTGTTTTATTAGTTCGAAAATTCTTCTTCCTAATTCCTCATTGCCATATTTTATTAGTTCCACAGTTATATTATCCGTTCCGGGGCTTTTATTGTTCTTCCCCTGTTTTATAATTTTTTCGAAAGCCTCCCATGTCGATAATTCTTCAGATTCTGTTTCCTGTTCCTTTACAATTCTCCTTGCTTCATCATTCCAAAAAGTTTTTTCATAATATTGTTTCATTATCTCCGTTACCTGCTTTTCGACCATACACAGCTCTCCTTCTTCATTTCTTATCCCCATTGTTTCCTCTTGGTATCCTTTCCTTTGCTGTTTTACCTTTTTATAGAACGTTTTGTTCGTAATTTTAAATGATTCTTGCAGCTTTCTATTTCTTTGTTGATTTTGTCCCTCTTTTTTTTCCTACATATTGTTTTGATTTTCTTTCTCGCTGTTTTATATTGGCGTTCTGCTTCAGTAGTTCGTTGTTGCAGCCATTGTATTTTCGCTGTTCTGCCCTCTTCAATTGCTTCCTTGCATTCCTGATCGAACCAATCTTTGTTTTGATTTTCTACTTTTTCCTCAATCATCTTCTTGCCATCTAATAGGGTTGTCTTTAGAAAATTCCATTCCTCTTCTATCTCTTCTATTCTACTATTATTTTTTAGTTTCTGTTGTAACATTTCTGCATATTTTTTCTTTGTCTCTTCCTTTTTTATAGCTTCTATTAAACTGCGATTACCGTTATTAAAATATCAGTATTGAAATTTTTATGAACGCCAAAATTAAATAATCAACACTAACCACCTTTAGCTTCTGATTTTACTGAAATATTAGCAGTTTCTTCATATTTCCCGATATATCTGTGTATTGTAGATGCAGACAGTGTTGGAATGTTACCAAATTTTACGGAAAACAAATCTCTCACTCTACGCAAACTAACCCCACAATAATATGTTTTTACGATAGAAACTCTCTCTTCGTTCAAGTAATCGTTCATTTTATAAAGTAAAAACTACTGTACTAACTCTGAATGTCATCAAATAACAAATTAATTTGAGTATAGCTGTCAACTGTTTTCAAGTCAAAGCAACTTATATTTAAGAAACATGAAAACTTTTGATTAATATTATTCAATGAGAATTGACAAAAATAATTTATTTTTGATACCATTAGATGCACAATAATTTTCTCTTTCCATTGATACCAAAACATTTTCTGTAGGTTGAATTGGCCAGCAGAAATTCATGAAACTGTTAAAAACAATGTTAAATCCCTATGATCCAGTTTGAAAGTGGACACCCGGTATAACAATTTTCATAACATCTAAATGTCATATATAACATGCCCTTCCTTTAGAATGTCCTATTCCAGGTATCAAAGGGGTTTTCTAACTACTCTTCCGGGTCTGGTCACTGGTGCTTCAATTTGCTCTTGCTGTTTCAGGCTTCCTTCTGTTGGTGCTTGCTGCTTTAGACTTGCCTGTGCGTGACCTTCTGTTTCGCTATTTCCATATCTTCCTTCTGCCTCTTCAAAGTTGTCTTTCTCTTCCTGATAGACTGATCTGACATATGTTTGATTTCTTCTATATTCTCTGTTTGTTTGAACTACATAGGAGCGATCATTATATCTGCCTATAACCTTTGCTGGTGTCCATTCTCTAGTTCCTGTTTGAAGATACACAGGTTGATTGACATGTTTTTTTTAAGAAATTCCATTTTTTTAAATTACTCCAAAACGTCTTTGAATCTTTGTGGACTTGTTTGACTGCATGTTCATAGTATTGTTTCTTTTCGACTGATATTGCTGTATTGATGTAGTTTCTGAGTTCACAGTAGTATCTTCTATTTCTTTCTGTTCTCGTTTTTTTGTACTTTTGATATGCTTTGTTTCTTGTTTTTATCATGTTCTTTACATTATAAGTCATCCATGGCGATTTCTTCTTTTTCTTGTTGATTGTTATTTTTGGCAATGGTAATCGATTAGTGACAATAGGCCGGCATTAAAATATTCCACTTTTTCATCTAGTTCATGTAGTTGGTATGTGTTATTCCAATTGATGTTGCTGGCGTCGATTGCAAATTGCTCCATGTCAATGTACTTAAAGTTCCTGAAATATCTTTTTGTATTCGTATTTACTTTTTCTATGTGTAAGGTTGCAAAGGTGGCATCATGATCCGAAAGATAGGAGGTATCTATTGTTCCTGATTTGATTTCTATCCAGTTGTTACTTATGCATATTATGTCTAATAGTGAAGCTGTTTGGGGTGTAATTCGTGTTGGGCTAGATATAAGTTGTCTCAGATTGTATATATTTAACATGTCATCAATTTCTTCTTTATATTTGCTTTCTTCTAGTAAATTCACATTTATATCTCCCATCATTAATATGTAATCGTAACTTGTAAAAATATCTGTTAGTGTTCCTTCCAGAGATGTTAATTGGATATGTTTATAAGGCCTATATACTGCTCATACTGCAAAAGTTGCATTTGTTCTAGTCCAATAGTTACCAGATAATTCATTCCTAAAGGTGCATTTCAGTTGTTGTTTGGAAAAAATATCCAAAATAAGTAATAGATCTAGTTTAATTACGAGATGACTGACAATTAGAAATAAATTTACGGATGTGATAACCAAAATTTAAAGGAGAAAAAGCTTTAAAATGATTAGGTGTATTATTGTATCTATAATATAATTTTCCTTAATGTGTGTCTGTGGCACAAACACGTTCCGGCTTCATAGATGTTTATATTTGTTTAGGTTTTGTTTTTCTTATCTTAGCGCTCGGATCAGAGCGTGACCTTTCGCGTATCCTATTTCACGTGCGCGCCGATTCAAGACTCGCAGCGCGTAGCACGCGGTTTGCTTGTAATTTATAAATATTGTATAAGAAGGAGCGTTTAAACCCAGGAATTAAAAGTGTTGCTTAGCAATATATACTTTCTTGTACTCGTATCAGTAAGGGAAACGTCAATTCCAATGACAGGTTTTGGTATTAAAAGTAATGTCTTTGAAGATGATTGCAAGAAACGTTTTTTGCGAGAAATCAGTACTTTTACCTTGTTGTAACCTATAGTAGTCAATTTTCGTTTATTTCTTTTTGTGTCTTCTATTATGATTGCAACATATCACGTAAATTATTTAATGTTCAAAACATATTTTATTTTGAGAGTTTTTAGTTCTGTTGCGGGTTAAATTTGAACATTGCTTTATTTTAATTTGGATTTTCAAATAAAAGCTGCGGGTCACGCCGTGAACGTGAAACGTCTGTGACGTGAGTGAATACTCACTGGAGCATCCTCAAATATGAACGCAAATATTTTATGTCTCGAAGTTTCAACATATTTATATTAATTTTACTGCTTTTATTCTTTGTTTTTTAAAAGTAAATTTATTGGAAAACATTATTTTTGTGTAGTAAGTAATAGTACTTACTAGAAGAAAAATTCAATAGTCACTCCATTATTCAAGATAGGAGATAGGCTACATCCTGAGAATTATAGGCCGATTAGTCTGACCTGTAGCACATGCAAATGTATGGAAAAAATCGTACCATGGGAATTAACAGATTTTCTTTTAAATAACCAAATTTTACCACAAATTCAGCATGGATTCCTACCTAAATGGTCAACAATTACTAACCTACTCACCTGTTTAGACGCATGGACTACAAGTTTCGATAATGGACAACCAGTAGACGTCATATACTTAGACTTTGAAAAAGCCTTTGATAAAGTTCCTTTCAATAGATTGCTACTCAAACTAGAACATTAAGAGAGAGGCAACTTACTTAAATGGATAGAACATTTCTTAAAAGGACTACATTATATAGCACGAGCAAACGGAGTTCTATCTGAAAACTACAAAGTACGCAGTGGAGTGCCATAAGGTTCAGTACTAGGGCCACTGCTGTTCCTAGTATACGTCAGTGACCTTGCAAGGGACATGAAAACAAATATAGTGTTCTTCGCAGATGACATCAAAATCTTCGGGGACCCGATTCTGCAAGCACAAGAAATAATGCAGGATCTCATCACCATAGAGAAGTGGACTACGGTTTGGAAAATGACCTTAAACAAAACCAAGTGCAGTGTTCTGGGTATCGGCCCCAGAAATCTTCGAAACCAGTACTATTTGAACAAGCAGCTGTTGCAAGCTGTTAACAGTCAAAAGGATCTGGGGGGGCACTATAATTTCTAACCTGAAGTGGGAACCACACATAAGCTCGGTAGTAAAGAAAGCCAACTCATTTACCTACCTTATTAAAAAAGCATTTAAAGACCATTCGTGTGAAATGATTTGAATACTGTACAAATCGTTTAAAAGACCTAAATTGGAATGTGCAAACTGCGTGTGGAATCCATATTTTGTTAAGGACATACCTCCAAACTTAAAAGAAGAATCCTATGAATCTAGACTAAAACACTTCAAGCTTACCACATTACGAGAACGAAATTTTTACTCTGTACCTACACACATCTACTTCAACACCAATCACCCATGAGGCCGCTCAAAAAAATTAGAAAAAAGAAAGAAACAACAACAATGTTTGGCGAAACTATCACAAATCGGGTTGTGTATACGTGGAACTCATTAAACGAAGATACAGTGAACACTCACAGTGTGAACTCCTTCAAAAATAGACTGGATGCAGAAAATTAGAACTTTATGACTGCATTAATCCATTATACCCTGTAACATGTGCAATTGTAATGACCGTAATTCTAGTTAAAATGATAGTGACGACTCAAGTAGTATTAGGGCTAGTGCTAGTTTTAATTTTAGTTTTTACTTTTAAGCGATCACAAATCAAGCATATAATAGACCCATCGGCTATACCACTTTCTATTAGATAAATAAATAAATAAATAAAAAAGAAAAAGAGAGACTGCAGCAGAACAAGTCATAGGAAAAAAAAAAATCTGAGAAACAAGGAGAAAGCTGGTTGAACCATGCGAAACAGCATGAAAACAGAAACAGTAAGCCATATACAGTGTTACTATTTGGGTTTACAGATGACGTAAAAGGATACCGAAGATTAAAGAGACTTTAAGAAGTCTATATAGGCTAATTCACTTTCAAGGATCACCATGGAGATCTCAAAAAGAGTAAGAGGTACAAGATCGGTTAAATTGGGGTAAAGTTACAGAATTAGGTGCTAACTAATTTATTATCAAACAGTAAACTGCTTACCAGTCATTATTAAACATTTTTGTAGTTATTTTAACCGTAGCATTATATTACTATAGTATGTCATATCGAATTTTTTTATGTTACATTAATTTTATTAACAAACTGAAAGGTAGATTGGTTCAGATTATATATATACAGGAAGTGTTATTAACAGTACAATCAGTTGAAATATTAGAAACAGTAGGAACATTTTCCAACGCACAATTACAGTACAACATACAACAACAAAAAGGGAGTATACATTAATGACGGATAAATTAATAACAAAAGAAAAAAAATTAATAAATACAATGATAGTAGAATAAGAATAAATAATGTGTGTTGAAAGGAGTTCTAATTCTACACAAAATATATACAAATTGATGTTCATTTTCCTGATTGCATAAGTTTAGTCTTTTTTAAATATTATTTATTGCTTGTTGAAGAATTAAAGAAGTACAAAAAGAAACAATAAAATTAGTAGTAATAACTCCTTCGTTGGTATAATTTTTATGGCGTGGCGTTTCATCAATAAGAATAAAATATGTAAAATAACAGCCTTGATTTTGTTATTTCTTACATATTGACTAATTGTAAAGAAAAGCTGTTAGTATTATGCATCATGAGATCAGTCTGAAAAGTTCTATTTAGATCCTTCAAAATAAAAAAAAAACTGCCTCTAGTTCTGACAAAATGAAAGAGACAAACAACCAATTTCTTTTTAATTCAAAGCCATGTGTTATGAGTGTAATATACACACTGTTTATCAATTTCAGACTTGTGTGTAACTCTATAAAGAGAATGGGCAGAGTAAAATGAGCTAGCAATACCGGAGGATCTGATTCAACTAGTGAAAATAAGATAAACAGTGCTTATACTATAGCAAGAGCAATATAATGCATGAATCGTTCAACATCAAAAAAAGTTTAATACTAGGGGCACACGCCATTTTCTATGGTACTATTTAACTTGATAGTAGGAGGTGGAATTAATACGGCCAGTAAAATAACGTATCCAATCATCAATGTTTAGTACATGCTAACAAGATTGCACTTTTGGTAAGCTCAGAAAAAGGGTTAGAAAAATAACAAAATATCTGGAAACAGCAGCAAGAAAGGCTGATAAAATTAAGAAAACCTAACAACATGGTAATAATAAATAACTAAAGAACAGAACTTGTCAAAAAAGCAGACATTTTGTAAAAATAACCATATTACATAGCTGAATTTAATGGCTACCTTCGACTACCATTTGAAAAAGAAATTAATGTAAATATATTGATATTTTATTTATTTTTATTCAGATTCAAAATCTGCATAAAATGGTGGCTTTGATCTATTGTTGATAATAACTTTTTATACTCAAAAACCTGAAAACTGAAGATATCAGTATTTTTATTCTGTAGTAACAAAATTACAATGTAATTATACATCTCTTACTTTTTATGAGATTCTCATTTTGAACATTATGGAATTGAAAATTTTATTTTTTTGAATAATATTTCAATAGAAAATGCAATAAAGAAAAACATTATGTAATTTTACATTGATACTACCATGTAAATCAGACAGAGTTAGAGGAATTTTATGAGCAACTACAAGAAACGCTAGATCAAATACACAACACAACGATTATCTTGGGGGATGCTAATGGTAGGGTTGGCAACTATACAGGCAGATACGGGTGGGCTATTGGTAACCATGGAGAAAATGTAAGCAACAAAAACGGGCTTAAGTTATTAGATTTCTGCATAGCCAATAATTTATTGATAATAAACACGGTATTTATGCATAAAAACATTCAGAAATATCCAAACAGGAACCCAGTAGGAATGAGAAGTCCATAATCGACTATGTCATAATACACAACACAGATAGAAAACAAATAAGGGATACAAGAGTATACCGTGGGGCGGAGATAGGTAGCGACCATTTCCTGGTAGTTTCAGAACTAGTAGTCTAGAAAGCAGATTGTATAAAGGATAACAGACAATATGAAACAGTAAAAACGTACAAATTAAGAGAAGAAGAGAACAGAACAAGGTTCTTAGAAACAACAGAACAAATGTTTAATCAGGAAAATATAAATAACAGTAATGATATAAACGAGTTGTGGAAAACATTTAAATCAATTGTATTGAGTGCGGCAGAACTGGTATGTGATAAAACAAAGAAGAAACCCAATAAAAAACAGACAGCATGGTGGAACAGCAAGATAAAGCTGCTGATAAAAGAAAAGAAAATTTTATGGAAGAAATATTTAGCAGCGAAATTCGAGGATTCTTATAATAACTACAAGGAGAAGCGAATACAAGTGAAGAAAGCGATAATAATTGCTAAGCGACAGAGTTGGGAACAGTTCGGTGAGTTTATGGAGTAAAAGGCAAATATGAACCAAAAACTCCTGTATAAAGTACTGAAAACATTCAGGCATGGTAAAGAAGTTATCTTACCTCAAATCAAAGACAAGGACAGACATATATTACTAGAAACCAAAGAGCAGTTAAACAGATGGAAGGAGCACTTTCAAGACTTGTTAAAGAGCGAAGTAGAAAAACCAACAATGAAGGACAACATGACGCAGGTTAAACAAGAGCACATAAGTAAGAAGGAAGTTTTAGAGGCAATAAACAGATTAAAGTTAGGAAAAGCTGCAGGAAGCGACAAACTAGTGCCCGAGTATTTCAAATACATGAGTAAAAGTGGTAGAGATTGGCTCCAACATATTATGAATCTGTCTTGGGAAACGAAAACCATTCCCACAGAATGGGAGTTAGCAATCATTCTCCCGCTATACAAAAAAGGGGACCCCAAAGACTGCAACAATTGTAGAGGGATCTCTTTGATTAACGTGGCGGCAAAACTGTATGAAAGCATTGTGGAAAGGAAATTAAAGCAAGTGACAGAATCACAACTAGAAGAGGGACAAAGCGGTTTTAGACCAGCTAGAAGTACACAGGATGCTCTGTTTACTCTGAAAAAGTTAATGGAAAATACAATAGAGTTTGACCAGGATCTGTTCTTATGCTTCATAGACATCTCAAAAGCATTTGATAGTGTGGATAGAGCTAAACTGTGTGACACGGCATAAATGAAGGAACTATAGAAGCCATTAAGGGAATTTACAAAAATACAAGACACATAGTAAGAATAAACGACCAGACGTCTGAAGAATTTATTACAACTGCTGGGGTGAGACAAGGAGGGTCACTAAGTCCATATTTATTTATTATAATGATGAACAAAATTATAAGAGACATAACAAACCAAATTTGATCTGAAAGTATTTTGTAACTGTGGTCTCATTGTGTATGAATTAGTCGGCCTATTTCCACAGTTTATATTATTAAATCGCGACGTTTCGGAAGCTAATTCTGCTTCCGTCATCAGGCGTAGTCTTGAGAAGGACTGGTTTTTGCACTTAGTTAGTTTTTAACTGCACAAGTATTGACACACTGTCCTTCTCAAGACTACGCCTGATGACGGAAGCAAAATTAGCTTCTGAAACGTCGCGATTTAATAATATAAACTGTGGAAATAGGCCGACTAATTCATACATAACAAACCAACTCGTGCTTAATTGTTGCGGTTATCTACAACTACAACTTTTTAGTTTATGCTGATGACCTTGTACTTATAGCGAAGGATGCCAAAACCCTACAGCACAATCTAAATATTTGGAATAAGGAGCTGAGTAAAAATAACATGAAGATAAATACTGGAAAAACAAAAGCGATGGTAGTGAGTAAGAAAAGGAGAACAGTAAAATTAAGGATAGATGATTTAGACTTGGAACAAGTAAAAACATTCAGATATTTGGGCCACACAATAAGTGAAACTGGAGGAATGGACACAGAAATCAATATTTACGCCAACTTTACTATACAGTTGCGAATCCTGGGCACTAACGGAAAAACAAAAGAAGAAAATACAAGTAATGGAAATGCGATACTTACGAAGAGTTTTAGGAGCTAGAATAAAAGACAAAATAAGAAACAGTAATATAAGACAAAGATTACAAGTTAAAGAACTAAACAAAATTTTAAAAGAGCAACTGAGATGGTTAGGGCACATACTCAGAATGGAGACTGACAGATTACCGCTCACTGTATTAAAAATGGGAACGGATGGGAGAAGAAGAAAAGGTAGACCACCAAATAGTTGGAAAAAAGAAATCAACAAGATCTTGACTAGGAAGGGGATTAGTTGGAATGAAGCGGTAACAGTAGCAATGGACAGAAAACAATGGCGTAAAGTAGTAAAATCCGAAGTTTAACCTTAATTTAAAACATGTGAACTAAAGTGTGAACATAAGAGTGAACTATAAACTATTTATCTCTACACTGGAATACCGGTAGAAGAGGATTCGACTATGTATGTATGTATGTGTATGATATTACCAAGTTTGTATTCAAGTATTCATCAGTCTTATAATATAATACATTAGAGGAATGAATTATATCAATTTTATTAAGGCAGTAAATAAGAATAGGCCAATTAGTGAGGTAAATTACAGTAAAAAATACCAGGAAGGTCTAAAAATTCCATAAAGGTTTTATTACTTTTAAAAATCTATTATTTTTGACAATTTAGATGCAAAATAATTTACTAATTGCTCTCTCTCCTCATTTGGCCTTTTCCAGTCCAATTTTCAACAGACATTTTCTTCACATTCTTGCAGTGTTCTCTATTTCTTGCTGTCTGTAGCCATGGCAAGCTACCTATTCTCTTAACATCAATCGCCCAGCGCATTGGTGGCTTTTGTCTATGTCATCTTTTGTATTACGATCTCCATCATTTAATGATGTTCCATTTTGTACTTGTTTATTATGGTCTTTTATTTCCATTTCAGAAACGCTGTTCTGACCTATATCTTCCACTCTCCGGTTTTCTGTAGTGGCCTGTATTTCTTGTCATAGTTATATCTAACTGCTGACTCCTTTTATTGTATTTGTCTTCTATCTTCCATGTATGTCATTACTTGTGTTTTCCTATTGTTCATTTTTAATTAATTTGTGTCATTATCTAGTTGTAACATTCATTATCTGTAGATCACCAAAATTATTTGCTATGAACAGTAGGGGAGAGTCACCATGAATGGGATTTTTTTTTTAATTCGCATAGGTTTTGCTTTTTCCAAGTTTTGTAAAAAAACAAGTTAGCCGTAATTTATAGGATGGTATTGTTGATGTAGAACCCAAAATAATATTTTAGCACAACAAAAAATTTTTTTTTAACATGCTAAGTGTCCAATTCAAGGAGCAGGTGAATGGGACACAATCCAAATGTTCACATGCCAAAACGCATTTTATGTTTCTAAATTTAAATCAAACGCTAAAAATACAAATTGGAAGGTATATATTGTAGCAATATACAAACTAAATAGGCCTACCTACATTTTTTGACAGGCTTATAAACTAAAAGAAAACTCTCAAAACAAAAACGAAACAAAAGAAAATATGTAGATATAAAACATGTGTGAACAGTGAAACCTAAATAAAAATAAAACATCACAATGAATCACATGATTTTTCCATATTCAGCTTCTAGTGTAAAGATATCATTCCCAAAATACAAGTACGATTTCATTCAAGATGTTCCGGGAACTTCCACAGGAACTAGTTTTTTCAAGAGTGCATCTTTATGTTACAAATATCTTCAATGTTGGCAAAATGGGTTTAGTTTTAATGACATTAAATCTTTAATCATGAATTTTTAAAAGCCTACCGATATAGTTGACATTATTCTTTTTTGGAACTGAAAATTTTACAAGAATAAACTCATTAATTGCAAACTCCAACTCAATATTTTCATGTTCGTTATGGTTCTTATTTTCTTCGTTAGATGTGTTCGTAGTGCTTTTGATGATATTTTCCTTGTCCTCATTCGATTGTGCATTTGGTTCTAGTAAAAAGTCACTATCACTAAAATTATTGCCGTCAAGATCACTATTGTTTTCTGCTGACATTTTAACTTCTGACTCGCTACTGCATGATTCGACTATTTTTCTTTTTACTTTCTGTATTTTTGGTTGGCTGGAACTTCTGATTCATTTTCTTCGATCTTCTCTGGCATTTCTGTTAATAATTTTGTAGTCTGTTGTTTTCTCTGGGTGGTTTTTCTTCCTGGTGCGTTTGGATATGAACGAATTTGTTCCAGTGTTACGGAGGCGTACTGAACTAGAATGCTGCTGAGAATATTGATTCGGTTGCTGCCATCGTCATTTTCTTTATTTTCTACATCGGGGTTTGGCCTGTCAGACACAAAAGATGTTAAAAAGTCTTGATCGGAAAAAATGTCTGTTAAATGGGAAGATTCTGCATTTAGTAAATCCGCTGGTAATGTTTTTAGGAAATAAAACTTTCCACAAATGATTTTTTAGCTAGTTCAGCAACATTGTAGATGGAAGTTGTTTTTCCGGGATTTGATACGAGCCAATTGTTTTGTTCTGACTTAAACCTTGCCTTAACCCTTATGAACGCACGCAGTGTGTAAAAATACCCACACTTAGAGCTAATTGTTCTAACCGACTTGTTTTTCAAGTTAGGTGCAGCCGCCCTTCAGTACCTTCCAAATGAACTGTTTTGAAGGCATACCTAGAAGCACGCTATTTTTAGAGCAACCACTACTTGTCGGCTGTAGCATAAACTACGCCAGGGTATATTTTACCCATGGCGCACGTCCTTACATTTTATAAGCTGCTAGGAAGACGAGTAAAAAACATTATAGATCTTCTTTATGTTTTTGTGTTACTCTCTAACAATGTGCTTTTTATTTTGTATAATATTTTGTTTGTACTGGAATAGACTAAATAAATATTATTATTTCTGCACTAATGCCTTCTAAAACCAATTTGTGCAAGTAATTATATATAATAATAATTAGAGTTTGTAACATAAGATAGCTAAACTAATCAAAAGTACAGTCGGTAAAATATACCATGTGCGCATCTTCATGTGATAAATATCCACGCGTGTCCACCAGGGTTAAATGGTCCGTACACCGAAGTGGTGTAGCTTGAACAAGCGTCCACGTTCGATCAGCAGAGTTAAGCAACACTGTCTCTGGTCAGAACTTGGATGGGAGTTCCACGGCTGCATCTCTCGGCGCCTCGTGGTACGGCTATCACGGAAAAAAGTTGGTCCCGGCGGTCATACAACATCATGGCAGTCGTTAGTGGGGTTGGAAGTCCTCATAACTGCACAGCGACGCCTGTAATTGGCCTAACGGCTGTTGGCTGAGTGCAAATTAAATTAAATTAAATTAAATTAAATTAAACATCGAGCGACTGTAGGCGATGGCTCGTGTGAGGAGCAAATGTCAATAAAGTTATTCTCTTTTCAAACTTGCAAACTTGATAATTCTGATATTAACGTGTGAATTGTAATTATCAAGGAGCAACAGAACTCGATTCTCTTGTGAACATTTGACAAAGTTAGCAAAATGTTTCAATGACTCGTAAAAATTGTCATCCGTCATCCATCTATCTTTGTGCCTTTTGCCCGATGATATTTGAGTCACCTGTTTAGACCCACATGGTTCAATGATTTTCGGAACATCCGTGACAGTTAATAATTCAGTTTCGTCGCAGTTATAAATATTGCTAGGTGCAAACTTGTACCTGTACAACACTTTCTCTAAATTATTAAAAAACTGTCCAATCGTATGACCATTAAATGCTGTGGCTCTTGACAAATTGCAGTTTTCTGGCTTGCAAAGAGAGGTGTTCTGGTGTCATTTCATAAATTTTTGTAGCCATCTTCTACCAGCTTTTTTATTAACCGTCCATTTTCTGGAACCATTAAATTCAATTTCTTCGCAAACTGATAAGCCAAGCTGCAAGCTTGAACTGTTGTTAATCCATAACACATGTGAGACGCAGTCTTAAAATAAGTTACTAAAGAGAGTTCTTGTTCTTCTGAAAATATTTTTCTGTTTCCTATGTTAGGCAAGTGCTTATACGCTTGAATAATTGTATTTCTAGCAATTTTTACTGCTGTGTGCAGTGAACTTTTGGGAATGCCCGTACATTGAGCTACTTCTCTTATTGAAGTTTTGTTAAAAATGACTTCCCGCATGGCAACCTCTATTTCACATGCAAATATCCGTACCCTCTTTCTTGATTCCATTCTATATAGTCTGCAAGCAAACAGTATTTATTACATTTTCTTGTTTTTGTTATAACACCGAAAAAACAGTAGGTACCCCTTGGACCTTGAATGGGACATGTCCCAATTAAGGAACTTAAAACTGTCCCATTCAAGGAAACAGTTGCCAATTTGAAAATTGGTTATTTATTTCTTAACCTCAAAACCCACAACACCTATTTCTGCTTAAAATAGTGGCTAAAAGTATAAAGTTTTTATAGCAAAATGTAACCTTACTTCTTACTAAAGTTATTCACGAAACAAACTACGACAAACTGGTTGTAAAAATATTTTATCTACGACCACCACTAAAAGTAGGCCTTTTACCGCTAGCTTTTTTCACTAAAAGTGACGTTTTATAATTTAGCGTGTTTAAAAAAATCAGCTGTTTACTTTTAACCCATGTGCTAAAAGTGAAGTGAGGTTATAAAACTACAATTTCGAACTGGAAGTGTGGTTGTAAAGTTATTCTAGTTACTTCTTGCGTTAGAGGTAGTGTTTTTGAAATCATTAAAGCGTTATGTAATGAATACAGTCAGATGTGTAGTATTAATAATTACCTTTAATAATTGACTTTGACAGTATTGGTTTCACATACATTCGCCCGCGTACCAAGGCCCTCTCTTTATTATGACATAAATTCTAACTGTCATAGATGCAAACCTTTGTTAAATCGATTTTTATGGATTAATAACTGTAAAATTAAGGTCGTAGATAAAATATTGTATGCAACGCGTGCTAAAAGTCGTTTATGCGACATGTTATGAAACTCAGCCTTCGGCTTCGTTTTGAGGATAAATTTTAGAAAATTTTCACAACCACTATCACGCCATTGTACACATGAATATCATGTCTGAATCTGAATGCTCTTTGATCTAACCATAATTTGACTTCACAGCAGTGCCATTACACTAAAAAGAAAATCCCCAAAAACTAGTGTTTTCCCTATTGCACTGGGGAAATTTGTATTTGTTACCTTTATCTCACAATTTTCTCACATTCTCACGCGAGGAATGGTATGCCGGTACCTTACACTTAGGGCCGGTTGCAGAAAGCAATGTTAAGTCTGGTGTTAGCTAACGTCGCGTCAAAGTGAACATTTTCTCATACTTTTTATATGGCATTGTACATTTTGTTTTGACAGTTACTGCATCTTCCAATTTCACTGCAAAATAAAATGGCATGGGTGTTTTCTTGTGCTTTCCAAATGTGAAGCCACCATTACATTATAGTGGAGCTCACAAGTTTTGATTGTGTATCTACAAAAGTACTTCAGAAGTTGAGTTACTGGATTCTGTTCATTTTGACCACTTTGTTTGCAACGTGTTCCAGATGCAACTTGAAGGTCATTCTTGTGTCCAAAATCACTTCTACCAACTGAAGTTTTTTACCATATATTGTCCGGTTCCTATATTTTCTTTTCTTTCATGGTGTAATTACCATAAACAAGGTCTTTTCCGGTGCATTTTACGATTGATATCTTCGAATCGAAAATATTATTTTAACTTACTTATCCTAGGACCTTCCTACCCTTGCGGGTGAAAGGTCAGGAAGTGGGTAGAGTTTTGTTGTGTCTGATAATCATTGCTTTTGTCGTTTTTTCATTTATTTCCATGTCTAAAACTTTCAGGGAGTTATTGTACATCTTTAGTGTTTTTTCGTTGTTGGCGATTAGCACTAAATTGTCTGCATATATATATCAGTTCTGCGATTTTTATATCTTCCATTCTCCAGTGGCCTACTTTGTATTGCTTTACGACTTTTTTTGCTTTCTTTTTCCCTCGTCTAGCACCACAGCGAAAAGTAACGGGCTCAATGTGCATCCCTGCCTAACTTCTTTTTTAGTTTCGAATATCTATGATATTTCATGTTTTACTCTTAACAAAGTTCCTCGTTTGCTTGTATAAGGATTTTACACCATTTATCATTTTTTCACTTACATCTTTTTTTCTAGTATTCTCCAAATATCCTTTCTATTTATTTTATCAAAGGCCTTATGTAGGTCTATAAAGCACAGGTGTATTTCTCCGTTCTCCCTAATTCCCTTTTTACTTACTTGTCGGTTAACGAAGGGTCTAAAGCCATATTGTGAGTTCTAGAGTTTCCTCCAAAACTCCTCTTATTCCTTTTTCTAATATTCTAGCGTATACGTTCCCCACTACGATTAACAGTGTAATTCCCCGATAATTGTTACAATCCTTTGCTTTTCCTTTTTTAAATATCGGTATAATAATTCCGATTTGCCAATATTCTGGTGCTTCTCCTGTATTCAATACCTTGTTCATTATTAGCTTTAAGGTCTCTACGATCTCTTCATTTCTACCTTATAGTATCCTGGCGCCTTTCCCAATTTCATTTTACCTATTGCCTCTTTTACTTCTTCTATAGTTATATGTTCCACTTGTTGTTGTTGTCCATGGTCTCTAGGTTTCAAGGTTGTTTGTTTTCCTTCTTTTCTACTTTTAGGTCTGTTCCTTCCAATAAATCTTTAAAATATCTTTTCCATCTCCCCATTATCTCTCCTTCCTTTATTAATATTTTGCGTTATCTTCATTTTTAATATTTTTCAACATGGTATTGTTATTCTTTCTCTTTTGTCTTATTGTTCCGAAAAATAATTTCTGGTTTTCGTTGAATGCTGTTTTCTCTCCGAAGTCTGCCCAGGTCTTTTGTTTTTCTTCTTTCACCAGTTTTGTGACTTTTGTTCTGTAAGATTTATATTCCTCATAGTCTTTTTGGTTTTTCATATTTAGATATTTTTTCCATTTTAGTTTCTTCTTTTTAACAGCTTGCTAACTTTCCGTCCACCAATGTG
The DNA here is from genome assembly GCA_940337035.1 of Agriotes lineatus. Taxonomy (NCBI): domain Eukaryota; kingdom Metazoa; phylum Arthropoda; class Insecta; order Coleoptera; family Elateridae; genus Agriotes; species Agriotes lineatus. The sequence goes on along the minus strand of OW679194.1, from coordinate 38,404,528 downwards.
TTCTTTTTCCTTGTGCAATTTGTTATTTTTGATATTCCACACGTTTGTTTTGCACTCGTAAGTATTATGCTTTTGAATTTTTCCCATATTTGAACTGTCGTTTCTTGTGAGTTTATCTCCGTCAAATTTCGCCATAGACATTATTGGGATCTATTTCTAGTCTCTGCCTCTTTCAGTTTATAGCACCTTATTTTTTTATGTATCTTTCTCTTTGCTCCGGGTTGATCTTCATGCTACTGTCCCATTTCTTTATCAGTAGATACTGGTTGCTCCCTATTTCTGGTCCTCTCATAACTTTTACATCTTTTATTCTTCTTTGTAATTCCTTTCCTACTAGAAAGTAGTCTATTATAGATTTCTTGCCATTGTTCCTTATTTCTCTCGTAATCTTGTGAATTTCTTTGTGTGTGTCTCAATTCATTCTCTATGCAGAAATTCAGAATTTTCTCTCCGTTTTCTGTTTTTCGTTTCTTCGCCGTACTTTCCCAGGCACTATTCTGTTCCTTAATTTTTATTTCTCACTCTTCCGTTTAAGTCACCCATAATAATAAAATAACATTACACTTGCTTTCATCAGTTGTTTTTGTAAATCCTGGAAAAATAGGACTTTTACTTCTTCTTAGCGTCCTCATTTGGCCCATATGCCACTATCATTAGGTACTCCTCTCCATTTTTCTCTTCTTTTACATTTACCTGTAGAATTCTTTCACTGATATTTTTTTTTCCTTGATATATTTCATTTTCTCCTCTTTAATTATCATTGCTACTCCGGCTTTTGCAAAATTTTCTTTGTTCACATCCGATCATAACATCCAGTATCCATTGTGTAATTTCATGGTACCATTTCCCTTCTTTTTTTGTTTCCGTTATTTCTAGATAATCCATATTTAACTTATCTATTTCATTTCTCAATTCTTTCTCTTTTCCAGTTATACTTTTACGTTTCATGTTCCTACTTTGCTGTATTTTGTCTCTTTCTTATCTGTGTTTACACTCTTTTTATTTTTTACTGTTTTGTTTTCCTTACTCGTCCAGGTTCGTGCCAGGGTGGTTGTCTTGTTTTTTGTTTCTTCTAGTTTTTTGGTTGCTCTATTACTCGTTTTTCTATCTCATCCCATATATAATCTACTCCCTGAATTTGAACCTTTTTGTAGCTCACCTTTACTTTCTTTTCTTTTCTTATCTCTTCCTTGGCGATTTTCTTATTTCAGTCTGTATTTCTCTTTCTTTGAGGGTCATATCAAGATCAATGTAATTTTTGGATCCTCTTAATTTATATTTATTTGCTATTAACACTTGCTTCCTTTCCTAGTCTCCTATCTCGAGAATATTTACTGTCTTTCCGTTTTACTATTTATAACTGTCACTTTCTTTACATCTACTTCCACTCCCGGCTTTTCTGAATGAAATTGTTTCACTGCATCCTGTTTCAGTTCTTCCTCAAATCTCACTCCTTTCACTAGTATATTGTATTTTCGTTTTTCTTTCTCTAACTTCTCCAATTGTTATCCAGGCGTTTGATTTTTAATAAGAGCTCTTTTCTCTCTCTTGTCCAATTTTTCTTCATTCCTTATCATTTGTTCTCTTCCGTGTCCTTTTTAATTTCACCCATTATCGCTTTTATCATATCCTTAATCTTTATCTCTTCGCCAACCTTAGTATCGCTTGAATTTTCAGTTCTCGTTCCTTCTGCGGTGTTCTGACTACTCTCTTACTTTTCTTGAAAATCTGCACTTCCCACTACTGTTCGGATCTCTATCTCTTTGATTCTGTCGTCCATCGTTGTAATAGTGTATATCTGTTTATTTTGAATATTTCCCGTTTTTGCCTACTTGGTAATTATTCCACTGCGCTTATCCCAGCACTGCACGTGTCCGGTATGACCTTGCCTGTTCTGCGCTGCATCTCTGCCAAATTGGTTTTATTTCTAGGTTATGAAGTATCTTCGGTCCGTTAATTTTCACCTTTAACACTCGTTCGCACAAAAACTTTATACACTTTGTTATGCTGTACATTTTGCACTTCACTCTACACTTAACGTGTAAAAATCAGTGTAATCAAGCCCGTAAACGAGTAGTTATTCACATCCGCCCGTCAATTTCTTGTCATGCATCCAAGATATTCTTTTAAAATATTTACTATTCATGGAGAAGAGAGATAGAGATAGAATAACAAGGTCAACACATCACCATGACGCATATCTTACACAATGGTTGCTACGCAAGCACAAAACGCGCGCTCTAACTTTGTATCCCAAATCTGGGGCAAGTTGAGCATTGTACCGCCAGATGCAAGCAAATAAAGCACCAACCTCTACACTGCAAGGCAAAATGAGGTTATCGATAATACATACATACATACTATTCATGCTTTTTGTTTGCATATTTTGTCACATTAAAATGTTACAAATATTAACTTACGAATGTGTTGGAGGAAGATCTGCCCCCCTTTTCAATAAATGAAAAAGTAAAATATAAAAAACTACAGCTTTATTACTGTAGCCAACTACAATTACAGTACAGAAAATTATAACATGAAAATGGCAAATAATGAAAATAGTTAATAACAGCAATTTCATTAAGCATAATCTAGAAATTTTCTTTGTGTACTATGTTAATGTAATATTAAAGACGTATGTGAAATTAAAAGAATTGGAAAGTTTTGTGATTTGACATAAAACTACACTTCCTTCCCATATTCAATTATTTTTTCAACTCATGTCATATATTCCATAATTTCTAGCTTGTTGTGTGACACGGACGCAAAATTCTGGGCTGGAGCTGATAGTGCAGAAATGGAGTCATAGCTTGTTGGAAGTTGATTTGGCCTGGTCAACTGCTACATCCTCACTCGATGCTGCCGTGTTTGCACTCGCAGAAAAAGGAGAAGAGTCTCCCTTGCGGTTAGTGTAATTTTGAAGTTATCAGTTTGATGCATATTAATAATGACCATTTACAGAGTGTTAAATTTGTGTGGTTCGTCAGTCAGTTTGGATCCAGTGAAAGCTGTGCTCACTAAGTGTCCGAAGCTGCATTCCATAAATTTGCAGTCCTGCCGAGCTCTGCCTAGAGGTATAAAGCGTTTGTACACCGGCGAAGCGGTGGCCGAACTGAGGCAGAGTCTGCAGGCGAAACCAAAGACTGAAAGTGAGGAATTGGATGCAGAACAGATGTCCTCTGACAAACTTGCTTCTGATTAGTGCGAAATATACTTTATGTGGACTGGTTGAGATTTGAAACTCTCGATATGTTTTGTTATCTGATTGTTATGAAATTTGTCATTATTAAAAACTTCATGCTAGGGGTAACAGAGCAGGTAACCTAAAGTGCAAGATTGTTGTGAAGTACCTGTCATTGTACTATGTAAATATTTTGTTAGAATAGTGCAAACACCAATGTTTTAGAGGTGAATGTGAAAGGTTTTTGATGCAAGCTATATTTAAAGTGTACCTTTTATCATTTGAAGTTCAATTTTAAAGTCAAATTGGTAGGTTTACATCGTCAAAAGGAAGGCAGTTTGAATGTAGGTATGAACAGTGCCCATTTACCCATTCTCGGCAAAGGTTACGTAGTGGGACAAATTTTCACTTTTTTAACAAATGTGTTGTGTCACCGTGTAGGTTTTTTATGCACCTATTTTGTAATTATTTCATTATGTATTCATGTAATCTTATAACTACTGTTTTGATAATTTTTCACCTTGGCTTATTCCTATTGTTAGTCTACATTTTAAATTGGAAGCACAGAAATTACTCAAATCGTAATGAAATCTAATAGTTCGATGTAGTTGTCGAGCCGCAATTTATTTGAAAATTTCCAGTGTGATAATCAAGAACGTACTAGTAACCTCCAGTAAGAGAATTTGTTTAACTCGTTGATTTGAGTAATGTTTTAGAAATTTGTAAATGTCTAGCACACTTTTATAAATAAATCCAGTTATTGAGAACTTAAATATTATAAAAGTGATAGTAAAGTTTATATGAATATGTAGCTATATACAGAAGCGAAGCTAATTTATAATTTGTTCTTTATGTATCTATTTAATGTATTGTAGATAGTTTTAAAAATGATAATGGAAATATGTAATGTTACTGGCCAATATTTACTTGTACTATAAAAATCTTTATCTCCTAAATTTTTTAAAAATAACAAAATGGCCTTAATACGAGGTTTGTGGCAGTTTTGTACAAACATAAGCTAACTAGCAGATTTTCAGTATAAGTTGAAATGTGGTATTTAAACTGCTGCATAAAATAGAGCTGTAAATTTTTATAGGGCAGTCAAACCAGGAAAAGCAATTTGTATATAAAATATTATGTCTAATTAATTTAATAAAAGTGTTTCTTTTAAAAAATGTTTATAGTTTGACATAACCGGTAAGTTTATGTGGTGCAAATTTTAACCATTTGGTCTAGAGCTGATTGTCTATGGTAGCTGTTTTGGTAAGTTTTTTTGGAAATAGTGTTATTAGTACAAAAAATACATGTTTTTGGGTCCAGCAATCTTATGAATCCACCACAAAAATAGTTAACATCCGAATTTCAATTTTCCTTATTTATTTTGCGCTATTTCAAATTTTGGTGAATTTGCAAGTTATTTTTACAATTTTTAAATAATTTTACTGACTGCAAACAAGTGGCATAATGCAATCAAAAATAAATTTAAAAATTGAAAAATCATAGTAGGCATAATTTTATCAAAAACTTATAACAAAAGTTGCCCAGAATTACAAAAATAGCTAAAATCCAATTTTTTACAAAACTTTATGTTTCCCCGACTAAGGCGACAGTCCCACTGAGCCACCACCACCCACAACCATCAACGGCCATCAACTAAGAAAATGCGCTGCGGTCTCACTGCAGCCAGCGGTGACCACCGCCAACCACTATACATTTAAATTTTGCACGTATTTGACTATTACCGTGCGCTTTTGTTTATAGGTGGTGTTGGATACACGCACACAACTTCCTTTTACAGTGATCTTATAATTAGCCAAAAATTTGATTTTTAAATTTTTAAGCATTTTTCAAAAATTTAAAAAAATTACAAATTTTACAAAAACGGTACAAAATAGAATGTTAGTTCAAGAGACAACTTTTCTCTAGAATTTTAAGCTGAATTCAAAAATGTAATAATATACCGGGTGTTCTATTTAAAATAGGAGTTATTAAAAAAAAAATAGAAAAAAAAAACCCATTTTAGAAGTATTCAATTGGAAAATCACCTATCTCACATCAATACACATTAAAAATGTAATAAAAATGTAAAGTTTAAAAAAAATCGTTAAAGCCGATTTTGAAAAACTCGAAAAAAACTGAAAAATCACAAGAGTAAACACCTACTTCCGGTTATGCGATTTTCTTCAAAAGCTTGGTATCCCATCTACATAGTACACAAAACTTATATATGAAGTTTCAACGGCATACCTCTTTCCGTTTTTGAGATATTCTGTTCACAGATAGACCAATGAAAAAAAAATGTTTTTTGGGATCAGTGGGACTCTAAAACGTGAAGATCTGTTGAAAACTCAATTTCGAATTTTTGGGGTGAATCCAATACTTCCGTTATTGTAAAAAGAAGTAAAAAAGTGTAAAACAAAAAAGTTCGCAAATTATAAGCCGTTCATGACCTTTTTGGGTCAGGTGAGGCTATGACCATCTAGTAATTTTGTTGGCAGTACCTCTGTGGCAACTAAACTCCCTAATGGAAATTGACACTTTTTGTGTTAGGTTAGGTTGTTTACAGTTTAAGGTTATATTTTCTGAATAGATACATTGTTGCCAGATCTCTGTTTAAATTAAGGATGAAACATTGAAATGACAGCGTACATACATCAAACAAGTATAGTCTGTTTTTTTGCTTTATGATTCAGAGCAGGCCTTGCATTTATATTATTTTAGCAGTGTACAACAGTTTAGTTACAAAATATACCTAACATCAAAATCAAGGTCCCCGGGATTGTCAAGTTGACACTTCGGTAAAGCTTAATAAAATTCCACGAAAAAGCAGTAGTAATAGTAAAACTAGAGGCTATAAAACACTGTTTTACTAATATAAAAGATATCAATAGCAACTTAAGTAAAACGGCCATCATTGGAAGACTTGGTCAAATCTTTGATGTAGTAAGTATTAAGAATTAAACAGATATAAAATATCTAACAATTTCTTATAATGCTAGATTTTGAATTCAACTGTATTTAATATTCTAAATGAAGGAAAATCACAACTCCAGCAACAACCGAATGACAATATGAAAAAGAAAAAGGAATTTCTAACTTGGGAGGACTATAGTTTCAGGGAGGATATTAAGAAGAAAAATTGTGATTTTTTTACTTTGGATAATTTATTGCGATGTGCAAGAGAGGAACTAATTTAAACTGGGAGTCAATCAAAATTATACTACACATTACAAACTATGGGATATAAATATAAAATTGTATATGGAAGAAAATTGTTTTGTGAGAAGAATCATGTAATTTCGGTGATGATTGTTTTTTTAAAGAAATATTTACAATTTCGAAATTCTAGTGAAAAATGTATATTCCTGTTTTTGTTTGTTTGTTTGTTTGTTAATGGACAAGGTCTAGGCATGCAGACTACCAGGTACCTTAGACACCGACTGCTTTGGTCATATGGTCAAAGTCCTACTTAGAATTTTGCCGAGACTAAGGAGTTCCAACCCTAGCAAGGGATCTTTTACATGCTACACATCGTAGTAACATGGGACCCACGGCTTTACATCACTTCCGAATGATGGCATTCTGTAGAGGCTTTCATCTGCATTTTTTAATTTTTTAAAAACCTCACCGGGACCGGGAATCGAACTCGCGACCTTTAGATCAGTAATCAGGATGCTTACCACTGAGCTACCGACCCCGGCATTCCTGTTTTTGGATAACACAATGGAACCAGTGTGCGTAGGCGGACCCACTACATAGACTTGAAAAGTAATCCATTTAAAGTTAAGGCAGAAGGAAAGAGATATACTATTTTGCATGCAGGATGCACATCAGGATTTTTACCAGGTTGTACTTACTGTTGGACACGGACAATAATGACTATCATAAGTGTATAAACGGTGACAGTTTTAGGGAATGTTGAAAAACAGTTAATCCTTGTTATATGTTTAGCATAAATAATAACTTCTACAACACAGATCTGCAAACAAAAATCATCAGCAAGTTGTTAATAATATATTTTTACATTAGAACATATAAGATAAATCGATGTCTAGAAATTTTATGCCGTTTCTGTACAGTTAGATAACAACCATGTTTAAATAAACGTTCTTAAAATAAAGCAATACCAAAGAGCATGGCAATACCTTATTTAATGTCAATGGTTCAGTAATTTTAGCTTTCATTGTGCATAATAGTGCTTATAAAATAACTCATTGACAGTTGTAATAAGTTTTTGACATTACTAGTGTTTTTTCTTTGTAACCAACTACCTACACTGTTACAAAAATGCAAAAGCAAAGCCTGCTCTGAATCATAAAGCAAAAAAACAGACTATAGAGACACTCACTTCAGTTCCTTTGATGTAAAAATACCGATTTTGATGACCTTGAACGGCTCCTAGGGGGGTTACTTTCCGATAGTACTAACAGATGGCGCCACTACTTTATCACCTATGATTGGTAGTAAGGTTACTAAATCATAAACGTACCGCCAACTGTGCAAACAAAATTCTTTTGTCTCTTTTAATTTGGGGTTCCTGTTATTAGTGTCTCACTCTTACTTTCTTAGAATGCTCTGTCCTTTTTAATTTGGGGGAACAAAATCTTGGAATGGAATGGCGGTACCTTTATGTATTTAGTGACCTTAATTGGTAGAACTTTGTGCTGCCATCTGATAGTGAAGTTTAGAAATACCCCCCGAGTTACTGTCCCAGGCACTCTAGACAGGATTCAACATTTGTCATGAGTGTCTCTACTTGTTTGATGTATTTATGCTGGAAATGATTTGAGAATTGACGACAGAAACGAAAATGAGAAATAATGCCTAACAAAAGCATTCAATATTAATGTTTATTGCAGTTTGGATAAGATGTGTACATGATATGAATATGCCACTTGACTTTACATGCTTGCTGCATGTTTGCTTGCTTGCTTGTTATTGTGGAAGAATAAAGACATCACAAACTGATGCCAAATCAATTTAGTAAAGCAATTGAGCAATATTGGTCTTAATAGAAATTAACATGTAAAAAATGTAAATATCTTGTCAACTGGATGGCTTGCTCATTTTACTTCATGTTGATTTTCACATCTGCCACATAACATTTCAACACCAAAATAGTAATAAATAGGGAGGTAGTAAATTATTATACATTATTACGCTGGATTATTGTTTTTACAAATATAGCAATACATTCTTCCAACTAATTATTTTCATAACCACTACTCAAAGCACAACCACCAAATTCTCAACAGCATAAAGTAATTAAAAACAACAAAATACTGAATCATCTGCGGTCAGCTCTTCTGCTGAAATCGGCCTTTTTAGCCCATTACCCAAACCATTAAAGCTGTACGCGATTGCGCATTACCAATGAGTTCAAGTTATCGGTTTATTCTTCTTATACTTGCGTACTATTCTATTTTCATCTCTGTTGATCTTCTTTGAACCATCGGTTTAACATTTCATTATTACAAGTATTTAACAATAATGCATCATTTTAACGTACACCAAAAATATTCTCTAGTCTCGACATCAACACGTGTTCTTTTAAATCTGATCTGTCCTCTTTAAATTCGAAGTAGCATCGTTTAATGAAAATGTTTTGTTGAAACAAAATTATTTTATCCGCAAACCTCACAAAAGTGACAACTTATTTGTCTTTATTGACAAGGTAAAAGTGTCACTTTATCTGCCTAAGCAGACAAAATAGCGACTTTTGCGTACTTTATCTGCCTAAGCGCACAAAATGGTTGCTCTCTTTCTTTCTTTCTATATTTGTTCGCCATCTCCTCCGAAGATACTGGACCGATTAAATTGTATGATGGCTTAAAATTTTGCTAATTTTTAGAATTAGTTCGTAGGCCGGTTTTTATTTTCAAAAAAGTACGAAAAAGTTTTAATTTAAATAAACCTTTAAGCAGCGGATCGGAGCATCTGTCGCCGTGGGTTATGGTGTGACAGCTGCTGTGGCCGTGTGCTATTAGCACGGGTGATTCAGTATGTTCATATATCATTACAGTTGCGCGTTATCTGAACAACAGAGGTTGGCGCAGGGGTACAGTGCTAGCCTGAAATTTACCTGAATACGTTTGCGGATAAAATAGTATATGTTATTCGGAGTAAAAGTGACTTTATGTGGCTTAGCTGAATTATTTGCCTCACTAACGTTCGGCTAAATAAACTTCAGCTTCGCCACATAAAGTATCACTTTTACTCCTAATAACATAATCTACTATTGATCAATTTGACTTTTCCTTTGACGGAAATTAAAATTATTTTTACACACTTGATAAATCATTTATTTTCTTACGAATATTAAAATAATAAATCTGGCAATGTGGTGGCAAGGAAATGTCGAACAGACACTGACAGAAAAATAAAGTTGTATCCGCTACATCACCAAATCAGTTAGTCCAACATGAAAAGAAAAAATCAAAGCCAACTCTGTCCCAAAAAGGTCGTGAACGGCTTATATGTCTGCTATCTGATTGATAATAACTATTTTTGTCATTGGGTGAATAATAGCGGAGATATCGGCGAAAAATCGAGTTTGGTGGCCATTTTGGCAAGATGGCTGAAGGTTCCCACCCCTCCTCGAGGTCGAAAACTTGAAATTTTCATTAGGGCGCCGAACTATAAAATATATCCAAAAATCAGAATTTCCTGACCTTTTGCAATTTCAAATCCTATAATCATCATCATTATCAGCGCTTTTTTATATCCATTTCTGGATGTACGCCTCCCCTTGACGCCTCCATTCTGAGCGGTCCGTGGCAACTCCCATCCACCGAGTTCCTGCTGTTGTCATAATGTCGTCCCTCCATCGAGCTCGGGGTCTCCCACGGTTTCTTTTTCCCGTCATAGGTCGCCATTCCATCACCCTTCTACTCCATCTTTCATCTTCCCTTCTTGCCAGATGTCCGGCACATTGCCATTTCAGCTTTGCGATGCGTTCAGCTACGTCTTCCACCCTAGTTTTGTTTCGAATCCACTCGTTTGTCTTCCTGTCCTGTAGACGTACACCCAACATTGACCTTTCCATTTTTCTCTGCGTTATTTTCAGTCTCTCAATGTTTGTTTTGGTTAGTACCCAGGTCTCTGAGGCATATGTCAGTGTTGGAAGAACACATTGGTTAAAAACATTTGTTTTAAGATGTTGCGGTATCTCTGATTTAAACACTTGGCTTAACTTTCTGAATGATGCCCATGCCAGTGTTATTCTCCTGCTTATTTCGGATTTTTGCGTTGGTTCTGTTGTTGACAGTTTTTGACCCAAGTATATGTATTCGTCCACCACTTCTATCGTTTTCTCGTTCATTTGTATACTTCGTCCATCATCCGATGGACGAAATCCTATAATGACTGGACTATAATTCGTATGAATGCTTCAACTCGCATAAAACCATAAAAGAACATCAAGATGAAATCAGAAGAACAATGAGTGCTGTTCACAGACGAGCCAGAAGATATCTCGAGGCCCATTAGTCCAAGAGGGGTTTGCTTACAGTATTTTTAATAAGCATGTAACTGTTACGGAAGGTCCCTTTGAATATTTCGCGAAGGAAACCCGTAGTCGGGCAAGCCCGTGGTGGTGGTTTTGGCCCCTTGCGTCCTTGAAGGATGGAAAAAAATAATTAGAAAAAATCTGGTGTGATACACTCACACCACTTCCTTTTACAGTGATCTTATGATTAGTCAAAAATTTCATTTTTAATTTTTAAGCATTTGTCAAAAATTACAAATTCTATAAAAACGGTACAAAATAGAGCGTTAGTTGAAGAGACAAATTTTCTCTAAAATTTTTAGCTGAATTCAAAAATGTAATAATATACTGGGGTGTTATATTTAAAATAGGAGTTAATAAAAAAAATTAAAAAAAAAACAAGAGAAGCCCACTTTAAAAGTATTCAACTGGAAAATCACCAAGCTCACATCAATACACATTAAAAATGTAATAAAAAAGAGAAGTTTGAAAAAATCGTTAGAGCTGTTTTTGAAAAAATCGAAAAAAACTGAAAAATTACAAGAGTAAACAACTACTTCCGGTTATGCGATTTTCTTCAAAAGTTTGCTGTCGCATCTACACAGTACACAAAACTTATATATGAAGTTTCAATGCCATACCCCTTTTCCTTTTTGAGATATTCTGTTCACAGACAGACCAATGAAAAATATTTTATCTTCATCGATGTTGTTATAGACTCTTACCCAAATTAATTTTAGTATCATTAAGAACTTCATTACCGCACTTTTTATATAAAAAAATACATTGAACCAGAGTTTATTGATGAAGATAAAATATTGAATAATACAAGTTTGCTTATGATGTGTTTTATCGGACTTTTTCCACTGTCTAGGGCGTATATCACATGACGTTTCGGGAGTTTTGATCTACTCCCGTCTTCAGGTGTTCCTGGTTAGTCCTGAGAAGGACTGATATTGTACGCTTTTATTCGTAAACTCTTGCCTCCTCTGGGGTTTGAACCCGGGACCGCTGATCGCTGTGATTAGTAGTCTGCCACTCTTACCACTAAGCCACCAGCGCTACATTATAATACACCACTGCCAAAAAATGACATTCAGAGAACAACAAATTTGCTTATGGCACATAACGAAACTCGTGTGATTGCCGCAAAACTCGGCTCACCGCCTCGTTTTGGCAATCAAACTCGTTTTGTTAACTTGTATCGTTAATATCTATTATTTTATCCTATTATCTTACTATGATAATAACTCCTTCGCAACGAGCTAAGATGTATTTAACAGCACTATTATAGGCCAGTCAATAGAGACATTCTACCTTGCAAAAGGTCAGGCAAAGTTCTAATTTGGCATACTTGTAGAGTCGCATGTCCTAATCGACATACTAAGTTTGCGACCTTGAAAAAGCGCCGCTCGCAACGCCATCTTGCTAAAAAGTTTCCAAAAATCAGTTTTTCGTATATATTTTCTCTCCTCTGCCATCTAGGCTGAAAATAGTAATTACAAGAATTGTTGGAAACAAAATTGTCTACAACTTTTGTCTGAAACTTTTTTTTGTCAGATGAATAATTCATGAGTTACAGCTACGTAAGGCGGAGCAAATTTTCGAAATTTGCGAAAAAGCTCCACTTTTCGTCGAAATTTCGGTTAATATCTATTAATTGTTATCTAATTCAAGTTTTTACTCATTTTCGCACAACAGTGCGGATGTAGTACAAAATATAGAGATAATATGGAAACAGACTAAGAATATATTATATTATTAGGAGCAGTTATACTTATGTACGCACGGACACAGCAATTCCGCTTGCAGCTATCAACAGCAGCATCAAAATCAAAGAAGATGTAATTCCGGTTGATCCGCTATTGTTATTCAAAAGAATGTGTATTACCAAACAATCAGACGAAGAGTTACAGGAATATCTTCATTCGAACTCGCCCCGTTTCCTTTATCACTATTTTGCCTGGAGGGAATGCGTAAGGGCACGAAATCGTCACTTTACAAAGCATTCTCGCCTCTTGTAGATAGCATTCAATTCAGAAACAGCGTTCATGTCATAGATGGCGGATATATTGCATAGAGTGGTGTATGGTGTCGCAACGAATCGTTCGGAATTTGGATCGATTTGCACAAATTACGTGCAGTACGACCAAAGACATTACGATTCGAATATAGTTGTTGTTTTTGACGGGTATCCAACTGATGCGGCTACCAAGAGCACGAAAAGTTCAGAAAGACTTCGCCGATCAAAAAAGCAAACTTCCGCAGACGTACATTTCGACGAGTCGATGGTTCCAACTGTTTCGCAAGAACGATTTCTAGCAAACGAAAAAAATAAAATTTGCTTGATTCCGATGCTAAAGAAGAAATTCGAGGATTCCAATTTCACAGTGAAACAGGCTACAGACGATGCAGATACATTGATCGTCAACACAGCGATCAGAATGTCCTCATCTTTTGATTCCGTTTTCATAGTTAGAGAAGACATAGATCTTCTAGTTCTGTTAACAACACTAGCAAGAACCCATCCCAATATTTACAACCGAAAGCCAGGAAAAGGAACGACAGTAGAAAAAATATACTCTCCCCAAAGTCTACAGCATGGAGAAGCAGTGGCAGACAATATACTGTTTTTACATGCATTCAGCGGCTGTGACACTACGTCTTCTCTGTTCAACCAAAGGAAAATTAAGTTCCTACATATACTCCAAAAGTACAAATACCTGAGCCAAACTGTACAAGTGTTCAAAGAGCCAAATGCCGATCCGGAAATCGTAACTAACGCAGGGGAAAATTTCCTAATCGCGCTTTACGGAGTTCCAAAAGAAAACGTCACTTTGGATTCTGTTCGTTTTCAAAATTTTGCAAGGTCCGTTACAAAAAATAAGTTCAATCTTGTTGCTTTACCAGCTACAAGAGAAGCTGCACGTCAACATTCTCTTCGGACCTACCACCAAGTTCAGAGTTGATACGATATAACAAACAATCCAGAGGAATGGGGATGGCAAAAAAGCAAATTTGAGTCCGGTAACAACGACAAAAGATTCTGCTCTTAAGCACTACTGAAATTTATTTCATGCAAATGTAAAAAGGGATGTGGTCGAGCGTGTGGTTGCAGAAAAACAGGCTTGAAATGCTCTGTTATTTGCACATTTTGTAATGGTGACTCCTGGCGAGAATGTTCCACAGATTTTGATAGACGCTGAAGATAACGTGACAAATGACGAGACATTAGTTAACAGACTACTGACGTTTGACGATGACGCTGATATGAAACCGCTGAAAAAGAACCAGAAAAGGATGAGAGCGATTCTCAAGAAGATGTCGAGATCAGACAATCTGGACCATCTAAGGCATCTAAAAGAACTCGAAGACGTAAGTAAAGTCGTGGATTAGGCCTACTGGGGATACCACATAAAAAAAACACGCCGCTTACTCTACCCCATGGTGGTGTGGAAATGAGTTAAAACTTGAATTAGATAACAATTAATAGATATTAGGTAACCGAAATTTCGACGAAAAGTGGAGCGTTTTCGCAAATTTCGAAAATTTGTTCCGTCTTACGTAGCTGTAACTCGTGAATTATTCATCTGAAAAAAAAAAGTTTCAGACAAAAGTTGTAGGCAATTTTGTTTCCTACAATTCTTGTAATAATTATTTTCAGCCTAGATAGCAGAGGAAGAGATATATACGAAAAACTGATTTTTGGTATCTTTTTAGCAAGATGGCGTTGCGAGCGGCGCCCTTTTAGAGACTCTTAAATAAGAGACTGGACAAGGCGGCCATTTTATATCACAATAAAAGCGCGAAATTTGAAATTATAACCTAATGTCTATTTTAGGTTTTTTATTTAACATAATGATTGGTATCTGATAAACAAAATAGTGAAATACAACATAACAGAAGACTTTTTACTAAAAAGACAGCAAAATAAAAACAAACGTGTTAGAAACGATTACTTTATTACATATGCATGCAACACTTTTACTCCCGTTCTTACAAGACATTTGAAACAAATCTTTAGCTCCGGCTATTTGTTTCGTCATTTATTCATTTCCGGGCCAGCCTGTATATTTTCACTTGAGTTATAATTCGCTGTATTTCAAACGATATCAAATCTTGTTCGTGCAAAAGTGCTGGTTTTGGTTTTTCCGAAATTCGCTTCTTATCTCTCCGCGCCAGCGAGCAGCTATTTCGTTGTTTAGCGGGCATTCGATTTATGCATTCGATTGAGGTAACTTGCTTCTACGAAGGCATTTCCGCGTGCTATTGCACCGATTATTAATTAACTTTGTTTGTGAGCTGATGACTAAAATCAGGTATGTCTACGCTACTTGTTTGATATTCAGTTTAGTAATTTCCCTTTTTTATTAGCTCTTAGACGTCATTCTTCAACGTAATTCTTAAACGCCATTCTTAGATGCCGTTTTTAGACGTCTTCTTATTTGGGTCTCCTTATTTATTAACACCATAATTAATAACTTGGACCCGCAACTCCTTTCTGGAATGCCATCTTGAGCTTGCCAAGTCGTAACAAGGAGCGTCCGTTCCATTATAAATTTCGGCCACGAGTTCGATGCTGCTGTTGGCTGGTACGCTAAGATAATCCTGGACCAATTCAGTGCCTGCCGGCGACGTTTTTTTATCACAACCCAGGTTAGTCTTGTTTAAACGTTTGTTGATAACCCCGTCCGCCCATGAATTGTTGGCTGAATCGATTTTAACGACGCTTCAGATTTATAATTTACAAATTTAAACTCCGTTAACATGTAATGTATTAATTGATCACAAATCTATGCTTTACACATTCAAAACATAATGTATTAATTGTTCACAAATTTACAATTCACAAATTTAAAGTTTTGCTAAATGCTCATATGAATACGTATTAAGAATTTTGTAAAAAGTGCCCTCATGCCATTTTATCATCATTACCGAGATAACGGTTAAAACATATGACAGTGGTAAGCTTACTCCTTCATTGAGTTGTAATTATATTCAATCCAAGAGCCCAAAAGAGGTTCACATATTTTTTTGTACTTGCTGCATTTTCAGCATTAGTAATATACTGTATTTAAACCTTTTAATATTGTGATACGATCTTGCGAGCAACTAGTAATTATTAATTAAATAAACCTAATTGTTGCTATAATTTTATTTATTTCTTGAAATCTGTGATTTCTGGCGCCCTGTGTTTTTTATTATTATAAGAGCTTGCAGCAGTTCAGCTGATGATAGAAATCTGCGACCCAAGGCCACCGAAATTGAGCTATCTAGGTCATTGCGGTGAGTAAGAACATTTCAGAGCTACCGTGGTGTATAAATGATAAGGGGGTTGATCTGCGATTATACTACCATTGATTATTATTAGTAATTGATCGCAGGTTGGCTTCTTTATTGTTTCACATTTTTAATCTAAACCTTTTAATTATTTTGTCTTTTAAATTATGGCAATTTGTTGCTACAATATCCTTGCAAAACACGAATCTGATCTTCATTAAAAACGCATAGCAATGTCTTTAAGTCTCTTCCGGTTTGTTCCCCAAGTCTCTTCAACAGTTCTTATTCCCTATAGGTACTTCGCTGCTGTTAATTTGTTTATCATAGTTTCAATCATACAATGTTGTTTTCTCACAATTTTGAGTAACTTTTCTAATTTTTCGGATTCAGGACTTGGTGAATTTATATTATGCTATTCCCTAATACTTATCATGGTGCTAGTACTAGGAATATTATCACCTGGAAGTATCTAAAATGATAAAAACTTCCAGTTTCATATGAATAAATATATCAAAAACATTTTCTACCTCATGTAGTATTTCTTTTTGTACGTGTTGGTTAATATCAGATTTATGTTTAGAGATTCCAGTTAATTCAACCAGTGACTCCTTATTCTGTACATCGGGGTCTCCAAAAATTGTCAGAACCTCATTACATTTTAACGCCAATTTACCATCTACTCTTGGTTTTTCCCACATGTTAGGAGCAAAATGTGTCTAAAAATGTATTTGATTAACATCACCTAATACGGAAATAATTCCATGAAGGTACTTCACACATTTTTGAACTATCTTTAGGGGTCCAATTCGTTCTCCTAATGTTATCTGACCATTATCTTCTTCTATTTGCATCTCGAGGGAATGCTCTCATTTTAATACCTTTTCTGGTAGAATTATGACACTCAGGTACACAAGAACCGGTCTTTGTGTTTAATAATTATCTGTAAAACCGCTAATATGTCTTGTTTATTCAGCAGCATGTGAATGACATGTTTGACATTTCATTATTATCACAGACCACTCTGTTATTATTAAAACCATCAACTTTAAAAATGTGATATAAAATGGCGGCACCAATCAAAATTTGGCGACAAATTGTCCAGTCTCTCATTTAAGGGTCTCTACGCCCTTTCAATGTCGCAAACTTAGTATGTCGATTAGGACATGCGACTCTACAAGTATGCCAAATTAGAACTTTGCCTGACCTTTTGCAAGGTAAGCCCTAATTTATGTCTCTATTGACTGGACTAGTGTTGTTTAGAAAAATAACATACCGATGTTGGCAGTACTGACGTGTATTCTTAGTGGCACTGTCAGTCTATGTCAAATTCGATGTTAATAGGTTAGGTTTTGTTTGTTATTTGACACAGATGACACAAAAATTTAACCTGCTATTCTCGAATTTAACATAACTTGGCCGTGCTACCAATAATACAGTATTGAGTGACTTATGATTTTTATCTTAAGAGTGATACCAGCACAGCCATAGCAGATATATAGTACATTTTTTTTCTATAATAATTTTCAAGGTCAACTTTCTAGGGGATAAGTTGCATTCCTGCAGGGTCCCTAGTTTTAATAATGTTGGTACATAGATTTTTAGTGCTTTTTTTCCAGTAAAAAAATTATTGTCATTTTGACAGATATGTCATAATTTAATATTGCTTGCTTCATTTTTGCATTTAAAATATTTCTTGGTTTTCTTTTTTTTCCGATTTTATTGATGATGATGATGATGATTCCACGTTAAAAAAAGAAATTTGTCAAGAGTTTAAATTAAGAAATTTTGACATTCAAAATTGACACATAACCATAATTTTGAAAAAGCTCTACCAACACGAGGTATAAAAATTTCCTAGCGTTTTAATCACATGTCTACCAACATTGTAACACTTTGACAGTTATTATAGAAAAAAAATGTACTTTAGGTTTCGCTGTTGTGTCATTAATAAAAAAAAAATCTATTTTTTTTTAAAGATTAGTATTTTAGGATAAAATAAACCGTGTTACGATATACGTAAAGTTATCTGCTTTCTACATTACATGAGGATTTTAAAGAACTCGCTCCTAATGTCGCTGGTTCATTCAAACTATTTTTTAAATTACGGCCTACTGCAAGTCCTCTGGAAATTTATTTCCGTCAAAATGTTTTCCGAATACTGCGCACGGCGCACTTTACTCATAATACCAGTTATAAGTTTGTCCGAGGTGATTAATCATTTGAAACAGTATTGATTTAAATTCCGACACAAATACCATTTTTAATTTATAACATTACAGTAATTATGGCTGATTTTACTATTATCACATCAGATTTTGTTACGCTCCAAATATCTACTTCAAATAATGATGTATCATTTAACGAAAAACGCTTTCCAAAAGACATAACCATATCAGACTTAAAGGTAACAAATGGGCATGTATCAGGCAATCAGGTTATGAATCTTATTAATCTTTAGGCAAAGTTGGAGCTAATAACAGGTGGTAGCTGCGGTACTATGCAGGTGGAAGTTTACGATAAGGAGAATAAATTCGTTTGCGGATTGACCAATGACTCAGCTCTACTTGGTTCATACCCACTAGAGAATGGAATGCGTTTGCATGTTATCGACAAGTTTTCAATTAGAAATGAATTAGATTTTGAAAATGTAGAAAAATATGAACTGCCAACTGAAATGTATGCTGCTCGACCAGACACTGTTCGTGCGTTCCTTGTGAAAAATAAAATGGGTAAATTTGCCTCTACTTCAAATTAAAATAACAAGTGTGGCTTAAAATATTCTTATTTAAGGACAATACAATGATGAATATTTGCAAAAGAAGCAAAAGCAAGAAGAAGAAGAGCGAAAATTGACCGAAGCAATAACAGTTGGTTCGAGGTGTAAGGTGTCCCTTCCTAATGTACCGATTAAATTAGGCACAGTTCTTTATGCCGGAACAGTGGATGGACTTGCAGGTCATTGGATTGGAGTGAAATATGATGAACCCCTGGGAAAAAATGACGGATCGTAAGTTTATCAAGTGGAATTAAAATCAGTGTATCAAGAGGCTTAAATTATTTTTTTAAGCTCAATCATGCATATCTGCAAAACAGTTGAATTTAGGTATGTGGAGTAACATATCAAAAGAAAGCTTATTAAAAAATTTAAAAAAATCAACTTATTAATTTGCAAATTTGATAATTTTTTGGTAACGTTATCCTTCATTCAAGTGTTTTCTGTTAGTTACAGCAGCCACCTGAAGTTCAAAAATGTGCACCACTTTCGTACCTACAGCTTTTATACAGGGTGATTCTTTAATATTGCAAAAAAAATTTAAAGACCGATTCTTTGCAATAAACAAAAAATGTCCTATAATCTTGTGTCCGGAAACGTTTTGTTACTGAGATGCAGGTTAATATTAATAAGAAAACATATTCCGATATTTTTATTTCGATATAGGAATAAATATAGCCTCCCTATTTACAAATAGTAGCGACAACCTTTGATGTTGCCGCTGGAGCAAAATCACGTTGGTATCCCTTAATTTAAAAATGACATTTGTCATGTTTTTATTAACTTTTCTCTTCGAGGGCTAATTCGAAGTCGAGGACGTGGAAATGCCAGGGTGTTGTGCCGACAAGTGTAAAAATTGTGGCAGAAAAGGATTTCAGCTATTCAGATCTGTTTATTTTTTTACTGTTTACACTGAAATTTTAATAGCAGTTACTCGTACCGTTTAGTAACTCTTTGTATTTTCATGTTTGCATCAGGTTTGCTTCATGATGTCGTTAGGGGCTATAGGAATAAAAAATACAACTTTTTTGTCCGTCGAACTTTTTGTTGTATCTTACTATGATGTAGAGATAAAAAATAGCATTTGCTCTACATTCGTTTATTTTACGTAAGCGTAGAATTTTGTAAAAGTGTCACTTAGTTTCGTGCTTTGAAATTTACAGTTCCTTTCAAAAAATGAATTACACAAATAGTGAAATGTGCGATATGCATTTTGTGCATGCCCCCCCGTACAGTTTCAACTCCACAAGTTGAAGAAGTGCTCCATGAAATTGAAGAATGTTGTAGAAGTACAAGAAAGATTGCTGCAAATCTGAGTATTAGTCAGTCAACAGTTTTTAGGATATTGAAAAATCAGCTTTTGTATCCATATCATATCCAACGGGCTCAGGGACTTTTACCAGGCAATTTTTCTCAAAAAGTGGCTTTGTGTCGATGGATGTTAGAAACAAGAGCACAAAATCCTCAGTTTTTGGCAGAAATACTTTTTACGATGAGGCTAATTTCTCTAGAACAGCCATAATGAACTTTCACAATAACCACATATGGGCAGAAGAGAATACACATACAATAGTTGAAACTCGCCATCAACATCAATTTTCTGTCAATGTGTGGACCAGAATCGTTCGAGACCACTTGTTCGGCCCAACTTTTTTACCGGGGACGGTAACTGGAGAGGCCTATCACAATTTTCTGCAAAATGAGTTGCCGATACTATTGGAAGACGTCCTGCTTCAATTAAGACGCCAAATGTACTTGATGCACGATGGGGCTCCACCACATTTTAGTTTAGTTGCACGTCAATATTTGGATGAAGTTTACCCACATCGTTGGATCGGTCGAGGGGGTCCACAACCCTGGCCTCCACGGTCTCCTGATCTAAATTCATTGGATTCTTTTCTCTGGGGCCATCTGAAACAACTGGTTTATACCACTCCAATAGAAAATGTAGACGAATTAAAGAATCGCATCGTGTGAGACAATTTGGCACACCTCTGGTATTTTTGAATGTGTTCAATGCATCGTAGGATCGAGGCATGAACAACTTTTATAACTTTATTTCTTCGCTGGCTTTAATTAATTCCAGCAATTTAATTAATTAACTTATTCTAATAATTCATTTTATTGGCTCACTGATGTGTATTAATACCCAGAATAAAAGAAGTTCACAGCAAATGTTATTTTGTGTTTCTTGAAAAGGTAGAGGTGTGTGGGGCTCTGGTCAGCGAATATTCAAGGGGCAAAAAAGTTGTATTTTTTATTCCTTTATCGAAATACAAATCGGACTATTCTCTCTTATTAATATTAGATAAATAAGCGAAATGTAATGCCACAAAAAACAGCCCATATTACTAGTATTAAACTTGCCAATTATCAATTAAATTTGAAATATTAATAATTATCAAAAGTAAATTAATGAAAAAAATTAACACCCTGTATCTCGGTAACGAAACGTTTCCAGACACAAGTTTATAGGACATTTTTTGTTTTTAACCAAAGAATCTGTGTAACTTTTTTTGCGATATTAAAGAATCACCCTGTATACACCATTGTTTTAGACCCTGTATCTGTGTAGTTAGTTGAGAACAAAAACAAAGAGCTGAGATACACATAAATAAAAATATTACTTACAGATTATCGATAATTTATGTATTGCAATCTACGGAAAAAGAACTAGTTTCCACTAGATTTTGCAAATCTGAACAACGTAGATTTCAAATGTTACCAAGAATGATTTGTTCAATCTGAATTCTGGTTTACCATATTTTTTTATTGCATCTCCCAGATTTTATATATTTCCATCTGTTTGTCAATAAACAGACGTCGAAATTTGTCAATACAACCTTGAGTACTTTATTTCCATTCATATCTTCTTTGAATCCATTTCGAAGATGTGGTTCAATTAAGAAAACTATTTTAATAAACAAATCGAGATTTCACGTGTCATTGATGGATGAATCACTTGTAAGTTTGTTATGAACAGGGTCTAGGCATGCCTGTACCAAGTACCTTAGACACCAACTGCTGTTACCGTATGGTCAAATAAACTAAGTTAAGACACTGATTTTGTTTTCTGTCGCCTCCCAAAAATGGCTTATCAAGCAATATAATACAACTGCAAAAACCTTATTTTAACAATGTTAATTATTTTTATTTAAAGTATACTCATTTTTCTTAATTTTCAGGTTCAAAGGGAAGGAATATTTTAAATGCCCCCCAAACTATGGAGCATTTGTAAAGCCCCAGCATGTGTTATGCGGCGACTACCCAGAAGATTCTTACGATTTGGACGAGGAAATATAATTGCTGTTGCACAATCAAAATAATTTTAATCCAACGCATTCCTATATATTTATTATGCAAGAAAAACTGATATTTTATTTAATAGAAGCTTTATAAAAAATTGTACATTTCGAATTAATAAAATTAAAGTAACACAAATCAGTTAATACTTTCTTCGTTTTAAAATGTCCATCTTCCAGTGAATCGGGTGCGTCTCTTCTGTAGCGGTATCGTCTTCTTTATATATTTTTATTGTTTTGTCTGCTTCTGTTGTGATCAGACGTGAGCCTGATTGATCAAATGTCATGGCAAATATTCCAGCTTCACTATCCATGGAACCAGGTTGAACTGGAGCCTAGAAAATGTAATAACAATTATGTTAACTTACAACGGGGTCAAAGTCAGTAAAATTGTGTTGATAAAGTTTATGTAGAACAAATGCGTCACCAATTTAAAGAAATGTACGGTATTCCCTACGTGCTACTATAATTCAGAATCACATCTTATAGTCTAAAATGCCATATGTGTACTTCCAAAAATTCATCTTTGTCCAGGAATGCACAGTTGTGGAATTAAAAATCCAGGCACTTAATATGATTCAGTGTATATCTTACTTTACTTAAGAGTCCCTGTATACAGGGACTCTAACTTTACTTTACTTATCACGTTACCTGGTGAAATTAGTCAAAGTCAAAACAATTACTCGTATATGACAGCATACGTCATTGTTTAACTGTCAATTGCTAACTTAGAAACGCAAAGCCCAATTTATATTACCCAAAAATTGCAAAAATCCTTTATAAGACTCGCCTGGATTTTTAATTCTGCGACTGTACTTCTAAAAAGTTATTAAAACAAATAGGGTATGACATTTACTTCCCATCTGTCATAAATGACACAGATACTGTGTTGAATACTATTGATGTAACGTTTATTAATATGTATTTTTATTACATTTTATATAACTAGGTGGGAATTTCTAGAGAAATATCTACTTTGACAGTGACAATGTGAACAGAATTGCCTGGAGGCTGAATCAGGTTTCTGTTACTTTGCACTGTTTCTTTGTCCCTAAAGGTTTTGAGCACAAAAGGTGAGACTGCACCTTTGTTTTAAGACAATGTAGTCAATGGGCGTATTCAGGCAACACAGCTGCTGTAAAACAGCAGTAATAAACGCTGACTACACTGAAAGTAAGCGGTTACCGATTTTCTGAACAAACCGCCGTGATGTAATCATAAAACCACGTAAAACTGAGTAAAATCTACTTTTGTGGAAGGTCCTGCTTAACCTCACTTTTAGATAGCACTACTGACACGAAAATCAAGAATTCCAAAAATATTGAAAGTGATAGATTTTAGGTTATAAATATCCAAAATACGTTGCCACCACCACTACCGTCCGAACTGCTGGGCAAGTCAGCACAAATAATTTCCGCTGGGAATAATGAGCATTGCTGGAAGTCAGCGCATAAACAGCGGAACTGTTCAGTAAACACCCCTAAGTCAGCAACTCAGCTGCTGCGGTCATCTGAACGCGCCCATTGTCACTCAAAGGGACTATAATTTCATAACTACCCTGAAGTACAGCCTCAGACTTCAAAATTTAGGCTTGGAAGAGTAGCATCAATGTAATTGAATTAAACAGTCGATGTCGATTCGTTTATTACAAAACTAAATGGTCTATGTATACAGCCATAATTGCTTAGTTATTCAAAGTACAAAGTATATTTTACTGTGGCGATATAACATTTCATAATAATCGATTTTCGAAGTTCTAGGTCATGTCGTAACATAATATGCTTACTGGCATTGCGGCATTTAAACTGGCTGATTATGGAAGCAGAATTGCATTTAAAACTTATGAACTGGATTTCTTAAATTTTAGAATTGAAATTTATGTCTGTTTAATCCAAGATTAAACACAATGAGAAATATTAATTGTCATTTTTACTCAAATCCCTGTACACAGGTGTGGAAACTTTTACAAAACAAAATAAAAAATCCCTAGCACAAAAATTATATGCACATACAAACTTTTAAAAAAAATTTATAGTTATTAAGGTACCAAGGGCATTATGAGTCCAAGATTGTTAGTGTACTAACCGAGGGCCTTTGGCCCGAGGTTTGTACAACAATCGCGGGCTCTTAGCTCATAATGCCCGTGGTGCCTTCAAGGTTTTATGTCCTACCAATTTTCTTACCTAATTCATATTCAATTCATATAATTACTATGATATAGTATTTAAGATTGATCTAGTTAGCTGATCTAAGTTAGATTTGTGACATTAGCTGAGCTGTCATTAATTTTCATTGTGACAGTGGTGCATTATAAAGTTGTATCCATGGAAACAAACACTGTTAATTTTTCATAATAACCCTAGTGTTCTTATGAAGAAAATAATTGCCCTGGAGCGTTATTTTGTATCTAAGATACCTTAACCCTTCAGTACCCGTTTACGGTCTGTGGGACCGAGCAAACACATGATGCAGTATATTACTTAATGTTCTAGCGTTAGTTTACCGCCCATTTTACTACCTTCCTATATATTGCCATTGAAGATCCGTATGCAGTTTTGAGTTCGTGCGT
Source organism: Agriotes lineatus (assembly GCA_940337035.1). NCBI lineage: Eukaryota > Metazoa > Arthropoda > Insecta > Coleoptera > Elateridae > Agriotes > Agriotes lineatus. The sequence goes on along the minus strand of OW679194.1, from coordinate 38,379,940 downwards.
GCAGTGGTTTAAAAGTTATTTATAATTTCGGTTTCAGAGACCGAAGCGGGTACCCGAGTTGTTTTTATTTTTACCTTTGATATTCGACTAATGTGAGAAGAAGGAAGTATTTTCTGCATTTTTAGTAACACTGTTATACTAAAACGTTATTATAGTCATGGCAGATTTTATGAGAAAGAACAGGCGCGACTAGAACAGACGATGCGAGATATAATAGCGGAGGAGGATGTCGATAACGCGTTTTATGATGATCTGCCATCGTCTGACGAAGATAATTTATTGAAAACTAGGGAAATGAACACTGACACTGAACATGAAATATCTGATTATGAAGACGTTAGTGAACAAGAAACTAATGCCATAAGATATCTCTTTATGGAGGATTTATGGAGGTGGCAGAGGGTGTCGGTCTGCGAGACCGGTGCGGGTACTGATGTCTTACAATTTTGAACGGGTACTGGAGGGTTAAAATAGAGTCATTAATTTCAATTAATGTACTGGTAGGACATAAATGTTTTTTGTTTACTGAATGCCCTATGCAATGTTTGTTTTATTTTCACTAGAAAAATAAACTTTCAGTTGGGAACAGTCAATTGTAATGCTCAGTTGTTTTGACATTAAATCAATTATTCATAGAAACATTTCATTAGAAAATTTTTGGAAAAGTCTAATGTTGCAAAGTACTTATATTAATAGATAATTTCATTAGTCATTTTTCCTGCTTTTAATAGTGTAATATTTTACAATTTAAGTCGGAGATTACTTCAACTATTTTAAATGTTAACTAAACATTGAGAAGAATTTTCCTTATGTGTGCTTTTGTAAATTAATTTTATCTACGACAGTGTGTAAAATTGCCTTTTAGTTGGCAGTTTTAAGTTTGTAAAACGACTGTTTAATAACATGTTTTCATTAGTGTATGTTGTCAGTAGTAACGTATTTAAAAGATTTCATTAGGCACGGGTCAGTAGCAACGTGTTTAAAAATTTTTAAAACACGTAAAATTACGACCGGTTGCTGGTAATCCTAATTTATATTAATTTTTTTTTTATATTTACCGTGTTTTCTAGATTCTATCGTAGATAAAATATTGTAAGATAGACATGCGTAAAGCATCTTTAGTCATTCGCTCACTCGTGTTTTAACTCTACCCCACTCGTGACTAAAGAGTAGCTTTACGCACTTGTATCGTAAATTACAATTATTTTATCCTATTATGTTACTATGATAATAACTCATTAATAACGAGTTGCGCTAAGATGCATTTAACAGCACTAGTGTTGTTAAGAAAAATAACATACCGATACTTTATTAGCATTTAATCACATGTTGGCAGTACTGACATGTATCGTTACTGGCAATGTCAGTCTATGTCAAATTCGATGTTAATAGGTTAGGTTTTGTTTGTTATTTGACACAGACTGACGCAAAACTTAACCTGCTAATCTCGAATTTAACATAACCTGGCAGTGCTACCAACAATACAGTATTGAGTGATACCACCACAGCCATAGCAGATATACACTCCCCCCCCAGAAAAAACAGATCACTGTTTTTAAGTACATTTTTATACAACAGATAATTTTTAAATGTCTGAATACGCATTTTAAATTTATTTAAGTATTACTTAATAACATAGTGACCTTATGTCACTCTTAGTAACAATTAAAATTTGTGTTTGTTTCGCCTACGACAATTTATTAATTGTTTGCTGTTTTAGTGTAAGTTTATCCAAGACCTCATAAGTAAGGCCCGGATTTCTAGGCATTTGCCTACTCAATTGTGGTACAGGCAGCTAGATAATTTTTATACTAAAATCCGTTTCGTAGGCTACTGATGATTTTAAGCCGTATTTTATTTTGCCTAAACTGCCTATTTTGCACATTTAGTGCCTATTTTTAACTTCAGTGCCTAATTGACTTATTTCGCGTTTTTACACCTATAATTTTGTTTTTACATTAATTTACTTTTTTGTTTAAAATATTTTTAGAAATATTTGACACAAAATGTTTAACCCCAAATTTAAATGGAGAATATTTGTACAGTTATTTATTCTTGGAAAATTACATCACCATTTAAACAGGTAAACCATGCTGAGTTTCTATCCCCATCCTTTTAATCCCTACATTGTCGAGCGCTTACCTTATCTCTAAATGCTGGTTGTTATTGTTACTGTAGGCCAGCTCTCCTTAGAAGAATACTTAAGAAATTCTTAGAATCAGCTGGGACTAAATTAAGACTGTATAAATGCGTCAGTAGCATAAACCAGCCTTTAACAATTTTACTAGTTTACTGGTGGTCTGTGCACTGTGCAGTTATATTTTTGCAGTGATATTCAGTGGATGCTGGTAGATCTAAAAATGCCCAAAGAAAAAAGTAATTTAAGTGTTACGTTGCGCCGTTTAGTGCACGACAGAAAATGTTTTTCTACCGATGGAAAAGTGGTTTATTGCCAGGACTGCGCGAAAGAGGTATGTTTTTATAAAGTTTATACCCAAAAATACGTTATTAATTCAGTTTATGCATTCTAATGTTCAAATGTTCAAAAAAATATCATTTGGATCAGCACATGAATACGGCTGTACATCAGTCTAACAGCAGTAAAAAGCGAAATAGCGTTCAAACTTTTTTGAATCAACGTCATTTTAATTCAGAAGTTAACAACTTTTCTCTTGATTTGTGCCAAGCGCTGTTAGCTGCCAATATACCCTGGTATAAATTAGAATGCAGTAAGTTTCGCGAATTTCTCGAAAAGTATACCAAAAATCATGTACCTAATGAATCCACATTAAGAAAAAACTATCTAGATATATGTTACAAACAAAAAATCGATTTTATTCGCAAAGAAATCGGCACAAGCAATGTATGGGCTGCTGTGGATGAAACCACAGATAAGAATGGACGAGCAATTGCAAATATGGTAGTTGGAAAATTAGATTCAGATGAACCTGGTTCCTCATATTTACTTTGTAGCAAACCTTTAGAAAGAACCAACAATGTTACCATATCTCGTTTTATCAACGACTCTTTTCGATTTCTGTGGCCTGAAGGCGGAAATGATGAAAAAGTTAGATTGCTACTTACCGACGGAGTGGCCTACATGTTAAAATCTGGAAAAAATCTGGAAGTGTTTTATCCAAATATTCTGCACTGTACATGCCTTGCACATGCCGTGAGTCTAGTTGCAGAAACTGTCCGTGACAATTATTCCAATGTCAATGAAATTATTTCTAAGACAAAAAAAGTGTTTTTAAAGGCTCCTCTTCGAAGAGAAACGTATGCAGATATGTGTCCGAATATTCCACTACCGCCCGAACCTATACTTACAAGGTGGGGGACCTGGATAGAAGCTGCAGTGTTTTACCACGAACATTTTGAAATTGTTAAAAATGTAATCGATAGTTTCGATTCTACTACTGCAGATTGCATAAAGAAAGCCCAAGAAGCATTTAAAGATTCTACTGTTAAAGCTGATTTAGCCTACATTGTCTCTAATTTTAAAATTATTTTACTGACCATAAAAGCCTTAGAAACATTTGGAGAACCTTTATGTGCTAACATCAGCAGAATAGAAAAATTACAAAAACAATTGAAAGAAGCTCCAGGAAAAAATGCAAAGATAGTTTCTTTGAGACTAGAATCTCTTTTGAAAAAAAATCCAGGGTATTCAGAATTACTACAAATTAGCAAAATTTTGTCGGGCGATTCAACAATATTACCAAATAAAGTTAGAAGTTCGGATCTTCAAGTTTACAAGTATGCACCAATTACTTCCTGTGACGTGGAGAGGTCATTTTCGGCATATAAACAAATTTTATCAGACCAGAGAAGAAGTTTTACACCGGAAAATCTAGAAAAAGTGTTAGTTTGTTATGTTTAATTTGTAGGCGTTTGTAGGTATAGGCTTTACATTATTTTATATTCTTAGCATAAGGAGCAATAAACATAATATGTCTATGTTAATATTATTTATTTTTAAAGTATTTCAATAAAATAAATTATTAACGATGTTTGTAGGTATAGGCTTTACCTTATTTTATATTCTTAGTATAAAGAGCAATAAACATAATATGTCTATGTTAATATTATTTATTTTTAAAGTATTTCAATAAAATAAATTATTAACGATGTTTGTAGGTATAGGATTTACATTATTTTCTATTCTTAGTATAAGGAGCAATAAACAATATGTCTATGTTAAAATTAAAGTATTTCAATAAAATAAATTATTAACGATGTTATCACATTTTTTTAAGCTGTTTTTAACATATTTTAGCCATTTGTTACTCATTTTTTTCTACATTTGGTATTATTTTTTGGTGCCTAGTTAGCTGCCTATTTTGACTATTCGGTGCCTATTTAATGCCTATAATCTATTTTTTGATGCCTATTTGCCTGCCTATTTTGGACTTTTTTAGTGCCTAGAAATCCGGGCCTTACTCATAAGCAGCATGCCACGATGAATGGAAGCTGTAATAAGAGCTAGAGGTGAAAATACACAGTACTAATCAAAGTTGAATTGTTTTTTGATTTTTTGAAATCAAATTGCTGTTTTTCATATTACATATCTTTTCATTTTCTCTTTTTAATAAAAAAATTGCAAATTTTTTATTATTACGTCATTAAGCAATACTTACATAACTATAAAATGCATATTCAGACATTTAAAAATGATTTGTTGTATAAAAATACATTTTTTAAAAAATGATCCGCTTTTTTGGAGGGGAGTGTATTTTTAGGACATATGTTCATTAGGGGTTTTCTCTTATTTTTTGATGTAAAATAACGCCCTTATATTTATTCTGTGCAGTTTTGAAACACCCTGTATATTAGAATGATAGAAACACATTTAAGGAGCGAAGTAGAAGACAAGCTGCAAAATGAACAAGCAGCATTCCTGCCATGGCAACAAACACAAGACCACATACAAGCATAATAGAAAAATTCCTAAGCAAAACTGAACTATTTCTAGCATTTCTAGATTTGAAAGCAGCATTCGACCTAGTACTGAGAGAAAATATTTGGAAAGTATTCCAAGATCTACAAATGTCAAATAAAATAAAAATAATTAAAAGCCTCAATAACAACATCAAAGGAAATTATTATTATTATTTCCCATTATTCCCCCAGGGGACATACTGTATTTATAAAATATCTCCAGAGCTCTCTATTGTCTGCTATTCTCTTCAGCTCTGTAATTGTGAGTTGTGTTTCTTCCACAGTTCTGCGCCGTGTTAATTTGGGCATCCTTGTTTTCTATTTCAATGCTGTTTTCGTGGGTTCATTTTTATCTTTTCTTAAAGCATGATCTATCCATCTATATTTTCTTCTCTTTATTATTCGTTTATGTCCTGTTGATTCGTCCTTCTCTTTAGTTCTTCATTTGTTATTGTTTCAGGCCACCAGATTCTCAATATGTATCTTAAACATCTATTTATGAAAGTCTGCAGTTTTCTTCTGATTTCACTGGTAACGCACCATGATTCGTATCCATACAATAGCACCGGCTTAACTGTGATGTTGAACACTTTTAATTTAGTATTAATGTTTATGTCTTTCGCCCTTCAAATTTTGTTCATATTACAAAACGCACCCCTTGCTTTATTTATTCTCTATCCGATATCTTTCAGCGTCCCATCATCAGTAGTTATTAAAGTACCCAAGTACGTAAAACTGCTCTCTTTGTATAGCATCACCTTTGCATTGTAATTAACTTGTATTATTCGCGTTTACACTCATTAACTTGGTCTTTTGTGTATTAATTTTCAAACCCACCTTTCCTGAATCATACATGTGTCATCAGTATATTCTAAATCTTCTAGGGTGTCAGTCAGATTCCAGGTAATCCCTCTTCTTTTTTCTCTAACTACATTCCTCATAACATCTATTATAATAGTATGCATCCTTGTCTTACTCCTGTTTCTGTGGGGTTCTGTTAATATCCCTTTGTGTAAGACTCAACACCTATAGTCTGTATAACCTACTTTTATGAGACATATTAGCTTATCAGGTAGTCCCCTATTCCCCCCTCTTTTTTTGAAATTTTAACTATTACTCCCTCTTTCCATTCTTCTGGGAATATTTCTTCTCGCCAGACTTTCTCTACCAGTCGGTACAAGATAGCTATGGAACATGTAACATCCAATTTCAACATGTCAGCTGTAATTTGATCTATGCCAGGGGCCTTTTCATTTTACAATTGTTGAATAACTTCACGTAGTTCCTCTCTAGTTGGGCAGTCTATTATCTATTGGCAACTCCTGTCTTTGTTTTATTTGCGTTAATTGCACTGTGCCCCTTTTGACATTCATGACTTCTTCAAAGTGTTGCTTCCATCTTTGCAACTGCTGCTCCGTTGAAGACATATTTGTCCATTTTTACTTTTTACTGGTGTCGTCTGGTTTCTTACTTTTCCCTGCTCTTTTATTTATTATTTTATATAACTCCTTGCCATCGCCTTTCTTAGCTGCTTTTTCTGCTTCCTTTGCTAGTCTCTCTATGTATCTAGTTTTATCTTCTTTAAAGCTTCTTTTCACTTCTTTACTTGCTCTTTTATATTGTTGTTGTATTTCCTTCCTCATTTCCTCATCACTATTGTGTAGCCCTTTTTGTTTATTTTTTCGCCTGTATTTAACCTTTTTCCATGTTTCTTGGCTAATCAATTCTGCTCGTTGTCTTGTTTTTTTCCCACTGTAGCGTCCAATACTTTTGAAATAACTTCTTTACAATTATGCCATATATTTTCTATTGAATCATCATAATTAAGTGTTTCCGTTTCCCTTCTCATTTGTGTTATGAATTTTTGCATAATTTCTTCATTTTGTTTAGCTTGTCCGATATTGTATTGCACGTTTTTAATATTAACTTTTGTTTTTCCTGCTTCTAAAATTTTAGGCGTATTTTTGCTAAGATTAGATGATGATCCGTATCAACATCTCTCAATTCTCGGCTGCGACATGGGTATGATTAGTGTGGGATTTTTGTTTACTTCACTTTCGCATAAAGGTGTTAGTTCATTAACCTTTCAGTGGGCGCGTTAGAATGATAACACTAAGGGGCGCTCGCGGACTAGAAGTCCGCACTCGTTTCTAATTACAATTTAAGCGTTTGTTGAAAATATTCCTGGTCCTTACCGTAGGAACACATGCTCTAAAAGAAATTGAACATTTATAGTGTGTTGGCTAAGAAAATAGACATAGTAATAAATAGGAAATGTAGTATTCAGGCAGAATATCACACAATAGGGCGCATGCGGAGTGACATTCCGCATTTAGTACTTTGTTCATTATTGCATTTATTTTGAGCATAATCTACATTTGTATGCCTACTAAATTCTGATTCTATATGTATAAATATGTGTTTCTCAAATTTTAGCCGTATTTACCGTTGTATAAAAAAAATCTGTCAACAATGTAAACAGTAACACACAAAGGCGCTTGAGGACTCCCACTCCGCAACGTCGTATAAACAAAACAAGCTATCGTCTCAAGTTGTAATTTCGTACTGAAGTGCAGCCAATAGCCAATAGGCGCAGGGTTAGGAAAAATTCACACAGAAGTTTATGCATGCGGACTGAGAGTTCGCACGCGCCCGCTGAAAGGTTAAACAAGAAGTATTGGGCGCCAACAATTTTATTTTAAATTGTGAATTTTTTCTTTGATATATATATTTACATTCGATCTTATAATTCAAGGTTCATATTTCTGTCAAATGAGAGCTTAATGGTTAATTAGTATGGCAATTTCTACAGTTCACTTGGTATAGAAATATTGAATTAGTTACTATTATTTTGATTTCATCCATCAATCAACTTATAGTTGGGGTTTTCTATATTTTACTAACATTCAATCACTCTCAGGTAAGATAAATCTAAAGAGCTCTTTATATATCCTCTTAACCTATTTATAGTTTTAATTAATGTTGTTAATGGGTTTCACGTTTAACTCAATTCACATTTAAAAAGTATAAGAAATGCCCATTATTTGATAGGTGTCTGCTTTATAACATTAAACCCCTATAAATTGACGTTTATTAAATTATAACCTGGTTTGTTTCACCTGGCTACTAAGTTACCTTCTTAGTAATTGTCTTATTACGTTATTATGAAGTCTTTGACTGTTGATAATATGGCCTATGCCCTTATTTGGTAGTAACTTGACATATTTTATGTTATGAATTAATTGAACAGTATTTAAATATATTCCTAAAGTTTTAGGACTAACCCAGATATAAAACAAACAATCCATCGTGCCAGCAATTACTGCCTTGCCCATCGAGTTGAACTTTATGTAACTGGAACGACCACCATCGCCAAACCAATGAAGTGATTCTCTCTGGTGAGGTTTCTTATTTATAATTAACACAATTCTAATATAGTCCTCCTTTCCCGGTTATGCCCTTCCATAAGGTTTCGCTACAACCCTGGAGGATTCTATTCCACCCTGTTATGATGGCTCGTTGCTTTTAAAGAGCAAGTAATAGAGGGGAGGCCAAAAAGCTAAACGAAAGAAATGAATTATCCTATTTCTTACCTACCAGTTAACTAATAACCGCTTTTTTAGTGAGAAACTGCCCAATGAATCAATACTATTTGCCTGAAAAATCATTATTTCTTAATATACTGTAAAATTATAGTAAAACCTTACAATTACAAAGTTTATCCTTTTACACTAGGATTCTGATCTTAACTCGGCTTTTTCCGCTGATGCCACAAAGCCTCAATCTGTTTTTTATTCAAAACAGGAAGTGGTTTCTTTTTTATTATCATTCTCAAAATATTTCCAATAGCCACCTAACTCAATTCAAAAAGGTCTATTTGATGAGTATGCAACCTGTATTTCTCTTAAGTGCTTTAAATTGCCTAACTATCAGGTTTTTGTGATTATTCAAATGTATGCCTTTTAGTAGCTAAACCCTGGACTGCTACATACAGGTCACAGAAACTAGATTGACTCTCAAGGTAGGTCATGAAAGGCGTTGTGATCATATTTGATGAATTGGCAACATGTGGAAAGTTGTCAAACATACAAAGTTTGGTTATATTTTAAATGACAAGTAATCAGTAACGGTGGGTAGAGGGATTTCGTTTGCGCAGTGACTAACATCATATGACCGATTCTTTGTGTTTTAAAGTGTGAAAATTGTTGTTGCTGGGATAGAAGGTTTAGCAGAGCCTGGTTGTTCAACTTAACACCATTATTTCCGCAATCCTTTTAACATTCAAGAACAGATAATACACCATACCGCAATGTTGAGCACGCCACTGATTTATTGTGTCATTTAGCTTAAATAAGGTTAACAATTTAATGTCAATATGATAGATGTAAAAATGTTATCAATACGAAACTTGTAAATTACTAGATTCTAACATTAGTTTTGATTTTCACCGCATCTCAATCTAGATTCTGTAACCTGTACAAATATGGTCAATTTGAATCACTGTTTTGTGATCAGGTAACGCCCAGGTTACTTTGTGACAATCTTTGTGTGAGAATAGTGTTCCTCCTACTTGTAGCTCATACATTCCGCATATTTCAAGCCATTTTCATTTCGATCACCTATTCCCTGGATTTCTATTATATCTTCTAAGTCTATATTGTTGTTGCCAACTCTGGCATTAAAGTCACCCATCAAAATTAGTACATCTTTTTTATTTACTTCAGCTATAGTTTTGTTACGTAAATAATAGAAATTGTAATTTTTCTTCACATACAGACGTCTCAGTCGGTGAATAACACTGTATTACTGTTACCTTCTCACCGTCTGCATTCAATCTTATCGTTATGATTCTCTCTGATACGGGTTTCCAGTCTATCATCATATCTATAAAATCTCTTTTTAATATTACTCCTACTCCGTATTCATGTATATCTTCATCTTCTGTTAGTCCTGAGTATAAGAAGCTATAATTACCACTAACCTATTCACCACTATTTTTCCACCTGGTTTCACTTAGCCCTAGAATGCCTATATTGTACCTTTCCATTTCACTTATAACTTGTTGCAGTTTTCCTGCCTGATAAAGTGTTCTTATACTCCATTGTCTTATTTTATTTACTTGCTCTTTTAATTTGTTTGTGTTTTTATTTGATTTTTTCTTGTTTTCTTGATTGTCATTCCATTTCATTGCCGATGATTTCGTCTTCATTCCTCCCTCTGCATTGTTCTTTACTAGTTTTTTGGACCTTGATCTTTTACCTTTATCAGACTCCCTCCTTCTTTTTCCGACCATTCACATCTGATGTTGTTTCCTATACCCTACTTTGTCCTTTCCGTTTTCCTTCGCTAATCTTGCTACCTTTCTGATTGCCATTTGAATCTTTTGTTCTTCATATGTTAGAATTTCACCACAGTCTTAGCATCCGGTTTTCCCACCTTGTATGCTTCTTGTATACCAGTAGCTATACCTATTTCTTTCAGAATAAACTCCTTTACATCTTGTTTGATGACTTCTTTCATAAAATCCACTAACCTAATAATTATATTGTTTTCCTTTTCCTTCCTCTCTTGATTTTTCAACCTTTTCCTCATCTGTCCAATTTCATTTTGTAGTTCCGCTTCTTCTCTTTCTCATTCCGCTTCCTCCTTTAGGGATTCTTCCTTTAAAACTCTTATATCTTCACAATATTGTTTGAACTGCTCATTTATGCCACCTATGGCCTTGTTTGTACTGCTGGTATTTTCCTTTATTTTATTTATCTTGCTAGCCTTTATTAATTTCTCCAAATTTTTCATCACTGGTTTTTCGTCTTTTCCTTGTTCCTTGTAGTTGCTATCTTTGTTTGTGGGGGATTTTTATATTTTTCTGATTCTCTTAAATGTGTCTGCTCCGCGATTGACCTGACACTGTTAGCTCTGTTGCGCTCCTCTGACATGTAGCTTCTTTTGTCCTTCTAAAAAGGTTATTCTAAATAGCTGAGTCGTCTAGTTTGTGCACCTTGTTTACTCTCTGCCACTGGTATTTAGTTATCGAAGAAATTTGGAAGGGGATTAAGGAAGCGATAAAGAGTGCAGCAGACCAATCGCTAATGAAAAGACGAAAAAAGAAAAGGACTAACAAATGGTTTAATACGGACTGTGAAACAGAACGAGAAAAGAAACTACAAGCAAGAAAGAAAATTATATGTACAGGAAATCCGGAAGATAAAGCAGAATATGCAAATCAAAGGAGGACAAAAAGAATTTTCACAGAAGCAAAGAGAAACTTCTGGCAAAGACGAACAGAGCAGACAGAAGAATACTATAAAAATGGAGAAATAATTTTTTTTTTACCAAGAATTAAAGCAGACTAGAAGCGGTTACTGACAAACACCAATAACTTTTAAAGATGAGAAAGGTGAAAGAATAAGTAACGAAGAGCATATAATAAAGGGTTGGAAAAGGTATTTTGAAGAGCTACTAAATGGAGAAGAGGTTACAAGTCAAGAACAAGAAGAGCACAAGAGGAAAAATGTGGTGTGATACACTCACACAACTTCCTTTTACAGTGATCTTATAATTAGTCAAAATTTCATTTTTAATTTTTAACCATTTGTTAAAAATTTTCAAAAATTACAAATACTACAAAAACGGTACAAAATAGAGCATTAGTTGAAGATACAAATTTAAGGTGAATTCAAAAATGTAATAATATACCGGGTCTTTTATTTAAAATAGGAGTTAATAAAAAAAAAATAGAAAAAAAAACAAAAGAAACCCACTTTAGAAGTATTCAACTGGAAAATCACCTATCTCACATCAATACACATTAAAAATGTAAGAAAAATGTAAAGTTTAAAAAAAATCGTTAGAGCCGTTTTTGAAAAAATCGAAAAAAACTGAAAAATCACAAGAGTAAACACCTACTTCCGGTTATGCGATTTTCTTCAAAAGCTTGCTGTCTCATCTACATAGTACACAAAACTTATATATGAAGTTTCAATGCCATACCCCTTTTTGTTTTTGAGATATTCTGTTCACAGACAGACACACACAGACAGACCAATGAAAAAAAATATGTTTTTTGGGATCAGGGGACTCTAAAACGTGAAGATCCGTTGAAAACTCAATTTCGAATTTTTGGGGTGAATCCAATACTTCCTTTATAGTAAAAGGAAGTAAAAACAGTCCTGAAATAATAGAAGAAGATGAAATGGAAATAGAAATCATAGAGCTGCCAACAAGAGATGAAATAATAGCCACACTGAAAAATACAAAAAATGGAAAAGCCCCCGGAGAAAATGGAATAAAGAATGAATTAATCAAGAACGGAGGGGAGGAGCTAATTACTAGGGATGTCGTACCCGGTCTAAAACGAAACCCGGGTACCCGAAAGCAATACCCGGGTAAACCCGGGTACCCGAAATATATAACATAAAAGTTAGTGTACATCTGAACATCTGAAGTAACTACTATTTCTTTATTTTACGCCCCGAGTTTTAAACTGAACTAAATTAAAATAGTACTTACCAATTCAAACGGCAAGTCGTCTGTTATTCGTAAATATTTTCACACTTCCAAGTGCTATCAAATTCAAGTACGTGACTGTTTGTCCGAAATTGGTAGCAGCATCAACATCACACAGAGGGTGTTTATTTTACTTTACCCATACTGACGCGATTTAATGGTACTATTGACGGGATTCTTGTTATTACTGAATGGTTATGTTTTTCCACAGCTTATTTCTTTTGTTTTTAAGTTTTTATAATTTTCTCCGAAAAAGGCTGACTTTCTGGAAATTATATAATTTACTAGTCGGGTACCCGGGTCTTAAAAATATACCCGGGTCGACTATTACCCGGGTCGACCCGGGTACCCGGGTACCCGCCGACATCCCTACTAATTACTGAAATGCACAACTTAATCACCAAAATATGGCAGCAGGAAGAGATCCCAAGAGAATGGACGGAAGCGGTAATAGCTCCCTTATATAAAAAGGGAGAGAAGTCGGTCTTCAATAATTACAGAGGGATAGCGCTTCTGGACACAAGTTACAAAATACTCACAATAACGCTAAGAAATAAATTACAAAAGTATGCAGAAAAGGAAATAGAGCAGAATATCAAGCAGGATTCAGACCGGGCCGTTCAGTTACTGACCAGTTATTTATATTAAAAGAAACCCAGGATACGTGTCGGGAATACAATAAGGAGGTACATATTACATTGATTGATTTCCTAAAGGCTTACGACACAATAAAGAGAGAAATGATTTTCAAGGCAATGGAAAATTTAAGAATACCAAGAAAACTGATTAAACTGGTGCAGATGACACTTCGAAACACATCAAACAAAGTCAAATGGAAAGGTAAAACATCGGAGAGTTCTGATGTCAATAACGGAGTAAGACAAGGCGACCCACTTTCAACGAGCCTTTTTAACATAGTTCTCGAATACGTATTAAGAAGAAGCAAAATAAACAGAACCGGAAGTATAATAAATAAAAAATCTGGTGTGATACACTCACACAACTTCCTTTTACAGTGATCTTATAATTAGTCAAAAATTTCCTTTTCAATTTTTAAAAAATTGTCAAAAATTTTCAAAAATTACAAATTCTACAAAAACGGTACAAAATAGAGCGTTAGTTGAAGAGACAAATTTTCACATATAATCTCATAAGAGCATTAATTCTTTTCGGAAATTTTTTTGAGTGCGGTCCAACAACGTCGTATTAATTTGCCCGAGCGGGACGCGAGGTCAAATTAGGACGTTGTTGGAATGCACGAAAAATAATTTCCGGATATGAATTAATGCTCGAATGCAGATTCGGCAAGAAAATCGTAACGACACAAACCCTCAAAGTTAGGTTGGTCTACCTACAAAAAATTTCCAAGAAATTTTGTTGTTGTCTCGATTACGGCTCGTGAACTAATTTTTCTATTGGTCATTAATGAGTGTCGTACGATTTTCTCTAGAATTTTAGGGTGAATTCGAAAATGTAATAATATACCGGGTGTTTTATTTAAAATAGAAGTTAATAAAAAAAAACAAAAGAAACCCACTTTAGAAGTATTCAACTGGAAAATCACCTATCTCACAAAAATACACATTAAAAATGTAATAAAAATGTAAAGTTTAAAAAAAATCATTAGAGCCGTTTTTGAAAAAATCGAAAAAAACTGAAAAATCACAAGAGTAAACACCTACTTCCGGTTATGCGATTTTCTTCAAAAGCTTGCTGTCTCATCTACATAGTACACAAAACTTATATATGAAGTTTCAATGCCATACCCCTTTTCGTTTTTGAGATATTCTGTTCACAGACAGACACACACAGACAGACCAATGAAAAAAAAAATGTTTTTTGGGTTCAGGGTACTCTAAAACATGAAGATCTGTTGAAAACTCAATTTCGAATTTTTGGGGTGAATCCAATACTTCCTTTATTGTAAAAGGAAGTAAAAACATCAATGTATGGCTTACGCTGATGATCTAGTATTATTAGCGAAAAATAAAGAGGATCTGGTGAAAATAACAAAGAGAGTTGAAGAGAAGGCGAAGGAAGCGGGTTTGCACATCAATGGCAAAAAATCAAAATATATGGTGATGAGGAACGAAGTTAGCACAACAGGAAACGAAAATTTAGTGATTGAACGACAAAGTGAAGAAGCACTGGAAATGGAAAGAGTTAGATCAGTCACATATTTAGGGGTTCAGATCACAGATGATGGAAGAGAAGAAGAGGAAGCAAAAACATGACTGATAAGAGGAGATAAAGCAGCAGGAGCTCTAGCATCCATCCTGAAATCAAAATATGTATCGAGAAAAGCAAAAATCCAAGTATACAAAACAGTACTGAGGCCAATCGTTACATATGGATGTGAAGTGTGGAAGCTGGGGACAAGAAAAGAGTCAAAATTGCTGATATGGGAAAGAAAGATCTTATGGAGAATATACGGCGGGCATAAAGAAGGCGGTGTATGGCGAAGGACAAAAATTAATGTAAATTAAAACACAGTCTTCCTCATAACAATTAACATATATTTTTTACACACGCTACATGTTTCGGTTTAGCTGTTAAACCATCTTCAGGCTAAAAGATAAAGCTTATAAAATACGGGGAGTATGGACCGGATCCTGAATTTTTAAGAAGGACAAACCAGGAGTTAGGGGATTTGTACAAGGAGGCAACAATAGTACAGTATGTAAGACAGCAACGAGCTAGATGGTTGGGCCACGTACAACGCATGGAGAACAACAGAATGACAAAAATAGTGCTGAAGATAAACCCAGTAGGGATAAGGGCCAGAGGGAGACCTAGAAGTAGATGGACAGAGGAAGTGCTACGAGACCTGAAGAAAGTGGGAATAGAAGACTGGAGAAAGGAAGCTGCCAACAGGAAAGAGTGGAAGAAAAAAATGCAGGCAATGGGCCGCCACGGCCTGTGAAAGCCGTATATATATATATATATATATTAAAGTTAACGTCAGATTAGTGGACTTTATAAGACTGGTCGTTAGTGTGTGAAAGTTGAAACCGTTGGCAATTCCATCCGCGAACGGCAAAGCAATCCGCAAACAGCAAAGAACAGGGAGCACAAAGGTGCCCCACCTAAAATCACATCAGCGAACCGCAAAGCCACAAACGGCGAGGTCTGCCTGTATTTTAAATGACAAGTAATCCGCAGCAGTAGGTAGAGGGATTTTGTTTGCGCAGTGACTAACGTCGTAATACAACAGATTGTTGCTCTTGATTTTGTTAATTCTGTTATTGCTATTGTTATTATTGCTATTTTTGTGTGTGTTGTTAATTCTGTTTTGAAATGCGCCATACCACAATGTTGAGTACGCCTCTGATTTATTGTGTCATTGAGCTTAAATAAGGTTAACGATTGAATGTCAATATGACAGATGTCAAAAGTGTTACCAATACAAAACTTGGAAATTACTAGATTCTAACATTAGTTCCGATTTTCACCGCGCTTCAATCTAGAATCTGTAAGCTGTATAAGGGATTAACACAGCGTATAATATGTATTATACTAAGGCAGTTTATAATAGACAGCCTTCATTATACTATTTTATGAAATTACAGGCAACTGAAATCTCTCAAAAATATAATTTTGGTAAAAATTACAAGAAGAGGTACCACTTTGAAGAAGCTTTCTGTGCATTTTTTCAGTCTGCTGATGATTAGTGATTTAGTTTTTCACGGAAAATTGAAAAAAAAAAACAGCATTCTTATCTGCAAAAAAATTAGGGTAATTTTGAAAAATGTAAACACATGCTATATTGAAAAACTAGTACACTTTTTCAAATCAACGTTTGCAACAGAAATTTTAACTAAAAGATTTTATTTTGATCTAATACTTGGCATAATAGTGTGTTGCCTATCCTTGTACCTTGGGACTACATAAATTATATTTGGGTGTATGTGAATGAAAATGATTGAACACCACTGCTCTAGCATACTGTTTAGTTTTCAAAAGAAAACAATGCAATTTAGTTTTAAATCGTTGACAATAATACACATGAGAAAGAAATATTGTAGTTAAACTTACCTGTAACCTCTGGAAATTGTATCCGGTTCTCCAATCCCAAAAGAATAACGTTCCATTATCACCACCAGAAACAAGAGCACCTTCTGGATTAACAGCTAAACAGTTAACAATGGCATTATGTCCTGATAAATTCTGTATAAACTTCCCATCTGGACATTTCCACTGTTTTATATTATCAGGGGAACCAGAAGCGAACATATTTAGTGTAGGATGGAAAATGAGACTACGCACACTTTTTTTATGATTTGTCAGTGAACATATTGACTTTCCTGCTGCCAAGTCCCATAATCGTATTGTTGTGTCATGTGATCCAGTTATTACTTGTGGTTCTGATGCCTGGCAAATAACACTAGCTACAGTATGTGTATGTCCTTGCAATGTGTGAACATTCGCTTTGGTTCTCATGTCCCAAACACGAGCAGTGGAGTCACGTCCCGCTGTTATCAACACATCTATAGTTGGATGTAGAGCCAAAGTGTAGACTGCTGATAAATGCCCATGATAATGGCGAATCACCTATTATAAATGAATAATTACATTATTTAAAAAAAAAAACAAGGCAAAAACACACCTTATTATATTCCAGATCCCAACATTTAACTTGTCGGTCTTCTCCGCAGCTAAATAAATATGGATGACGATTGCTAACAGCAAGACCCCTAACAGTGCTAACATGACCAGTCAATGAAACTTTTAATTGACCACTTGCCAAATCCCATATTTTAATAATTCTATCTGCTGCTCCAGTAGCAAACCACTATAATAGAAAAACAATAAATTACACTTTCTGCTTAACTTCAAACTTTAAATCATAAATTATAAACACGATCTAGTCCAGTTTTTCAGTCACAGCCTAATTTCAAACTTACGCTTAAGACACAGATTTCGGTGCACTAAACCTAGTCATAGTTTATAAAGTAATACTGAAAAACCAGATATAAAATATTACATGCTTACTTCATTTCCCGGTTCTACTGTTACACATCTAACCCAACCTAGATGTCCTGCAATGACTCGATATAACTTCCACGGTGCATGCCATTTTGGTTTTGGCATACTGGGGGCTTTTCTCATGAGATTGGCAATTTGGTTTTGTTGATTTGTAATGCTTGTTCGCTGAATTAAACTATTATCGGTAAAAGGTACAACTGCAGTTTCATTGATGACCGTTCCTTCGCCTTCGGTGGGAAATGCAGTACCAGGTGGAGGAGGATTTGGGCCACTTTCGATTACTTGTAGCTGTTTCATTGCTTGCATTTTTTTAACATCATCGAATACTAAGCCGTAACTATCTCTGGCTTTCACCGTTTTTCTTACACTCTCTCTGGAAATTTTTGTATCGGTTAAACATAACCTGAAATGGCACTTATCAAATTTGTAGGTTAGGTTGTCAACTTACGCAGTATCGTCCACCGACGGTAATAATCCTTGATTTGCAAGAAACATGTCGTGGGATCTTTTTAAGGACCTAAAGACTAATGTATGAACCGAATGCCGTTGTACTTCTTCGACCATTTTCGATTTTTCTCTTTACGCGTTTACTGTAACCTCAAATGAATAGGGGACCACTTTATTTGTAACACTATTTTATGCATTAACAGAATCATTAAAGATCATATACCAGAAAATATTTTTGATTTTATTAAACAACTTCTTTATTATGAGAGTTAACAGTTAAACAGCAGGCCGGTTGTCATAATCAAAACACACAACAAAAACGCTTTTATTATTGCCTACTTCAGGGTCATTGTGTCACTAGTAACCCAGGGTTGCCAACTCTTGATTTTTTTTCGTAATAGAAATTTAAACAAATAGTAATAGATTTGGGTAATAAACTAATAATAATTTAAATTTTACTCAAATCCGTCAAAATTATCAGTTTTTTATGTTAGCGTTAACTTTTGAACCTCTGTAATCTAACTATGGAAAGTTATATAGCCAATTTTTTTATATAGAAATGCAAATAGCGAAATTCTAAGGTAACAATTGGCAACAAGCATTATCACTAAACTGATTTGTGTTGGTACATTACTTTTGGAGTGAGGTTAGGTTTCATGTTGAGTGGCTGACATCATATATCTAATACTTACTATATTGCTAGCGGCTATGAGTGGGAAACTCACCGATGAAGTGAGACACACAACCAACTCCTTCATGTATACGGTGAGCTGTACGCAAGCGCGGCGGCGTCGTCCGCCCAATGGGGAAGTGGTCAAGTTTAAATTTCGCTTCTAAAGGCGGAGTTCGAATTCCCACGCATGCGCACGAGACGCGTTATACTCCAAGTGATACTATGTCGGCACCGTAATGTTTTCTGAAGTTTCCAGGCCCTACCAGCAATATATGTGTATTATATATATGGTTGACATTTACTTATTTTAAATTTTAGTTGTGCCTATTATAATCTTGAAATCTGATTTTATAAATTAGGGCTGAGGGCAAATTCAGTTGATAGCAAACATTACTACAATTTAAAATAATTAAGATGTCAACCAGTCAACATGAACCCTAACCTCACTGCAAAAATAGTAACCAGAAACGTATGTACCAACACAGTTCTATCAAATGGCAATGCGTTTCCTGCATTTCATATGAAACAAAATGAGCATATAATAGCGATGACTATTTACTTTACACAAGAGTCGACACATTTTTCAAAAGTTTACTATCCTGCGATTGCCCCATGTCGAGCAAAGTTCAAAAAAATTTACAAGTACAAGATAATAGTGTTAAATTGGCCCTTTATTATAAAAAACAACATAAATTCATATAATCTGTTAATGTTTAACTATAAACTATTACCTACAGATTTTTTCCAACATAGAAAAAGAAATTTAATAGAAACGTAATAGAATAGTAATAGAAATTGCAAAACGTAATAAATTTTGCTTTAAAAGTAATAGCGTAATAGGCGCGACTAAAAAGTAATAAATCTGTTACTATAGTAATAGGGTTGGCAACATTGTAGTAGCCAGTGTTGCCAGGTCAAAATCATATATGTATTACTTACTATATTGGTAGTAGGGACTGGGAATGGCCGAATACATTACGGCGCCGACATAGTCTCACTCTGAGTATTACGAGTCTCGTGCGCATGCGTGAGAATTCGAACTCCGCCTTTAGAAGCGTTTTTTAAACTTGACCACTTCCCCCAAGTTGAGCTTCAAAAAGTTACTAAATCTTATTAAAATTTTACTAGATTTGAAATTCAAGAGTAAAGGTAAAAATCTGGTGTGATACACGCACACAACTTCCTTTTACAGTGATCTTATAATTAGCCAAAAATTTGATTTTAAATGTTTTAAGCATTTGTCAAAATTTTTCAAAAATTACAAATTCTGCAAAAACGGTACAAAATAGAGCGTTAGTTGAAGAGACAAATTTCCTCTAGAATTTTAAGCTGATTTCAAAAATGTAATAATATACCGGGTGTTCTATTTAAAATAAGAGTTAATAAAAAAAATAGACAAAAAAACAAAAGAAACCCATTTTAGAAGTATTCAACTGGAAAATCAACTATCTCACATCAATACACATTAGAAATCTAATAAAAATGAGAAGTTTGAAAAAAATCGTTAGAGCCGTTTTTGAAAAAATCGAAAAAAACTGAAAAATCACAAGAGTAAACACCTACTTCCGGTTATGCGATTTTCTTCAAAAGCTTGCTGTCGCATCTACATAGTACACAAAACTTATATATGAAGATTCAACGCCATACCACTTTCCGTTTTTGAGATATTCTGTTCACAGACAGACACACACACAGACACACACACAGACAGACACGCAGACAGACACACACACAGACAGACACACACACAGACAGACAGACCAATGAAAAAAAATATGTTTTTTGGGATCAGGGGACTCGAAAACGTGAAGATCCGTTGAAAACTCAATTTCGAATTTTTGGGGTGAATCCAATACTTCCTTTACAGTAAAAGGAAGTAAAAAACCAAGGCATAATATATTTATCTACGACAGTGCGTAAAATTGACTTGTAGTTGGAATTTTTAAGTTTGTAAAACGACCGTTTAATAACATTTTTTCATTAGTTTTAGACGTCGTCAGTAGCAATGTGTTAAAAAATCGTATTGAAAGTCCCATTTTTTAACGCAAAAATCGTGAAAAAAGTACACTTTTTTAACTATTTTATTGAAATGTCAATTTGACAGTTGTCAATTCCGAAGTCCTTTTCGACTAAATTTCGACCAAGAGATCACTATGCAAAAAAACTACGTGTACAACACGTTTTGAAAGTCCTTTTTTTTCATTCATTTGCTTGATTAACTCGGGCTTCGCCCTCGTTATCAAACTGCCATGAAAAAAGTATGACTTTCAAAACTAGTTGTACAAATTACTATTTTTGCATAGTGATTGTGAAAGTCGTCTTTTTTTAACGAAAAATCGCATTGAAAGTTCCACTTTTTTAACGCAAAAATCGTGAAAAAATAGTATATTAAAATACAAGTTACAGAAGGCATCTATTCAAGCACGAATTTGAAATAAAAAAATTAAAATGTTTTCTATTTTGAGGTTATATGACGACATTTGGGTGCTAGAATGGAGTTATTCTAGTACTGAATGAGTCACTTCATAGCGAGTTATTCTAACACTCAAATGACGTCATTCGGGTGCGAGAATGGAGTTATGCTAAACGTAAAATAGAAAAACACTTTTTTTAACTATTTTATTGAAATGCCAATTTGAGAGTTGTCAACTCCGAAGTTTTGAAAGTCCTTTTTTCATTCATTTGCTTGTTCAAACTGCAAATTCATGAAAAAAAGTATGACTTTAAAAACTAGTTGTACAAATTACTATTTTTGCATAGTGATTGTGAAAGTCGCCTTTTTTTTAACGAAAAATCGCATTGAAAGTTCCACTTTTTTAACGCAAAAAATAGTATATTAAAATACAAGTTGCAGAAAGCATCTATTCAAGCACGAATTTGAAATTAAAAAATTAAAATGTTTTCTATTTTGAGGTTATATGACGACATTTGGGTGCTAGAATGGAGTTATTCTAGTACTGAATGAGTCACTTCATAGCGAGTTATTCTAACACTCAAATGACGTCATTCGGGTGCGAGAATGGAGTTATGCTAAACCCAAAATAGAAAAACACTTTTTTTAACTATTTTATTTAAATGCCAATTTGAGAGTTGTCAATTCCGAAGTTTTGAAAGTCCCTTTTTTCATTCATTTGCTTGTTCAAACTGCAAATTCATGAAAAAAAAGTATGACTTTCAAAACTAGTGGTACAAATTACTATTTTTCCATAGTGATTGTGAAAGTCGTCTTTTTTTAACGAAAAATCGCATTGAAAGTTCCACTTTTTTTAAAGCAAAAATCGTGAAAAAATGGTATATTCAAATACAAGTTGCAGAATGCATCTATTCAAGCACGAATTTGAAATTAAAAAATTAAAATGTTTTCTATTTCGAAATCGAAAATCGAAATGTAAAAGTTGCTTTGAAGGAACAAATACCGGGGGGTCTGGGGGTACGGAGAACCCCCCAGGAAGTGGGGGCGTCGGGGGTCCTCCCCCGGGAAAATTTTGAAAAGTTTGACTTTAAATACACGATTTTAATGCTCCCAAAAAAACGACTGATGAATCAAAACCTATTCCTATATTGTTACTAACAAATGTCATTACACATTAATTTATATCAAATAAAGTAAAGTTATTATATTACAAACTAGCAGTCCAGTGAGACAAATGTCTCATTTAATAAAACAAAAAAGACCGTTTTGCAAATAGAACGCGTATTCACCACACGTATGTATATGACGTCATTGTTGGTAGCAAACTACCAGTCGCATTCGCCTTGATAAAATTTGCCTAGAATCTAACCTTAAAAAGTTAGGATTAGGCATATATAATAATACACATATATTGCTAGTAGGGCCTGGAAACCTCAGAAAACATTACGGCGCCGACATAGTCTCACTTAGAGTATAACGCGTCTCGTGCGCATGCGTGAGAATTCAAACTCCGCCTTTAGAAGCGAATTTTAAAGTTGACCACTTCCCCATTGGCCGGACGACTCCGCCGCGCTTGCACACAGCTCACCATTATACATTGAAGAGTTGGTTGTCTGTCTCACTTCCTTGGTGAGTTTCCCACTCATAGCCGCTAGCAATATAGTAAGTATTAGATATATGGGATTAGGATATAATTAAGATAATAATTAGTGTTAGAGACTGAAATTCGGTTCCTGACCTGACATGACCATTCCAAACATATAACTTTAATAACTTTTTTCTCTATCTCTTACGGTTTGGCTGCCGAAACAGCGTCCCGGACGGACAAGTCTATTATATACAGTAAAAATCTGGTGTGATACACTCACACAACTTCCTTTTACAGTGATCTTATAATTAGTCAAAAATTTCATTTTTAATTTTTAACCATTTGTTAAAAAATTTCAAAAATTACAAATTCTACAAAAACGGTACAAAATCGAGTGTTAGTTGAAGAGACAAATTTTCTCTAGAATTTTAAGGTGAATTCAAAAATGTAATAATATACCGGGTGTTTTATTTAAAATAGGAGTTAATAAAAAAAAATAGAAAAAAAAACAAAAGAAACCCACTTTAGAAGTATTTAACTGGAAAATCACCTATCTCACATCAATACACATTAAAAATGTAAGAAAAATGTAAAGTTTAAAAAAAATCGTTAGAGCCGTTTTTGAAAAAATCGAAAAAAACTGAAAAATCACAAGAGTAAACACCTACTTCCGGTTATGCGATTTTCTTCAAAAGTTTGCTGTCTCATCTACATAGTACACAAAACTTATATATGAAGTTTCAATGCCATACCTCTTTTCGTTTTTGAGATATTCTGTTCACAGACAGACAGACAGACACACAGCCACACAGACCAATGAAAAAAAATATGTTTTTTGGGATCAGGGGACTCTAAAACGTGAAGATCTGTTGAAAACTCAATTTCGAATTTTTGGGGTGAATCCAATACTTCCTTTATAGTAGTAAAAGGAAGTAAAAATTCATGAACTGCGAACACGAGTAAATCAAGGCAAATTTACGATTGCCCAAAAACACGCCAAGATCGATGGACAGTCGGTCTAAGTTACTCTGATATTAATCCAGGGGTCGTCTGCTTTGAATGTTTAAGTACTTGTTCGATACAGACGAGGCATCCACGTATAGTGTAATTTTTGTTAATTAATTATTATATCACAGATATAATGTATGAGGTACTGTGTTATTCTGTGATTAATTCAGGTGATAAATTCAGAGTTGAAAAACACGATTTTTAGAGATTAACAGTAAAGTAGAAGAAGGTAGTTCACAAAGTAAAACGCATTCTGAAGAAAGAAATAATTTCTTCCGAACAAACGAACTCATAGTAAAAGAAAGATGCAAACAAAAGTAAAACAATTTTTATTTCAAACAACAAAATTCAAGAATTTTAAATTAGCTCGTGTTCAAGCAGCCTGCCTTCTTGCGCTAAACAATATCCTAAGGGATCATAGAAACTTCTCCGCACATTAGCCAACGTATTAGTGCTAGTACTCTGAACTACCCCTTTAATTTTTAAACGCAGTTCTTCAAATCGTTAGTTGTAGTGGAAACGACTTTCCAGAGGAAGTTTTCGGCATTTCTATCACAGTTTAACAAAATTCCATACTTCTGAAATGGCCGTCGGGAAGAATATCGCAGCTAAATCTACTAGTTCTGCAATTTATTTAAATGAATAATCTGGATAGTCATTAGCGGTAATACAAACCTCTTTTAAATTCCTGTCTTCGTTGGGGAGAAACACATCCAAAGTTTTCAAAATTTGAAATAACTCAAGGTATCATTAATAACGATGAATAACGCCTATTTCCAAATGTGAAAGAATTTTGAATTTCCCGGACCGTTGGGCCCTAATAATACCATTTTACAATTTGCACTGTTCCTTTGCTTCGTAGTTATCGATTTTAAGATAGAAATGACAGCCGATATTAACTACAGACAAAATACGGGAACTGTCAAAGTCAAATTCTCGGCATTTGTAAATTCGACATATCGTCTGCCATGTTCGTAATAAAGAAAATGTCTCTGTATGTATATGGATGGATGGAAGTCGCCTAGGATTCTTTGCTAAGTTGTCAATTACTTCGGAGGCCGATATTTCCACATTGTGGTGAATGGATAAAATTGCCAAACCATTCAGCCTGTTCTGCATGAAACATAACTAATTGATAATGTTTTATTGTTTTGTAATGCGTTGCCTAAATATGCGTACTTACAACAAAATGCCAAATTTTTGAAAAGTAGATGCTGAAGCTCGGTAAAACTGACAGTTATTTAAAAGAAAAGCTGAGTTATATCTTTTTACGCACAAAGATAGTTCAACAGGCTTTTAACATTTACTATTTTAAGTTAGCTGCGGGGGAGGAGGGGGGGTAGACCCCTCGGACCCCCCCCCCCATAAATACGCCACTGACCCGGGTAATAGTCGACCCGGATGTAGTTTCAGGACCCGGGTACCCCACCAGTAAATTATGTAATTTCCAAGAAGTCAGCCTTTTTCGGAGAAGATGATAAAAATAATAGCAATAAGCGCTAGAAAAACATAACCATGCAGTAATAACAGGAATGGGATGGGGTGATCCCATACCACATAATGTTTTTTGTTTCATATATAGTCCAGTCAGTAGGGGTTTTTGCCTTACAAAAAATGGAGTATGAACGGTTTTTATATATGTTGTTCAGGTCGGGATCCTGATGAAAAATCCAAGTTTTCGACCTTGGAGGGGCGCCGCGCGAGCAGCCATCTTGGATTAAAGGTGCTAAAAACTGGATTTTTCCAGATGACTCCGCAAAGGTTAATCCTACGCCAAGAAAGTCTAATTCAAAGTTAAAGAAGACAAGATTCTTGATATTTTTTGTATATAACTATTTTTTGTAAGTCTAATATGAAAGGAGTTACAGCGGTGGAAAGATGAACATTTCTCTAAAAAAATAGTGTAATTTCTCATTTTTAAAATTTCTCTTGTATTATTTCTGGCTATTCGTGATGTAGTTATAATAATTTGATAAACGTATAGTGAACTCATTTCCACACCACCATGAGGTAGAGTTAATAGCGCTTTTTTTATTGTGGTATCCCCAGTAGGCCTAATCCACAGATGCTCCAGTTTAGTGATGTTTCATGTTCGCGATTGTATTATTTAGTTTTTTTTTATTTTTGAAGGAGCCGGTCGGTAGATGTTTACGTCTCCATAAGATTCTTTATTTTCAATGTTATCTTTGAAGTCATTGCTCCTGAGACTTGGGACTTCCATTGATGAAATGTCCTCATCTTCGTCCCCACTCTCGGTGTGAACTGCTGGTGCATTTTCGCATGATTGGCCATTACAGAATCTACACAGAATAGAGCACTTCATCCCACTTTTCTTGCAGCCACATGCTTCGCCGCATCCTTTTTTTGCAATGGCATGGAATTAGTTTTAATAAAGTCTCGGGTGATGGATTCTCTGTCATTGTTACTGGAGTGAGCCCATTCGTGCCAACTTTCCAGCTCCAGTCTTGTGCATTTTTTTCAATTCCATACCACTGTTGGACCTGGTCCTAAATGCGTGATACCGTGCAGCGTCCTTCGTTGGTGGAAAAGAAGCAAAATTAAATGTGTTTCTTGTACTTGATTTTGTTGGTAACGGACTTCTTCCAAGGTATTTTCTTCCATGTAGCCACCAAAGCAACGAGAAAGTGTGCTTCAGCATCTGCGATATCATCTGGTTTGGCATCGTGATGTTTGAATATGCCTATAATGTCATTGAGTCTTGTGCTTTTCTGGACAAGCGAAAACAAACTTTTTCCTTGGTTGTAGACGGACGATGTTGTGTCGCAGCCACTAAACGCATGGAGAAACAAAATGTTCTCAGTTGCTTTTTCATATTTGAAACTATTTGCAGCATACACTCTTTCGACAATTTTGCCTCTCATAGGTTTGCGAAGGTAGATGTTGCTAATACCGTCAGCAGAACTAGAAGATCGATGTCTTCTCCAATGGCGAAAACAGCATCAAATTTTGAGCACAAAGAAATCTTCGTGTTGACAATCAACACATCACCATCTCCTTCAGCCTGCTTAACTGTAATACAGTAATGTTCGTATGTTTTTACAGCATCGAAATCAGACGAACTTTATTCTTTTCGTTTGCTAGAAATCGTTCTTGGGAAACTAGAACCGGCGTTGTTTCGTCCAACATAATATCCGCAGATATCTGCTTTTTCAATCGGAGAAGCCTTTCTGCAGTCTTGCTATTTTTTTGTCGCCATCAAACGGATATCCATCAAAAACAACGACTGCATGTGCGAGAATATAAGTGACTTATAGTTGCGTTTATATATTAAGAATTATTTCATAGCTATACTAGATGAAAATAATTTTTGATCATACTTTGTATTTTTCTATAGAACGTTATTCTGATGTAGAAAAATATTACAAACAATATAGTGTAAGTTGTTCTTACAAAATGTATCAACAAAAATAAAGTTTAACGATATTTTGGTGAAATGTTCAACTTTCAGCTGCTGTAACTAGTTACATATTACACTTACAACAAAAATTAATATACAAAAAATGTCAAGAATCTTGTCTCCTTTAACTTTATATTGAACTTTTTTGACGTTTGATCAACCGTTGCGGAGCTATTTGGATAACACCAGTTTTTAGCACCTTTAATCCAAGATGGCTGCTCGCGCGGCGCCCCTCCAAGGTCGAAAACTTGGATTTTTCATCAGGATCCCGACCTGAACAACATATATAAAAACCGTTCATACTCCATTTTTTGTAAGGCAAAGGCCTTTTTTTGTCCCTACAGACTGGACTAATAAGGAAGGCAATAAATCCGCTTCACGGAAATATTCAACCCGTCAATAGTACCATTAAATTGCGTCAGTATGGAGTGAAGTAACATAAACATCCTGTGTGTTGAATTTGATAACACTCGGAAGTGTGAAAATACTTACGAATAACAGACGACTTGCAGTTTGAATTGGCGAGTAGGTACTACGAGTATTTCAATTTAGTTCAATTTAAAACTCGCGGCGTAAAAGAAAGCAATTTGTAGTTACTTCAGATGTTCAGATGTACACTAACATTTTTGTCATATATTTCGGGTACCCGGGTACTGCTTTCGGGTACCCGGGTTTGATTTTAGACCCGGTACGACATCCCTAATTTTGAGGTTATATGATGACATTTGGGTGCTAGAATGGAGTTATTCTAGTATTGAATGAGTCACTTCATAGCAAGTTATTCTAACACTTAAATGACGTCATTCGGGTGCGAGAATGGAGTTATGCTAAACGCAAAATAGAAAAACACTTTTTTTAACTATTTTATTGAAATGCCAATTTGAGAGTTGTCAATTCCGAAGTTTTGAAAGTCCCTTTTTTCATTCATTTGCTTGTTTAAACTGCAAATTCATGAAAAAAAGTATGACTTTCAAAAATAGTTGTACAATATACTATTAGGATGCAAGTAATCTTATCAAGCTTTTTACATTACAAGGGAATAGTTAGAATGAACGAGCTACGTTAGGAGCGAGTTCTTTTAAATTCTTGAGTAATGTAGAATGCAGACAACGCTACGTATATCGTAACACAATTTATTTTATCCTAAAATACTAATCTTTTTCAAAAAATAGGAAAAATTGTTATTAACCTTTCAGAGTTAACATACGGTCTGTGAGTCCGACGTTCCCCATTTTATCCGAAAACTTTTGAAAACGTTTAGTCAAAGCGCTGACCCGTTCAGTACCTTCAAGTTAGGTGTATGGCGTGCAGTGTACTACGTTATATCTGAAATAGGACTTTCCATGCTTACGTCATTAACATATTCGGTCTTGTAGACCGTACGTTATCCTTAGTGTTAAAAAATGTTAACGGTAATTTCAAGGTGTGTTGTCTGTTTTTGTTCAGTTTATATGAAAACAATTTGTATAAGTCAATAGTCAGTATGAATTATGAACTGGAGCAAGTAGAACGACTACATGATGAAATTGGTTCTGATTTGGAAATAGAGTATGATGACGAAGTAGAGGACGATAAGTGTGATGCAGATATAATTGAAGAACAACTAGAAGATACAAATTCTGAACAAGAGTTAGACATGGTAGATGATTCTACAACAAATATTGATGCGAACAAACCCATGAGAAGTTTCATGGCACCTACTTTTACTGACAAGCATGGCAAAACGAAAAGGAAAAAACATCCCCCTGTTCGAAACGTCAGAAACTTTAGTTCATTATGTTTCGCTTATTTCTTTGTCTGTATGAGAAAAACTTTTTTTTTGTTCTTAGACACCCTACTTTTACAAAATTTATGCATCAAGTATATTTTATTAAACATTTTCAAGTATTTGAATGACATTCTTTCAATGGCTGTTATTTTTTTCCTTGTTAATTTCTAATTATTATAACGTATACAAATAAAGGGTACTAATGCTGTCAGGCGTTATTTTTGTACTAACTATACATGAAACAATTATATTTATTACATTCTTTCATTAAAATAAATTTACAGTAACAGCACCGGACTTTTGAAAAAGTTGGTCTCAGAGACCGACGTTAACCTTGTTGTTACACGACAGCACGTTAACTCTTAAGGGTTAATGACAGTTAAAACAGCGAGACAATTATCTGCTATGGCTGCTGTGGTATCACTAGTAAGATAAAAACCATAAGTCACTCAATACTGTATTGCTGGTAGTACTGTCAGGTTATGTTAAATTCGAGATTAGCAACTGAACAACCCGCTCTACGCAAATCACTTGTATCAACATATTATAAATAACCCAATCCATGATGATGATAACATTGATTCCAGCTGCAAGACACTAAAGTAGAATATATAGCATGTTCCCCGATTGAGCTTAACATACATATGATGACCCAAAAATGTTGGAATTGTATTTTCATAAATGGGAGATCGTTCCTGCTTGCCCTGAAACTTATTTTGCCCATAATTTCAATTCAGTTGAAATCAAGGGCTCCTTGTTAATTCAGCAATAACTTTCAGTTTCATGTAAAGTACTACGAGAGCGGGATGATAATTAGTTAGCCTCCACATATTTTAAATACATAAATATAAATGTATATTCAAAAATGTCAACTTCCATCTTTTAATGGGCAACACTGAAAATATAAAGTCAATCTGTGAAATAGTTTGTTATTAGCACCTGTTTAATGAAAAAGTGTGTTGTATTTGTTTAACAATGGAAATTACTAACCATTGTGCGGTTATTTAATGTTTGCATACAAAAGTCCTAAAAGTTGCAAACATTTTTGAATAAACGAAAACTGCTGGGTGAATGTGCTCCATCATATACGACCGAAAAAAATTAGATGGTTACATTTAAAAGGGCCCCACCAGAGTTCAAGACGAGCATCGCTCTGAATGCCAAAGAAGTGTCACTACAACAGAAATGGTTACCAAAATCCACGATATAGTGTAAGACAAATGATAGAAATTGAGTAAAATAGCTAATGTAATAAACATCTCAAAAGATCTGGTGTGCGATATTTTAACCCAAGAATTGGGCACGAAAAAGCTGTCCGCATGTTGGGTGCCGCATTTGCTTTTACCAGGAAAATGCACGTTCTCACACTAGAGTTACTGCAATGGGTAAAGTCATCGAATTAAAGCACGATTTGCTTCCGCATCCAGATTATTCACTCTATTTGGCTCTCTCGGACTTCGACTTATTCCCTAAACTGAAAATTTTCCTCGGTGGATAAAAATTTTCATCTGTTGAAAAAGCCACGTACACTGTTGGCGCCTATTTTGCAGACCTTGAGTAAAACACCTTTTGTCATGGGATCAAAGCCTTCAAGCATTGCTGGACAAAATGTATTTTTAAAAAATAAAAATAATTTTGAAAACATAAAACCGATCTTTCATTGTTAGGCTAACCAATTATCATCCCGCCCTCGTATAATTATTAAAGATATGGCAAAAGTATATTAAAGAAAGTTGCTGGAAATGTTCTCAAATACTAATATGCAAAATTTGAAAAAAATTGGTTATGTTTGAGAAAACGAAGTGAGCATATGCGAATAGTAAACTACGTACTTCCAATTTACCATACTGCAGTGTTTTAAATTACGAATTCAAAAGTCAACTGCAGGCAATATGGGATAATAGAACACAACAAACCTGTAAAGAACTTATTTGGACGATGCCCAAACGTTTAAGCGCCATTATTAAAAATAAGGGCTACATTACACAATAATGAAACTTTGATATCAGCTATGTTGAAGAACTGTTTCTGTTAAGATGTTACCTATGTAGATTGATGTAAATTTACATTTTTTTCTTTGTTACAGTTACAATACCTAATTTTATAATATTAAAGCAATGACCGCAAAAATACATTTGTAATAACTTTCGTTGCATTTATTTAAATAAGTAATACTATTTTTGACTACTGCCCGAAATATTATGAGATGTGGCTTGTATACATTATATATTGTTCAGTTATAAAATTAATAAGTTTTTTAAATGGAGCACCTTATATTTGGATAGTTTAAAAATTTTGTGTAGAAAAGCAGATCATTTTAATATGAAATTGTGTGGATCTAACATTAACTGGTTTGAAGATACAGCCCACGTAAAAAAATTCTGAATTTCAGATAGCTACTGTAAATAACAGAAGACAATTGAATGAAATGTAAAAATTTATTGTTTTTTGCGAGTTACCTTTCGAGTGTAAAATAGTGCCTGGAGTACGTGAAATCCGTCCATGTTGTACGCAATCATACTCCAAAACTTTGAGTATGAATAAGAAAAGGGTTTGGCAGCGGACTAAGTGATAGGCGAAACTCTTTGCAAGGGAAGGGATAGAAGAGCACGGTAACTCAACGTGTGAACCACGTCAGAAGCAAAACTCGACTCAGTCTGGGTATTAAAATTATGCGGTGCT
Source organism: Agriotes lineatus (assembly GCA_940337035.1). Taxonomy (NCBI): domain Eukaryota; kingdom Metazoa; phylum Arthropoda; class Insecta; order Coleoptera; family Elateridae; genus Agriotes; species Agriotes lineatus. The sequence continues at coordinate 38,348,513 of OW679194.1, read as the reverse complement.
CAAAATTTGCAAATTTTTACTTTTATGATCAGAGCTGGGCAGTACTCGAGTACAAGTACTCAAATACTGTACTCTAAGTACAATTCCGATACTCTGTACCCGGTACCCAGTACAATTTTCAACAAAGTACTCTGTATTCGTACCCGTCACATTGGGTAGAAGTATCCGATACCTGCGTCTTTTATGAGTACATTTGTTCGAGTACTTTAATACCCAACGCGCAAGCGCAAGTGCGCCATGCAAGTCTGGACTTGGCTGTGTTTGACGGTGTCGCCGGTGTCTGTTTGTACGAAAAGGCGAAGCGACTGACAACAATGACAACACTCTAACCCTCTAACGATTCAAATACAACATGCTATCATAACTAACCCTACAAGCTGCCGTTACTGTGGCTTTCTTGAAGACTTGAGCACTCGACGTAAGGGGCATATTAATATTGTATTATTACTTATCATATATTTTTGTTGGTTGTACAAAGGAATGTAATAAACTGATAAACTGTTTTGTTTATTTTGCTTATTATAAACCGAAAACAATGTTAAGTAAAAGTGGTGGGGGAAGAAACATGTACTTGCAAATAGTACTCTTGAAATTCGAGTACTTGTACTCGGAGTACTGTACTCGACAGGGTGTGCAATGAGTATAGTACTCGGTACTTTGTACTTGTTCTTTAGTTAAGGCATGTACTTGGTACTCGGTACCCGAGTACAATTTATCAGTACCCAGCCCAGATCTGTTTATGATATGATTTTTTTAAATTGAACTATAGGTACTGAAGCTTTATGATTCGCATGGAACAAGTAAGGACGAATGGATGAGTGAAGGTGAGCCTAGATTATTATTTTATGTTCAAACTAACAAATTTTGAGTACCTTGCATAGCATTAATACTAGGGATGTCGTACCCGGTCTAAAATCAAACCCGGGTACCCGAAAACAATACCCGGGTACCCTCGGGTACCCGAAATATATAACAAAAATATTGGCGTACATCTAAACATCTGAGGTGGCTACAATTGTTTCCCTTTACGCCACGAGTGAACTAAATTGAAATAGTACCTACTCACCAATTCAAACTACTCGTAAATATTTTTACACTTCCAACTCCAAGTGCTATCAAACTCAAATACGTGACTTTTTATCCGAAATTGGTAGTAGTAGCATCAACATCACACAGAGGATGTTTACGTTACTTGATCCCATACTGACGTGATTTAATTGTACTATTGACGGGTTGAATATTTTCGTAAAGCGGATTTATTGCCTTATATGAAATAAGAAACATTATGTGGTACCTCGTGTGGTACTATGGGATGGGGTGATTTTTGTTATTACTGCATGGTTGCTTTTCTAGCGCTTATTTCTATTGTTTTAAAGTTTTTATCATCTCCGAAAAAGACTGATTTTCCCGAAATTTCATAAATACGGGTACCCGCGTCCTGAAAATATACCCGGGTTGACTATTACCCGGGTCGGCCCGGGTACCCGGGTACCCGCTGACATCCCTAATTAATACCCACATGCACTATTTCATACTCAAAAGTTAATTGACAAGTTGCTAAGTTTCTTTCACTCAATTTTTCTGTTGCTTACAGCAGCCGCCCTTAAATCATAATTTTTTTTGTATAAAATTGTTAATATCTCCGCAACAGTTAACTTTAGACCCACATATTAAAATGATTAGCATTTTTACGTAAAATTCTTAAGCTACTCAAATCTAGCTCTTCATTAAACAAAATAGTTTAGTTCGCCACACTTTTTAGAACTACCCTGTATAATCAAATATATTTTACTAATGTGCAACACTTTCTTATCGGCAACTTTTAGATAAACAAATTTTATGTAACTCCCCATACTTCTAGAAATATTTTCTACTTCCACATCATCACATTGTTTTTATTATTTTTGTTAAAATTACATTTTCTGCAAACTTGTTTCTTTGTTTATTTCTACTGAGAAAGTGATACAAACTTTGGGTATGTAAAAATTTATTGTCAGTGGTAAAGACACAGAAAACAAGCTATTGATAGTCTTTTTAGTGCTATTAGAACAGCTACCAGTAGAAATTAGAAGATGATACTTTTATTTCAAAAAAATGCGACTTTAATCAACTATAAATACAAGGTGCCCATTTTAAAACTCCGAACCTGAATTTTCTAAATAGGCAAGACACGTTCCAACACACATCTGACTTTACATTAAACCATCAAGAGTACTTAAATATGATTGCTCTAATCCAGTGGCGTAACTAAGATTTTGCTCTGGGGGGTGTTCTGGAAGAGTGATCAACCTTACAAGAATTAAAAGAAAATAAGCGTACCATAAAGTATAGTTGATTTCATTTTTATAGGACTTGCGGTAGGCCTTGATTTAACTTCTTGGCAGTGTACACACCACCTAGTTACATTTAAGAATTTACCAACTGATGTTGATAGAAGTCGATTTAAATAGGCGAAATTAACTAGTGTGGCATTTTATTTGCTTATTAATCAAAAGAAGTCAGAAATAATTATTTGCTAAATAAATAACAACTTAGATTGCTTGTAAAACAAAATTGCAAGATATTCCTGTCCTTGCAATAACTCTGCGCTTGCATCTGGCGGTACAATGCTCAACTTGCCCCGGATTTGGGATACAAAGTTGGAGCGCGCCTTTGGTGGTTGCGCAGCAACCATTGTGTGAGTTGTGTGTCATGGTGATGTACTTATTCAAAATTTTAAAAATGGTTGAGTCCGAATGTAATAATTGATATTCAATCATACATTACTAAAATGTAATTCTCGATTTTTTGTTTAAGACGAATTTTAGTTATTCTTAAAGCCTCTGGGGGGGGGTTCCGTTTTAAAATTATTGTCGCCTTACATCTGCACTGTGTATTGCCTATTTACAGAACTTCTAGCTCGGAGTTTTAAAATGGGCACCCTGTATATTGTTTAAAAATAATTCCGATACCCATATCATCCCCCATAGTTACGCCACTGCTCTAATCTTAATTATAGCAATACTTTTGTTTTAAAATTATTGTCGCCTTACATCTGCACTGTGTATTGCCTATTTACAGAACTTCCAGCTCGGAGTTTTAAAATGGGCACCCTGTATATTGTTTAAAAATAATTTTAAAATGTGACCTGCGTTGTTTGTACATACATTGTTTACACGTTATGTATTACAAGTATTCCTCATCTGAATTTACACTGCTTTTATCACTGTCACTGTTTTCACAATTATTTAAATTCTGTAAAATTTTGTCCATAACAACTTCAAAAGCTTCATCTTTCTTCCAATAATCATCTTCTAAGGACTGTACTTTTTCGAACAGCATATCCCATTCGTCTTGCGAAATAGTGTCCATTAATTGCACTATAATTTCGGCAACATTTCTCAATTTAAAGGAACCGTTATAATCAGATTCATAGAGTTTTTGTTGAATTTGGTCCATAGCAAGTTGAGTTGGGTTTAAATCTACCATATATGGTGGTAATCGTAACGTTCTATGTTGATGAACTTTCAAAATGTCATCAACAATGTACACTTTGTTATATGGCACGTTGCTTTCAATTAAACGATACAATTCGATGTGTCTCATTGTTTCATCACATTTAATGTTTTTTTTCCTCAAGTATACCATCATTTCTTCTTTACTAGCACAATATGAAAGTGGTTTATTGGCTACAGCGCAGTGATGTGGAGCGTCATCCATTACAATAACAGATACTTCTGGTAGACGTGGAATTAAATGTTCTTTTAACCACTTTTCAAAGAGTGTAGTCATCATGTTGTGTTCAGATGAATTGTCACTAAGACGAGGCTTACATACCATGGTAGCACCTTTAAGAAATCCGTTTACGGATGCTGCGCAAATGAATACATATGTTTGCTCATTTTGTAATACTTGGTTATCACCAAACTTTTGCACCCAGGACTTATAGAATGTGTATGAACTGTCGATAATGCATTCATATACATAGAAGGTATTTTTAGTTTGATTTCGTAATTTTCTAGCCATTTTTAAATATTCGTCACGGTAAGAAACTGCTGTGGGGTCTTCTACTAAAATGGTCTGATGTGATGACAACTTCTTTTTCCTGTAGCCGATATTATGTAAAACTGTTTTTAAAAACTTGATATTGTTTTCATAAATGGGTATTTGATGAAGAACACAAGGTAGCAGATCCTTTACTGAAGGAACTTTACAGTTTGTAATGTAATAATCACGAATTATGTCTTTAATTTTAATAATATCTCTATCGTTAAGAATGATTGTTTCATTTAATTGCTTCTTTCTTTCTTTCACTCCAGGTTTTTTTGGCTCTGGACATTCTTTCGGTTTAACAAAACATTTATGTTTCAGATCTTTAAGAGTTTCCTCGGTAATACCAGTGTATGCGGCTGCACGAGCTGAAAATTCATTTAGAGGTTTTAAAAGTGCATCTCTGTCTCTTTCAGCTTCACACATCAGCAGTACATGTAAAACAACCTCTCGAGCTTCTGCACTGAGGATTTTTCGTCTTTTTTCTGGAACAGCTTTAGCTGAATTATTAGTATTTTGGGCTGCCATTTCTTGTGCAGTGAAGGAATTTGGTTGAAAGTTTTCCATTTTTATCGAATCTCACATTTTTCGTTTAGTCTTTAATTCAAGTTTGTTATTTTAACACACTGTTTGTAACTGCAAACTAACCTCACAAACGTTAACCTCGAATTTCTGTCTGGCAAATGTGTAACTAGAACTACTAGTCTACTACGAAACCGTAGATATCCTATATGGAAAAAATATTTTGACCATGATCGTAATAACATAAAACTCGAAATTACAATGTTAATTTAAAAATTGCCCTTGTTATCTTTATCTAAAAATTCAACGTTAAATTTAAATTTAATCACGAAAATTTGAATTTATCTCAACAAAAAATTCAAGTCAAACTTTTTAACACGATTTTATTACATTAATATATCTTGTAGAAGTATTTTCTCAACCAGAGAATTAACATTATAAGGAGTTTGAAATCGGAATTTCAAGATTAAAATCGACATTTGAAATTAACGATGAAATTTTAAGCTCATGACGAGGCGTAAGATGGGATATTTGGTAAGAATGTTTTTTATATTTTTACGGTACCGACTTTATTTGTCCTCTTTTATAGATATTAACGATACAAGTTTGATTATGAGCATCTTAACGACACGAGTTTGATTGCCAAAAACGAGGCGGTGAGCCGAGTTTTGCGGCAATCAAACAAGTCTCGTTAAGTGCCATAAGCAAACGTGTATTGTTCAATATTTTATCTTCATCAATAAATTCTGGTTCAATGTATTTCTTTATACAAAAAGAGTGCGGTAATATTCATTACCGCACCGAGTGCGGTAATGAAGCTCTTAACGATACTAAAATTAATTTGGTTAAGAGTCTATAACAACACTGATGAAGATAAAAAAATAAAACATTGTGTGAAGTCACTCGGCAATGGTGTTACTTTACCAGAGATGGGTAAAATGGTTTATACAAATTGTTTAAAATGCGAAATACAATAGTACCTAATTGGTACAACTAGTTTTGAAAGTTTGCAAACAGAAGATATATGGTGGTTAGCTCCACCTGGTTCTCACATCGAGACATCCACAAATCAACATGGATATGGCCGGATGGGGCAACCACTAACCAGTTAGACCATATATTAATAGATAAAAGAGGGGCTTCTAGCATATTAGATGTTAAGAGCAGAAGAGGCGCATCATGTGGATCAGATCACATCATGGTGCAAATTAAGTTTAGATACAGAATTAACAAGCAACGACCCAACAAACACATTCGACAAGAAAAATCAGATCTAAATAAGCAAAAAGATCCGGAAGTTAGGGAGAAATATGAAGAAGAGGTCAACAATAAACTAGAAGAAATGGACAACCGAGGGAATGAACTAAAATGTTAAAACCGTTGGAAAAACATAAAAGATGCAACAATTAAATCAGCAAAAAAAATATATTGGGAGTAGAAAACCCCTAACGCAAGGAAGAATGGTTCAACAGAGAATGCGAGGAAGCCATCAATAAAAGGAACTCACTACATAGAAAATATGTTCAGCAAAGAAAGAGAAAGAAAGGAAGAATTCGAGGACGCAAGAAGAAAAGCTGATAAAGTGTGCAGAAAGGAAAAACGAAAGTTCCTAAATCACCAGGTGGAAGAAATGCAAGGGCATTTTAATAATAATGATCCCAGGAATCCATCATCTCATCTTTCAGCCTCCTTCTGTCCATTGTTGGACGTAAGCCTCCTCTAGACGTTTCCAATCTTCTCTATTCTGGGACATTGCGATCCAGTTGGTTGTGATTCTTTTAAGGTCGTCTGACCATCTTGTTGGCGGTCTTCCACGGCTACGCTTGTCGGCTCTCGGTCGCCATTCCAAAATTTTCTTCGTCCATCTGTTGTCGTGTAATCTGGCCACGTGGCCGGCCCATCTCCATTTTAATTTTGTTATGCGTATTATAATGTCTTCTACACCCGTTCTCCTCCTTATTTCTTCGTTTCGGATTCGATCTCTTAGAGTCAACCCCAGCATTGATCTCTCCATTTTACGTTGTGTTATTTGCAGTTTCTTAACAGTTGTTTTTGTAAGAGTTAGTGTTTCTGCTCTGTATGTCAAAACCGGTAATACACATTGGTTGAAGGCTCTTCGTTTTAGTCTTATGGGAATGTCAGTTTTGAATATGTTTCTGAGTTTCCCGTAAGCTGCCCAGCCTAAAGCTATTCTTCTGGAGAGTTCGCATGTCTGGTTGTCTTTACTAATTTTGATTTCGTGACCTAGGTAGGTATATTTATCGGCAATTTCAATTACCTCGTCCTCTATTTTTATAGGTTCGCTAGGTACTAAGTTGGTCATCATTTTTGTTTTGTTGTAGTTTATTTTTAATCCTACTTTATGTGTTGCTTGTTGTAGTTCTTCTAACATTTCTCTGGCTTCTCTTAGGTTATCTGATAATAAAACTATGTCATCTGCAAATCTTAAGTTGCTTAGTCTTTCCCCATCGATAGTCACTCCCTTATTTTCCCACTCTAAAGTTTTGAATGCGTGTTCTAGAACTGTGGTGAAGAGTTTTGGAGACATAGTGTCTCCCTGTCTAATTCCTCTTTTTATTCTTATTCTCTTAGTGTTGGTATGTAGTTTAACTGTTGTTGTTGCGTTTTCATAGATATTATAGATAATATTGGAATATCGTTGGTCAATTCTGCATTCTTTTAGTGCTCGTAGGATTGATACTAATTCTACGGTATCGAACGCTTTTTGGAAGTCTACGAAAATTGCGTTTAAGGCACGATTGTATTCTATAGTTTTTTCGATGAGGGTTTTGATACTTTGCAGATGGTCGTTGGTTCCGTAGCCAGAGCGGAAACCCGCTTGTTCTCTTGTTTGGTAGAAGTCCAGTTTCTTCTCTAGTCGGTTGGTGATTATACGCGTGTAGAATTTATATAAGTGACTTAAAAGACTTATAGGTCTATAATTTTCTAGATTCGTTATATCACCTTTTTTATGGATTAAGATAGTTATAGAGTTGTTCCATTGGGTGGGGATGATTTGTTTTTCTAAACTTAGGTTAAACAGTTTTTTGATTTCTGTTATAAGAGAAGGTCCCCCCAATTTTAAAGATTCTATCAACGTTCCGTCTTCGCCAGGTGCTCCACCGTTTTTCATTTTCTTCAGAGCATGGTGGATTTCTGCTTCGGAAATCTCGAGAATATCTTCCGATCCTTGATTTGTAATTTTCAGTGTAGCATGTTCTTCTGGCTTTAATGTCAACTGGTTTTTATATAATGTCTCGTAGAATTCTTCTACAATGTTGATCATTTCTTCTCTATTTGACTTCACTATCCCTTTTTTGTCTTTTAATTTTATAATTTCTTTTTTGCCAACCGTTAACTTTCGTCGGAGTACTTTCATACTTTTGTTCTCTTCTATAGTTTGTGTTATTTTATCACTTTTATACTTCCTGATGTCTTTTCCGATAGCTTTTGATACTTCTTTGTTCGCAGTGTTTATTTCTTGTTGGCTTGCGTTTTTATCTTGTAGTAGTTTCCTTCTATTTTCTATTTTATTCTTTGTCTCGATGGTGATCCTTTCTTCTTTTCCATCTCGTACGCAAAATTTTTCTTGGGCCTCTGTAATTATGTTCGATATTGAGTTATTCAATTCATTTATGTCATTTGTTGATATCTCGTTTAGTTTTTTGTTCATATATTCCACAAATTTCTGTTCATCTTTAGGCTGTGTCCATGTTTTTATTTTCTTTTTCATTACCATTTTATTTCTTTTTTTGCTGGTGTTTATCTCTACTGTAGCTCTGATCATTCGGTCGTCGCTACTGGTTGTAAAGCTATTCAATACTGTCACATCTTTGATTATATATGTCTTGTTCGATATTATGTAATCGATCTCGTTGCGTGTTTTGCCATTCGGGCTTCTCCACGTCCATCTTCTGTGGGGTTTTTTATGAAAGAAGCTATTCATCTGGAATAGGTTGTTTTCCAATAGAAAGTTCAACAGAGTGGCTCCTCTTTCGTTTCTTCCCGGACTACCAAATTTACCTAAAGCATACTCGGCTGAATCAGATTTTATCCCTATTTTTGCATTGAAATCACCACATAGTATTGTGAAGTGGGCAAGGTTTTGATTTAATACTTTGGTTATATCATCGTAGAATGTTTCTACTTCCTCATCCTTATGGTCCGAGGTGGGTGCGTATGCTTGTATAATTTTTAGATTGTACCGAGTGTTTAGTCGTAAGATCAAATATATCACTCTTGTGGATATTGCATGGATGGCACTAATATTTTCCGATAGTCGTTTATGTATAAGAAACCCTACTCCCCCTCTTGATTCATGTTCATCTCCGAGATAGTAGAATGTGTTACCTGATTTTAATGTTTCTAGGTTTTCGCCTTTCCTTCTGACCTCGCTTAAACTGATTACGTCCCATTTGATCTTGCTAAGTTCCATTTCGATTTCAGTTAGTTTTTCCTCTGTTGCTACTGTTCTGGCATTATAGGTAGCAACTTTTAGTTTTATTTGTTGTTTATATACTGTTTTCCTTTTCCTTTTCAAATTTTTGTTGGTATGCGTCTTCAACGAGTTTTTGCCTCCCCCAGATTCCGCGAGGCAGCCCTCAGTAGAGGGGTGGGATTTTGATTTACCCACCTGGGGTCCCAATCCGTTGTTTACAAAACTCGCCATTTGTTTGTCTCAGGAATCCATACCAATACATAAAAAAACTTAAAGGAGGATTCAAACCACATACCACCTTAATGAGAGAGAAAAATGGCAATATCATAACAGACACAAGGAAAATCAAACAAACATGGCAAAAATATTTTCAAGAACTTTTAGGAAGTGCCAACAATATGGAGAATTTACACCACCAGGACGATTTGAACAACAACGAGCCTCTAGAGCCACCAACACTAGAGGAAGTAGTTCAAGCTTGTTACAGTCTGAAATGACCTTTACGACTGGCGCGTACGATAACTTCCAAAATCGGGAGAGTAACTCACATATGACCCCTGCCCTGCCTGTAACAAGAAGTGCTAACTAGACTCAGTGATGCAGGGGTGGATAAGCACGAGACAACACACGGGCAACGGCCTAATGGACGGTACACAGATCTAAAATAGATTGAGCGCCACACAGTTCTATCAGTATGAACGAGAATGCAAAAGTAAGCCCACTGAGAAACCGGGAAGCAAATGAGCCTACCTCTAAACTTTTCAGTTGGCAAAACCCAGAGGCTAAACAGAGTATAGTAGAATCTGTGTGCAGCCTTGCCGACTGGCATTACATCCTATAAAGTTATAGCGCTAACGGAGCGCACAAATAATCATTTACGGTATGCACCATGTTATGAACGGTATTGAATGCGAATAGCTTTACAAACTATGATGAAGGCGCTAAGTGGCGCGCTAATAAACATTTACTGGCATGGACCTATGTTATGAACGGTATTGAATGCGAATAGCAACGACATACAGTGTCGGACTGGCCCACCGGGCAACCGGGCAAATGCCCGGTAGGCCAATCCAGTTTGGAGGCCAAAATGTCGAGCCTATGGTGACTGTGACTGATCCAATCACGACCCCTGATCACGACACGAATAGTGATGACAACGAAAATCACAAAGGGTGCTTGTGCGGGTTGTATGAATTGTTGCTTTAAAATTTTTACACCAATATAATTTGCACGTCATTACATACAGTGTGGAAATAAAATAACGGATAAATTCATTAACTTCGTTGATATTCATTTTTATGAAAAAATCTCGAGGGGGTGTAGCGATTTTGACCATAGGGAATATTTTCAGTTTCTTATGTAATTTGTTTTTCATGATATGACGCCATCGACTTTTTTTTTAATAACCTATATTTTATATTATTGATTTCGGTAGTACTTTTTATGTTGTTTTCAATGATATAAGATTTTCAATATGTTCCATTTGAAAAAAATCGAAAAAAATATTAAATATTAAAAACCAATAAAATGAGCAAAATAAATCTAGTTGCCGGTGGATAAAACAAAAAAATATTAGTTACATGTCAGAATTAAACAATTGGTAAATGTCATAACAAAATAAGTGTCCTTTGCATTTTCTAAATTAGAATTTACCTTTAGCAAACTATTTTATTAATAAAAATGGTACAATTAAGCGAGACACAGAGAATTAAATTTTTTATTATTTATTATTGTATTTTTCAATTGCTTTTTTAAATTTCAATAAAAACGAATGTGCCGTCAATAAACTTTCCGTCAAACGTAGGTAACTAGATTTATTTTGCTCATTTCATAGGTTTTTAGTATTTAAACTTTAAGACCATTTTTCTCGATTTTTTTAAGATGTCACATATTGAAAATTTTATATCATTGCAAACAACATAAAAAGTACTACCAAAATCAATAATAAAAAATACACGTTGTCCTTAAAAAAAATTCGATGACGTCATAAATTTAAAACAAATGACGTAGAAACATAAAGGTGGTTGCAGTGTATGTCCTATAATTAAAATCGCCATACCCCTTCAAGATTTTTTCATAAAAATTAATATTAACAAAGTTAATGAACTTATCCGTTACTTTATGTCCACACTGTATAGCAATTTGTACTAGCCTACAAATACTTACTGACATTACCATGCACCCAAGTAGCCTGTGAACGTGTATTTTCTAAAGTGCAGGAAAGGTTAGAATATTTTCTAATTTTGAATGTGAAGTGTGATTTACTCCAAAGCTTGAATTTCGACGAAATCATGATGTCTCTTTAAAATCAAAATTATTGATGTGATTCATATTGTTAAGTAAAATTATTATAATGGAATAGAGTGTAAAAGTTTCAATAAGGTCAAACCTTGTGATCATAATTTTCTATATTTTTTCGTTATAATTGTTCCAAACTCAAAGTTTATAAATCATAATAGATAAAGAATATTCTTTCGTTATTTGTTTGAATTTCAAAGTTTATAAGAATAGAATAATTACCTACCTCCTACCTATTTCATTTTTTTTGTTACCTTGTTTCATGTTTAAAGCAGCTAGAGACCGACTTATAGAAACCACAGAAGACATACTGACAGAAGACCTACGCACCATGGCCGAGTATTTTAAGAAATGGAGACTATGTCCAAGCTCCACCAAAACTGACGCGTGTTGCTTTCACCTTAACAACAAACAAGCCCAAAGAAATTTAAACATTAAGCTTCACGACACATTTATCCCACACAAATAAATATCCAAAATACTTAGGGGTAACTCTTGATCGAACTCTATCCTACAAGAAACATCTAGAAAATGTCTCGGCCAAACTGAGTACAAGAACTAACATCCTGCAAAAGCTATGCGGAACGTCGTGGGGATCATCAGCTACAACCCTCCGTTGCTCAGCTCTTGGATTGGTCTACTCAACGGCAGAGTACTGTGCACCTGTGTGGATTAATAGCTCCCACGTTCACTATGTTGATACTCAGCTGCATAACACAATGCGTATCATTTCGGGTTCCCTAAGATGCACCCCACTTCAGTGGCTTCCAATTCTTAGCCGAATACCCCCACCTGATATTCGCAGAAAAAATGCTCTAGTACAGCAGCACCATAAGCTCAGGTCTAACTCCGCTCTACCAATTCATCAAGACGTGCCAGATTTGGCAAAGAAGAGATTACGATCTAGAAATCCCCCACTACTGACGTCCCAATCGCTGCTGTCGGAAAACTACGATCCTAATGAAGAATGGAAAAAGAGGTGGGAAGCCAGCACGCAACCGCACATTCACAACGCACTCCCTACCAATCAGTCAGTTCCAGGGTTCAACCTGAACCGTAAAACCTGGGTATCCCTAAACAGGTTCCGCACAGGATTTGGTAGATGTGCGGACATGCTTAATAAATGGGGCAAAATCACTACGCCACAATGTGATTGCGGCCATGCTCATCAGACAATGCAGCATATTGCATCCGAGTGTTCCCTAAGAGCCTACCCAGGACCCTGGCAGGATATTCTCGAAGCAACGTCAGAAGCCGTAGACTGGTTAAGCAAACTAGATATCAATGTTTAATCATAATATTGTAATTATTTGCTAGTATAATTATCGTTGTTTGTCTATATATTTTATGTCTATGTTTTATGAACATTTTATCATTTGTGTTGACTCCATATTGCATATGTTTATACACTATATTATATTATATAATTTGTAATGCCTTGTATGCCATACGCTAAATAAATAAATAAAATGTTAAAATTTTTAAATTATTAGAATAATTTTTTTTTACGACCGACCGGAAAATATGCGGTTTCTGAAGAATTTTGTTGCCAGAAAGTAATGTTTTGCCGGTCAAGATCGGAAAACGGGCATCAGGGACCGGTAATAGTATATTGTATGTTAAGAGCTGAAAGTGCATTCTTGCCGCTTGCGCATGAATATTGCTGCTTGAGGCAAAGCCGAAACCAGCAATCATGCAAAAGCGGCAAGCGCACTTTTAGCTCGTAATATACATACTATTTTTTTCGACGACTGAGCATATTATTAATGGAAAATATCATATTTCATTTTATTGCAAATATTAATTGACAATCAAGTTAACATTACTCGCGCAGTCTATTAGACATGTGACGCGATTATTTCGACAAATAACGGGCATTGTCAAGGAAACATTCGGACGTGGATACCTATTTTGTTCACGCGGAAACCCAAAACGCTCGGCGAGCGGCAAAGTGATGAAAACGCACGCTCAGCGGCAAATGTCAACTTTCTGTTGTCAAATGACAGTGAGAAAAATCTACTTTCGATGTCAGTCGTCGAAAATAGTATATTGTATGTTAAGAGCTGAAAGTGCAATCTTGCCGCTTGCGCATGAATATTGCTGGTTGAGACGAAGTCGAAACCAGCAATCATGCAAAAGCGGCAAGGGCACTTTTAGCTCGAAACATACATACTATTTTTTCGACGACTGAGCATATTATTAAAGGATAATATCAAATTTCGTTTTATCGCAAGAATTAATTGACAATCAAGTTAACATTACTCGCACAGTCTATATGACATGTGACGCGATTATTTCCACAAATGACGGGCGTTGTCAAGGAAACATTCGGACGTGGCTACCTATTTTGTTCACGCGGAAACCCAAAAAAGCTCGGCGAGCGGCAAAAAGATGAAAACGCACGCTCAGCGGCAAATGTCAACTTTCTGTTGTCAAATGACAGGGAGAAAAATCTACTTTCGATGTCAGTCGTCGAAAAATTACTATTTACATTCCCCCACCGTTTTCTTTATCGTAGTTATTGATTTGGTTGTACTTTCACTGCCATTACTTCTGTACTATGCCATTACTGTGAGAAGGGTGCGTTTTGGGTATTCGAGCTCCCTCGAATAAAAAAAAATTCGCTTGCTGTAGGGCTTTGTCTCCCCCCCCCCGGAACCCCTTTAGCCAGGAGGCGGTGCCCCCCCTCTTTCTCTCATTTTTACATGTGGAGGCCACATGCGTCCTTTGCCCGGTAGGCCAAATTTTGTCAGTCCGACGCTGACGACATAGCGACTAATATCTAAAATACACGCTACCTTTATTGCAGTATCACTTGGCACATTAGCGGCAGGGCTCTACTTCACAGCTCGGAAGGCCGCAAGGCTACAGTTGTAGTTGCTGATGATGCTTACTCCAAAATTCCTTCGCAGAACACGGTGTGACCCAGGGGCAACGGGGCTTGAATGGAAACAAACAGGGTAACCTTTGGCACGTCCTCGTTCGGGATGAATTCCACGTAAACGTAGTAACATGCCTGCACGGCACATGAGGTTACGAGGGCGTTGCCACACTCTAAAACCCGCTCGCAGTAACTGCACAAGGTCCGAGATCAGCTGCCAACAACTAACTCCAACCTCTGACTCCCCAGAATCACGCCACGCCGTCGAAAAAGGAAAGAAACTGGCGGGACGCCGGCAACGCAGACAGAAAGACTGCGACAGAGCGAAAAACTTTCAAAAACCTTTCTCTTGCTCTCATAGACTGGCGTTTCAAATTCACTGCAGAAAACACGCTAAAAGCCAAGCTCGCGAAGACTGCGAGGCGGCAACAAACACAGGTGTTCAGCCAGACTGCCCAAGACCACAGCGCAACTGTGCGACGGCCTGCATAAAACTTGCTACTCACTTAAATTTGGACGGAAAAATATGACGAGAAAGCTATATACAAGCGGGGTCATAATCTTGAAAAATCGACAAATAACTCATACATTCGTAACATTTGATAATGTCCTGACACTCTCCGTACTTGAAAGAGAGTTCCCAGAAGTCTCTTAAAAACCAACGGGACATTTTGCTACCACCCAACATTCACTCAAACGAAAAATAAAAACACAATAAAAAAAATAATGGAAACAATAGGGACTACGCACTCAGGCCACCAAATAGGGTGCAAAAGGTGGGAAACGAGAAGGGGAAGACGAAAGACTGGATACGCCAGTAGAAAATACGAAAATTGGTGTCAAAATCGGGTAAAATAAGTCTTACACCTGTGCACACTTCCGACCAACCTACCAACAGAACACAGGAAACTGCAAGGGTATAGAAATGGAAGTGCAAGATCTCACCCAAAGGTTAACTGAAGAGGGCACGCTGCGCCTCACGAAATCAGCGCATCGTGTGAATCCCACAACTGGTATGAATACCTGAAGGAAGAGGATAAACAACCAAAAAAAGAAAAAAAAAGACGGTTGCAACAGAAACTGTCAACAATGGTCATAAATGGTAATAACGAAACTAGGAAAACGCAGTCCACCGAAACCCTCAACCAATGCCGATGCCGCAGCCAAATTGACTACGAAACCGCTAAGTGCGAGCTCGAAAATAACTCTAACACCGAACACCAAAAGAAAATCCGGAAAAACAAAGTCTCCAACAAATGTCAAAATACTTTCCACCAAAGAAACCTAATGCGGACAGCATGGCCAGTACTGCCACACGAAGCCCAAAAGCTTCAACAAAATTGTTCACAAAGAACACGATATGAGACAATCTTGCGTATATATACTACGGTAAGCGACAAAGAATACGGTAAGTGTGCAAGACACTGCGATAAATGTTAGTGGTGTCCACGATGAAGTCGGCAAATCAAAAAGAACTACACCAAATCAACTACGAAGATAGCCTGAGAGACTTAATAAACCGCATAAGTGAAACTCCCAAGCACACCAACAACAAACCACCACTTATCAACAAACCAAATCACAGTAATGAAGGCAAAATTGATTTCCAACTTGCCTACCAAAAATCAACAGGGCACCACACCAAACAACAAAAAAAACATCAAAATCGATAATCAAGAAACGTCAAAAATCGATAAACTTCACAAACTTCAACTTTAGTTCGGTACGGTACAACAAAAAGTGTCAAATCAGCTCAAGGCTAAATAAAATCAACGACATGGAATCGAAATTCCAGCTACTAATCCGAAACAACACGGTTCGGTAACTTCAATAATCGAAAATCGATACTAACTCTGACTAAAACGGGAAAAATTCTGCACCAAGTGCGACTAAACATCTCGGCAGTATAACTGGCTATTTATTTTCTTACTAGTTTATTGCTGTTTCTATTTTATTTATCTGCAATCAATAAACTAAAGCTCCGGTCTAGCATGAGAAAAACTCTTTTTCAAAGGGGTAGGTTCAACACTTAGTATTACATTTACTTTCGAGTAGGGCTTATTAACATATATGGCAAATGCTTAAATTCGTATCTGACAGCTTTAACCTTAAAATTGGCTGTAAACACAAGGATGATTTGCTGGTACAAGAAAATTGTGTAATTGAATTCAAACACACAAAAAAATGAGAAAAAGGCCTCAGGTAAATGCAATGCAAATATTCTGACGTAATTTCCGGCTAACCTGGTTTTGTTTCAGTAACGTAAGAACGCCGAAACCTGCTTTGTTTAACTTCCTACAATTCTCCAAATCTCTGGTCCAGATCACAAAATCAAAGGATGCTAGCTCAATTGTAAAACCCTGGATGAATCTTAGCAGCTGGGACCACGTTCACGACTTCGTACGATGTTTAATCTTGATGAAGCCCAAAGCTAGTGGGCCTTCTGCAACGGCTTGCCTGTGAAAAATACCTTGCAAGAGCAGCTCCAATGTGGGATCGCAGAATGGACGCCACAGCAATTACAAACTTGGTGATGACCCCCTGCTCCAAATTTCTGCACCTAGGCACTCAGGAGGGTCTGCTCCACACGTAGCACATAATTTTCAAACTGGTCGATGTCTCTACTATTAAAAAATTGGCCTTGATGTTAACAGCTCTTTGGCGAATCTTCGTAGAGCTGACTCCTTTTCACTGGGATGTGTCACCACGATGAAAACTACACACACGGATACTCTGCAGACTGGTGAATATGAAAAATCACTTTTTGGCCCACAGAAAAAACTTTTTAATATGAAAATTTACAAAAAACTGGGAGCACCTCTTGTACCCAGCACAAATTTTACAAGTTTGTTTAGTTATTATCAACAATTGAATGTTTCGTTTCCTAGCGACCAAGATTTAAATTTGTTTTATGAAATAAGTTTTGATATGTTTTTATTTAAGAACTAAACTGCCTTTTTCTTGGAAATTGTTAATCATAACACTTGACTCTGCTTTTATACAATTAGTTTTTAAATGCACTGTTTTACCTGTTTATGATTAGCACTTCACTAATGTTCTTATCAAGCTTTCGTTAGCCTTATCATGCTCTATGCAATCTTTGCTTCTTTGTACTGCTTTGCACCATTTCTTTATCTGTCAGCTGTTTTGCCTTTTGTTGGTGATATAATTTTTAATAATAACGTTCATATAATTTTTGTAACTTCACAAGCAATCTCTGTATTATGTTAAATTCGCATTATTGCATTGATGTTACCAAATCTGACAGCTACACAAATTAAGGTGCGTTTGCCATTCTGAACATCAATTATGAATAAAACTTTAAACGTAACCCTTTTGATTCTGTCTTATCTAATGCCAACCTTTCTCAATAAAATTATAGTTACTGCTACTCACATCACGTGTATTTATTAGTGTAAAATACTAACTTTATCTTGCAATAAATAAAACATTAATTCTGCGCTTACTTTGACCTTATTCTTTCATTTTCGTGTTAGTTAGGTAACCAGAATTGCTGTGGGCAGTAAACCATTGCAATATTAATATGCTGAATTGGTTTTCATGAGCGGCACATAAAAAACATTTTCTATTTAGGTAAAGTACATTTCCTTTTCAAAACATCAAAATATTATTAAGAAAAGTTGTTCATAATGTAAAATTATATATCGGATGATTTTTATGAAATCATTTTATCTCAAAAGTACCTACTTTATCTGAAACTACAGTGTGTGCTTTCTATGAAAACGGGTTTGTATATTCTTTTCAAAATAAAGCTAGAAGTAACCTACAGTAAAATAAACAAATAGCTTTTTTTGTAATTTTTGCTACAAGTACACGAAAATACTCAAGTGTGGACTCCTTATGCCCCGCCTTAGTCCATAATCACCTATGCTTTCACACTCGTTTATTTTAGTGTACCTAATTTTGGGCAATTAAAAATTGCCTGAAAAATATCGTCCACGAGCAATAGGCCTTAAGACATACAAGATCCAATTATGCGAATCTGCTGTCAACTCGAATATCGAAATACTGGAATGATTCTGATAGCTAGAAAATACTATATTGCAATGGTTTTAAGCCCTGAGTCCCACCTCTGTGAGCACTGCAAAGTAATGAATAATTCATAAAAGCTCAGAATGGGAGATAGTATCTAATTGCAATAAGTAAAATAAATCAGACTTGAAGTAGTAATCATATTTGCAAAGCAACGCCAGTAATAAGTAAATTAATTTCATAACATAAGGAAAAAGGCAGAGCTCAAAACCGTAGAGAATGGATTCACACAATATTTAATTAATTTAAAATAATAAAGGGGATGGTGAAATGTCAAAGCCAATCCAATTAAGAATGAATCGATTATGAAAATAATTATTACATGCTTGTCGAGTGTATTTGCAAGTCATAAGTCATTAATAAAAAAATTCTCTTTGAGCGTATTATAATATGGTAATAAAGCAGACTGCTAAAAGAAAAGTGCAATGAGCACAAATTATAACAGATCTAAGGTAATTAATAAAAAAATGGATCATCAATATTCAAGATTAGTTGGAATCCAAACAGTGAATTGACTTAAAAGTGCAAAATGAAATGGACATTTATTTGAACACCAAAGTTATTAAGAAGGCAGTGCGCGAAATGAATAATTAATCAGTGCAACTGATATGTGAAAGGACTGTTAAAAGAGTGCAGTGCGAGAAATATCGAAAGACATTAATTGCAAAATTATAGGACAATTTAGTAAATAAGTTACTATTGTAAAAGTTTTTAGATTTAAGCATTTTAATTGTAAAAAGTACCTAAGTTGAATAAGTTCGAATATCCGTTTTATGAATTTGATGTGCATTTGTTTATAACAAACTTTTAAAAAAATTAATAATTGAATAAATTATTGCTGACAGCTTGGTTTTTGCATCTCCAATTAATTTAAGATTTAATAGCACCATTGTGACGAGTAAAATTCAGTGCATCCGAGGAAATGAAGGCATAATTTTCCAAGCATCGAGGCGCTGCGTGCGTCAAATTATAAGGTCAGTTTATGAAGCCAATTTAAATGCTACGGACGTGAAACTTACCAGACACATAAAGGAAGCTGCTCCGAAGCTGATTCCAGGCATTTAAAACCTTCAGTTAGCCTAGATCTGATAATTGGAAAATGTAGAAGTGAGGTTAGGATTCTGCAGCGTCGATTTGAGAAACAACAAAGTTGTGTTTTCGCTTAAAAACAAAAGACGAGCTACTGACGCTTCAATTAAGCGGGAGAATTTAAAATTACCTGTTAGATCTGCTCACTGAGTTGTAATTAATATTGAAAAACACTGAACGATCACTTGATAAATTTCATAACGTAAATTTGTGACAGATTAGCTCGAGTGAAGCATATTAGTTTGCATTTGACCTACGCTCCAGTGGCGTACGAATAAATTTCAAAAACTAACTGTGAACCCATACCTTGAGTAAGAGCTCATGTCTGCCGTGAGTTTAGCCAACAAAATTTAAATTGCAGGTAGATTAAATCACAAGTAGGGGCTTACGATTATTTATTTAAACTAAAAATATTTGCTTTGGTAGCTCTAGTTATTTATTTAAAATTAAATTATCATCATTTAGAGAGCAATAACCACGACAATATATGGTCCCATGGTTCATTTTCCACCAAATCAGTCTACTGCGACTTGTGTTTAGTGTTAAGCAAAAAATATCTAGTGTGAACTATCAACAAAAGCTACAGACTCATTCAAACTTTGTAAAAGAATGTCCTATTGGAGCACATTGTAACGTTCTCTGAAGTTATTTTGGTTTTGGGGAACATAGGAAGACTTTTGTAATCGGCTAAACATTAACAGCTGAATACCTTACTGATAGTTTGGCGTAGTTCTAGAAAATATTTGTTCTAATGTTCAAATGAAAGTAAAAATGGTAGTAAAAAATTAATTTATTAAAAAAAGTATAAAGTATTTTCTTACATTTACTGCAACTGCGGAATGTATCTATAATTCTTAAAGCTTTATATATGTATTTACATACAGTGAATTAGAACAGTGTGTGCATAAGCAAAAGTGGTTGCAGTTAATAAAATAAGTTATTTAATCGCCAGTCTATAGAATGATCTAAGAACACATACATGAAGGCTTTTTATTTTCTAATTAGAGATTCATATCATCAATTGGTCAACTAGTTTACACTGTTCTTTCTAAATATTTCTTATTTTATTGATTGCATTTTTTATACATTAATTTATTGTAGTTAATGTTTTAGATTTTAACCTCCCATTTAATTAATTTTATATAACTAACCAAAGTACACACAGGTTTTTATATATTAGTATTTGTATTTTGAAAAAATAGTTTTACTTATTTAGTGGGTGTATAGGTACTTGGTACTATAAACAAAAACGAAAACAATAACATATCCGCTTACTAAATAAACATGAATTGCTAACCGTTATTTCCAAATATTCATAATTATCACAAAAATAATTTAAATTAAATTTTTCTTCAAAATAATCATTTTTCAGATCACGATCATCTTTACGCAATAATTATAACATTGAATAAAAATATGAAAAAGGTTCAAAAGATTCGAGGTACAGTCTATAATAGAGATTACAGTGTCCACAGGATTTTCGCAGAGCAGATTCTGTAAACTTGTGCTTTGTATACCCGAATAGATGAAATTGTTAAAAAATAATACTGCATCTTTATAACACAAATAATATCCTGTACTTCCTCGACAAATATGCGAAGAAGATAGGGATAAATTCACTTAATAGGTACAACTTCAACATCTTGCGTTGCAGGATTCCCATTGTTCGCTCTCTCCAAATTTTGTAGCTGCATTCCTTCAGGAGTGTCACCATTCTGACACATGCATAAGTACACAGTGTCCAAAACCATCTAAAAACAAACACATTCCATTTCTGCATTTGTCAAACTAAAGAGTTAATAACCTCATAAAGGGATAAGATACAATGTGCCACAAAGAAAGCGAAGATGCACACTAACAGTGTTGGTGCTGCAAAGAATGTTAGTTTGGGGTTTGATCGGAAAAAGTAGAGGCCAATGGACCCTGTGACAGCTGTCACAAAGCATTTTCCGAGGAACAGGATGAGATCGCCAACGCCGTTTATGGTGGCTACTTGTAAAGCGTGGCTGGTTAAAACTTCAAACGCCTGAAAAAATATGGAACATGAAATTAAAATAGCTAAGTTAAGTAACTACATACTGTTCCAGCTGCCTTGCAAAAGTTCGAGCCGTCTATGGCGATGACAGTGTAGGCATTGTGGTTTAGGTAGCGGATAAATTTCTCGAGACAAAAGAAACAGCAAATGCAGCACTTGAGCGTACATTTGGCACACTCACTGCCTTTGGTCTTGTTTCCCTCCAACCTTGTAATATTTAAGCATATAAATTTCATTTCATGTAGAGCAAGTCTGAATAGTGGCATCGCCCTAATTATGTTCTTAAATATTCATTTTGTCAAAGAAAATTCTGAATGATGTTCAGAGTGACCCTCCTATTTTTTATATTGTACAGCCTAGAGTTGCAATACTAGATAACTTTATAATTTTAATTTGAAAAATATTTTAGGTCATGTTAGTTTGTGTCGTTAACTATATACAGTTAGTAATTAAATAGGTAAGTAATTTATTATAATGGTATGATGTTTACAGCAATTCCGGTTGCATTGCTAACATATCAAGACTAAGGAAAGTTTCAAATAGGTCCACAATTGGTATTTATTGCAACAATTAAGTCACTAATAAACATTGATAATTACATAAAACATGAATAGCAATAACTGTAATTTAATTAACAGAGCTTAGTAATTGAATAACACAGTATTGTCAGGGTTGCGTTTAGTTTGTATTCAATATTTATGCTCGATATGGCAAATTAATGTAGCTAATTTATGATGACTGACAGATTAATTGTGTAACGTCAAGACACGATAATGAATTCGCTTAAGTACAAAGGTGAACAAACCAAAGCAACTTAAGGTTTTCGTATAAAACAGTGTAGTGTTGGTACACATCTTTTAGGTTAAGGTGAAAATCGTACGACACTCATTAATGACCAATAAAAAAATTAGTAAGTTCACGAGCCGTAACTAAGACAACAACAAAATTTCTTGGACATTTTTTGTAGGTGGGCATTACTTCTTTTTAGGGTTTGTGTCGTTACGATTTTCTTACCAAATCTGCATTCGAGCAGTAATTATTCATATCCGGAAATTATTTTTCGCGTCCCGCTCGGGCAAATTAATACAACGTTGTTGGAACGCACTCAAATTTTTTTTTTATGGTAGCTTGATTTATTAGAATAGGCAACACACATTATGTTGTACTATACTGTCAACACCAATTATATACATGTGTAGAACAACATTTGGTGAACATGCAAAAAATATTTAAATGATATTAACTAATAAATGTATTGAAGTATAAACAGCAAAAGTTTGGGTTTAGTTGTCCCTTAAAAGCAAAGTGTGTTGCCTATATGTAGAGGAAACTCCATGAATGTAAAATCCTTCGTACGGAAATAATTAACTACTTGTACTTCAACTTGAAGATAACAGGCGCTAATTTCAAAAGCAAACAAAATACGACCCTTTAGGCAGAACTAAGTGTTACTCAGCAAGTTTTGAGATAAAAAAGGTTTTAATTACACTGCCGAGCATAAAATTAGGGTCACCCCGTAATTTGAAGTTATTTTAGAAATGTTTAGTTTTTTTACAAGTTTTTTCGGTTGTAACAGTTTAGTAACCGATTGCTTGAATAAAAAAAAGTTTTTGTTGTTCAAAGTTTATTCAAAGTAATGAAAATAAACAATTTAATTTGATACCCTAAATAATGAAAATGAACAAGTTTGCTTTGATATGCTTCTGTTGAAACAAAAGACAGTTTAGGGACAACAAAGTTTTTGTTTCTGTGGTTTTATCTGTCAGTTGCAAATTGTTTGTGTAGTATTGTCATTGTTAGTGTTTTGCAATGAGCATAAATCCTGTTGTTGCGGCACGAATTGTGGCGGCTTTAGAAGACGGCCGTGGTCAGCGCAAAACTGCGAGAAACGTTGGTGTAAGTCTCTCGATTGTGCAACGAGTGTGGGGGCGGTACGAAGAGACTGGTCTGCTCACTCGAAGACCTGGTTCAGGGCGAAGCAAGACTACAACAGCTAGAGATGACCGCTTTCTTGTTTCTAGTGCTTTGAGAAACCGAACGGTCACGGCAGTTTCCCTTCGAAATCATCTGCAAGAAGTGAGAAATGTAAACATAAGTGAGTGGACAGTTAGGAGGCGACTTCATGCTGCTGGATTATCTTCTCGAACTAGAGCTACTGGACCGCCGCTTTCCCGTGAACACCGGATTGCCAGGTTGAATTTTGCACGAGAACACTTGGCATGGACAATAGCGGATTGGAGTCGCGTATTGTTTTCCGATGAATCGCGATTCTGTCTTACGGGCTCAGATAGACGTGTAAAAGTGTGGCAACGACAAGGCGAGAGATATGCTCAAGCGTGTATTGCCGAGTGACTTCCGTTTGGTGGAGGATCAGTTATGGCATGGGGAGGCATATCTTTTGACACTCGCACGGAGTTACTCTTTATCGAGAATGGGACGTTGACTGCGCATAGGTATCTGACAGAGGTTCTAGAAGACCATGTTTTACCGTTCATGGTTATTCTTGGAGAGGACGCAACATTTATGCATGATAACGCACGGCCCCACATTGCTCGGATAGTTACTGAGTATCTTGACGAGGTTTAAATCACGCGATTTGTTTGGCCTGCTCGCAGTCCAGATTTAAATCCAATTGAACATGTTTGGGATGAGATGGGAAAACGTTTACGGAGACATGTGCCGGCCCCCAGAAATTGTAGAGAGCTTCGCGCCATACTGGTGCAGGAATGGGACAGTCTTCCACGGAATGTGATCCAAAATCTGATCCAGAGCATGCCTCGTCGTTTGCAAGCTGTTATCACTGCCAGAGGGAA
Organism: Agriotes lineatus; assembly: GCA_940337035.1. Classification (NCBI taxonomy): domain Eukaryota; kingdom Metazoa; phylum Arthropoda; class Insecta; order Coleoptera; family Elateridae; genus Agriotes; species Agriotes lineatus. The sequence continues at coordinate 38,324,355 of OW679194.1, read as the reverse complement.
TACTCGCTACTGAAGTCCTTAAATCAAAGCAAACTTGTTCATTTTCATTATTTAGCGTATCAAATTAAATTGTTCATTTTCATTACTTTGAATAAACTTTGAACAACAAAAACTTTTTTTTATTCAAGCAATCGGTTACTAAACTGTTACAACCGAAAAAACTTGTAAAAAAACTAAACATTTCTAAAATAACTTCAAATTACGGGGTGACCCTAATTTTATGCTCGGCAGTGTATTTGGAAGATAAAAAGTTGCTTGATAAGAAATTCCTACTACATATGCTGAATTCTATTCTAGATATGAGTTAGGTATGCAATTTGGTAAATAAACTGGTTGCTTGTGAATTATAATATTCCCTGCGGACTTAAATGTTGCCTAAAATCGTTTGGATCTTCAACTTGACCTGTGCAAAAGTTAGCTAAGAGGCAAACAAACAAGTAAAATTAAGAAGAATGCAGTCAGTAGGTTTTGCTGTCGGTCAACAAATGATATAGAAGTAATAAAAATATTTGAATATCTAGAGGTTATAAATAAAATGAATTGTTCCAAGTGTAAGAAATCCTTGGAACAGGAGGGAATCTATAAATGTGATGGATGTCAAAAGGGATTATGTGCAGCCTGTTCTCAGCTCACTACCACAGAAGCCCGTAGCATGGTTTTAAAAGGTCCCAGAACTCTAACTTTTATTGCACGGAGTGCAAGGAAGGTATCAAGCAAATTCCTGAACTCAAAAATGTAATAACTGCAATGCAAGAACAGATGAGAGAGATTAGAAAACTCCTAGCTGATAAGATGCAAGGTACTGAGCTGGATAAAGAAACAATCATAACAGAGATGTTGGAACGAGAACACTGAGCAAAAAACATCATAGTGTTCAACATGGAAGAATCAAAGTCTAGCGATGCAGATGGAAGAAATAAAGAAGATATGTCCAAAGTGAAGGAAATAATTGAGCAGACTGTAGGTGGGGATCTTCCAGCCGGAACAAAGTGTTTCCGACTGGGAAAAAGACTAGATTCCAATAAAAACCGACCCCTAAAAGTAGTTCTGGACACACGTCCCACAGCGGTTAATATGCTGAAGAACAAAACTAAACTAGGTAACAAAAGTTTGAAATTATACTCCGACCAAACTCCGACCCAGCGCCAATATCTATCAGAACTTCGTGAAACTCTTAACAAGCGTATAGAGGGAGGGGAATCAAATATAACTATAAAATATGTGCATGCAGTACCGCGTATCATTAAAAAAAACGAGTAAATGGTAGCATTACAGAAAATAATATATTAGTTAATATCCCCATTATGTACACTAATGCAAATTCAGTAATGTCCAAATTTGATCTGCTAATTGTGGAAATTGAAAACCATAAACCCACTGTCATTGTTGTAACCGAAACTTGGCTACACCCAAATGTACCAGATGTGCTTGTAAACATTCCTGGCTTTACTTTATACAGAAGGGATAGGCCAGATGGATATGGAGGTATTGCTATTTATGTTTCTAACAAACATCCACAAATTAAGATTACATCTACCATTAACACGACATATGACACAAATCCATGTGAAACACTGTGGTTAGATATTAAATTGGCTAATACGTCATTTGTTTTATTGGGAGTGTACAGACCTGGGAGTTCCACTCTTCAAAATGATACTTTACTCTTTGAAAAAATCAAGGAAGTATCTTTTAGAGAAAATTTATTAATTTTAGGTGATTTAAATGTTCCACATTTAACATGGCCTATAACTCATAGTAATTATGGAAATGATAACTATTATCAATTTGCGACTACCTTACACAACATGTAAACAAACCAACTCGACTTCGTGGCACAGACAACCCATCGCTATTGGACTTGGTGCTAACCAACGATGAAAATATTATAACTGATATTTATCATCACCCACCCATAGGGAAAAGTGATCATTCAGTATTAATCATTAATATGCAAGTATATAACAGTCTCAGCAATAACCCGGCAGCCCAGCAACAAAACTACCTCAGAGCAAATTACAATGAGATAAACAATTTCATAGATGGTTACAATCTCACAACACAGTCAGGCGGTCCAGATGTAGAAGGAAAATGGTGCGAATTCAAGAACATGAAACAAGCTATTGAAAAATTTGTCCCATATAAGAAAACAAAAAGTAAAAAGTCATTAAACAAACCATGGGTCACCAATGAAATTCTTGGTCTCATCAAAGAAAAGCGAAAACTGTGGGATAGGTACACATCAAACAAAACGGTGGAAACATATGCAGAGTATAGAAAAAAGAATAATGTTATCACAAAGAAGATACGCTTAGCTAGAGTAAATTTTGAATTAAGGATAGCAAATGGAAGTACCAAAAGGTTTTATAGTTACATACAAAAACAAATATGCTCAAGATCATCAGTACCAAAAACTATTCGTTCTGGAGGTGAATTTACACAAGATCCCATTCGTATAGCAGAAACGTTTGCCGAACAATTTAGCAAGCAATATGTAAGTGAGATTGACAGTATAAATCCAGACATCAATGGTGTAGACAGAACAAATAACTCTCTGGATAGCATTGACTTCACCACTAAAAAGGTTGAGCTTGAACTCCAAAAACTGAAAAATGACTCTGCACCAGGACCTGATGGTATAAGCCCATATTTCTTAAAAAATAGTACTAAAAGTATTAGTTATCCATTATCAGTTAATATGCAAAAATCTCTAGATAGTGCTGTGTTGCCCAGCGACTGGAAAACAGCTTCAGTCACGCCAATATATAAAAAAGGTGATAAGGCTGCTGCGTCAAACTATCGCCCCATCAGCTTAACATCAATAATTTGTAAGTGCATGGAAAGAATAATTTGTAATGATATTCTAAACTTCCTCAAAACTGAAGAAATAATACCAGAACAGCATGGCTTTACACGAGGAAGATCAGTGGTGACTAATCTTCTTATAAACTTGAATGCATGAACCAAACAGCTCAATGAAGGGAACCCTGTTGATATAGTATATTTAGATTTTGAAAAAGGTTTTGACAAGGTACCACTTAAAAGACTGATCGTAAAACTGGAACACTTTGGAATTCGTGGTAACCTCCTGTACTGGATCAGGTCGTTTCTGAACGATAGAAAATTTTATGTAAAAATAGGTGACAGCATATCAGAACTAAATAACGTAACGAGTGGAGTTCCGCAAGGTTCAGTCCTTGGACCTATTCTGTTTATTATTTATACAATAGACCTGTTGACATCTATCAAATCGCAGAAGAGTGTTTATGCCGATGACACTAAAATTTATAGTAATCCTTTAACCAGTAGTGATGTAATTCAAGAAGATCTCAATGCTATCTTTGAGTGGACTAAGAACTGGCTGATTAATTTAAATGTTAACAAATGTTGCGTCTCGCACCTAGGAAACAACAACCCAGGGTTACCATATTTTATTAATAGTCTAGAGGTGAAAGCTGTTACGTGCCAGTTAGACCTTGGAGTCACTATTGCATCTGATCTAAAGTGGGAATCTCATATAACACATATAGTTAAAAAGGCAAATAGTTTGATATTTCTTGTTCGAAAATCATTCGTGCATATTACACCAGCTATGTTTATAAAAATATATACATCATGATATAAATACAAGGGTATGCTCGAGAGATGGTAACCCACTGCGCAGGTGAACCACATGACGTCACATTCGTAAGGTCTCGGGCATGATTATCATGGTCTCGGGTATATCAGGAGGGCTTCGGCATGTTAGACGATGGTTGCACGCATTGCATGTCGATAACTCTAACCTCATTTATACGGTTTCTCTCCTGTGTGGATTTTTGCATCTCCAACTAAATCGCGTTAGAACCATCGACATATAGAAATGGACCGCTAATGGACGACTGCGCAACTCTTTGCGTTAGAAAGAGAAAGAGAACATTTTAAGAACTATCTTTTCTTTTCCTGCCGGCCTCCTATTGGCCGACAGAAAATGTTCATTTTCCTGCCGGCTTTCTATTGGCCGACAGAAAATGACGTCACAGCGACAGGGCGGTCGCGCCGTACGCTACTGAGCGCCAACAAGGACAGAGCGTTCTCAAGTCATATGCGTTCTTTTTCTATCCTGTGGGGCTCGCGCAGCTCTGACTAGCGGTCCATTTCTATATGTCGATGGTTAGAACAACTATAAGGTTTTTCTCCTGTGTGCGGAAAAGAGTTATAATGTACGAAAACCGCGTATTATTCACACGAAAAATAGCATTTATTACAATTGCGTACGATTTCCCTCCATTTCACCATTAACTTGACCCACTACAAATGCAAAATGCGACTTTTAAAACGTAACTTTCAAATTGCCACCTATTGATGACGTAGTCTGGTTCACGCTTTCTCATTGGTCGTTGAGAAAAGCTGCGCTCGAGCATACCCTTGAATTTATATCATGATATATATATATATATTCGACCAATTCTAGAATTTGCATTTCAAGTGTTTTCCCCTTATCTGCAAAAGGACATACATTTGCTTGAAAGGGTTCAAAGACGGGCTACTAAAATTCTTCCACACAACTTCTACAACTTACCTTACGATGAGAGGCTTCAAAGATTGAAGCTGACTACTCTGGAAGCAAGGCGTATGAGAGGAGATCTAATCGAAACATACAAGGCTCTAACTGGAGTGTACGACTGTCCAGGTATTGAAGATATGTTTATTCAGAACACAAATGTGCAATTATGTGGCCATAGCCTGAAGCTATCAAAAGATCGTTTTGTGTGTAATGCCAGGAAACACTTCATCACAAATAGGGTTGTTCATAATTGGAATCGATTACCAGAAGACATTATTAGCGCTAGAACTGTAAATCAATTTAAGAATAGACTTGATTCATATCTGCATTCTGAGTGATCTCATTTGTTATTTGTTTGAATTTACTTTATATCTAATTTTTGTTTCTATTGTTTATTTATTACTATCGACATTGTTTATTTCACGTTAATGCCAAGTATGCTTTAGTTTATATTATGTACATTTGAATTTTCTTTGTAACTAATTTTTGTTTCTATTGTTTATTACTATTGACTTTATTTATTTCTTGTTAATACTAAGTATGCTTTAGTTTATATAATGTATATGTACTTAAAGAACCAAGGGGGTTCAACAGCCTTTAGAGGCTGCCTGCCCTAGTGTAATTTAATAATAATAATAATAATAATAAATAACAAACTTCACATCTTGTAATAAATTTCGAATAAATTAGAGACATTTGTATATAGAAACAGCATAATAATTTCGGCCAGAATCGCATATTTTTGCATTTATACAGATTTATACAGGGTGTCCGGGAAAATGTGGGGAAAAAACACATGAAAAGAATACTACAAGTTCATATAAACTTTTTTTGTATAGGCCTCCTCTTCGGAGACATGGGCTCCCAAAGAGCTCCAATGGAATCAAGTTTTTTACACATAATTATTGAACCACCAGGTATATTCCAATTTTTTTAATATGATATATACCAGGTAAGGCCCTTCAAATTACTATCCACGAAAGTGTTATGAATTACTCACAGCTGCAGGGACGGACTAGCTGTGATACTCATAACCCCATTTTTTTACGCCCTGTATGATAAGAACTTTGGACAACGTTTTTTATATTCCTTTAACTATTGACTAAAAATTAAGTACTCTTCATTCATGTTGCTAATCTTAACCGTTTTCGAAAAAACGTCATTTTATTTACACTGTTAGTTCCCTAACTTCTGTCGGGTTGAATATGAAAAAGAGGAATTTTCCCCTGTCACCAACATAGTTTCAATAACAAGTTAAACGCCTCGCTGATAAACGAAATTATTTTCTGAATCGTTACTTAAATTATTTTTATCAGAATTAAATATAGCTTTACTTAGTTCATCAGTCAATTCGTTAACATGTCACGATTCATTGCTACTCGTGATCTTTCTATATTAATTAATATGCTGTTCATTCCTAAACGGAATGGTAAGTGTTGTTAGCTCGTTGGATTCGGTTTTTACAGTGAATCACTCTGTTGGTCTGCTGTTTATCCTTTTTTTTTTATTTATCTGTTGTGTGTTTTTGGCTTCTGAGCGATTTTGTGCCATTCCTTTCTATCTAGGATAGCCTTTCTCCATCCTTCTACTCCTAGACTTCTGATGTCAGCATGGACTTGATCCTCCCATCTAGTCTTGGGCCTCCCTCGAGGTCTTCCCGTTTCGGGCCTCCAATTGGTTATTCTTCTTATTAACATTTCTGGCTGTCTCCTTTGTATGTATCCATACCACTTTAATCTTTGCGCTTTTATATCTTTTACGATATCTTTACCCTTTATTTTTTTCTCTAATTTCGTGGTTCATTAAGTTTCTTATTTCTCCTTCTGCTGTCTTGACTGGTCCGAATACTTTTCTTAATATTTTCTTTTCTATGATTTTCAGAGCTTCTTCGTCTTTTGTTTGTTAGCACCATTGTCTCGGCTGCGGAAGTTATTGGTGGACGTATTGCAGCTTTATATATTCTAAGTTTTGTGTTTATACTTAGGTGGCTATTTTTTAAGAGTTTTTGGTATTTCCAGTAGGCTCTGTTACTTGGTTTGATTCTTTCTGCTATTTCTATTGTTCGTTCATTCTTTTCGTTGATCGTTACTCTCAAATATTTGAAATTTGCCACTTTTCGAAACTTGTACTGTTGAATTTTTATTTCTTGTATATTTTCTGTGTTTCTTCTGCTTACTATCATGTACTTTGTTTTTTCTTCATTTTTATTTAGCCCCCTCTTTTTTTGCCTTCGTTGATAGATCCAATACCAGTTTGTCTAGACTTTGTCTATCTCTTGCGATGAGTGCCAGGTCATCTGCGTAACCTGTGTCATGTTTGTTGCGATTGTCTTCCCCACTTCTGTTGCTTTGACGGCTGCGTCAAGGGTTACATTGAATAAAACTGTTGATAGTGCGTCGCCTTGCCTTACTCCTTTTTTTATGTTGATTTCATTTGTATATCCTTCCTCTGTTATTACTCTAGCCTTGGAGTTTGCTGCTGTCATTTTTATAGTGTTCCTTAACCCGGCCGTGCACGGGTCACGGTCAAAATGACCGGGTTTTTAGTTTTTGCCTTATTGTTAAAAAAAAATCAAATGTAAACAGTGTCTAATATTTTAGGTATACCTCCCTTGATCGTTGGTTGGCACGACTGATAGCATACGTTTTTTTTTCGGTTTGATGGTTTGTACAAAGTTGGCTCATTACTTACAAAGTGATGGAGCACGGTCGATTCGACCGAGTTCATGCACTTGTGTACGTAACACTAGGCACTAGGAACACACAAATGTTTTGTGTACCAACTGCGAGGAGGGCACAAATTATGAAGATATTGAATAATTTCTATCCACAATGCATTAATGTTACAAATTTTGTGGTATTCTTTTGAAAATCAAATTTTTTTCGTTCGTCTTCTTATATCCCGAAGTTTCTTGTGTAGAAATAATTGTTTAGGTTTTTTATACTTAGCTTTTTTAAATGTTCATTTGTCATTAAATTTTTGTGGTAACTTGGTATTACTATTATTTCAATCCTAAAAATCGATATTTGAATGACTTACGGCCATCATATTTGAAAGCAAACGCTTTTGAGCGAAAAAAATACACACGGTCATTTTGACCGGGTTTGTGCACTGGTGTTCGGCAATTTCACCCGTGTACCGCCGGGTTAATAGTTCATTTCCTCAAATTACATATACATCTTCAAATTACGAACACACTTTCATATATACTCACATCAATACATCAAACCAGACTGTAATATCATAGACTTGGTTTACCACCGCCTTGGGTTACCACCGATATGGATTTAAATCTGATTGGAATTACGTACCGTCGACTGCATTCGACAGTTGCTGCAACGCATCTTGAACGACCACGAACTTGCATTTCTTAATAATTTGGTAGCAACTATGTGTTTCTATTAGTGATGGGCATAACCGGACAATTTTCACAATAGAATTATTTGCATTCGAATGATATTAATAACCGAATGATTCAAGAATAAATTTTGGCTCTTGATTCGTTTCGATTTCGCCGGTTACGCGGTTCAGCGTCATCTGCATGGGCACCGTAACTTGCAGATAGCAGAGGAACTCTGTTAATCGTTAATTATAATAATTGTATAAATGATTTTTATTTGATTTCTAAGGAGTTTGTGCAAAAAGTGGATGTGAATGAAATATATCTGGATACACCTTTATTGTTTTCGATTGCTGGCGATTTATGATAATATAATAATAATTAATAATATATTGTTGTATTTGTATGAGTTTAACGACTCGCTATTCTGCATTAGCTCGATGTACATTATTTGTTATGTATTGGAAATTAAGAGGTATTTATTAAGAAGTGTAGAAAGAAAGAAATATGCAGGACTGCTTGCTAATCGCAATAAAAAACAGTGGTAAAACGTTTATGTTTATCGATCAGCTGGGTTAAAGGCGGAACAAAATTTATTTATGTTCATATCATGACGACGGATCGACCGCGAGCTTCAGCCGGCAAGGAAGCAAGAGAGAAAACTGTAGAGCGAGAGGCCCAAATGGTGTTTTCAGTACAATCTGCCTTGCTTATGGTTATGAGTTATGAATGACGTACTATTTACAGAATTTCGATCACTCGCAGGTCGCAGGTCACGGCATGTAGTATGTATCAGGATAAGGTTATTTTTCATTCGAATAAGCCCATCACTAGTTTCTATGAAGTAATTGACGTTTTCAGTCTTGCAATGTCTTCTTACTGCATCACACTCGAGACATTGTTTATATTGTAATAAAGTGTCAGTATAATTATTTAACTTGTACATAGATTAGAATTCTTTCAAAATGACAACTTATTTATCTGGTCCATTGCCTAATTGGACTGTAATGTTAAAAACCAGTCAAAGTTTTCAATATATTAGACGCATATTTAGCCATCGTTAACACTTATATCTTAGGCAACATGTTATGTTGCAAAGGAAGTTACTAAAAACAGTGTATCCTGAATTACAGCATACATATAAAGCCAAAAAGCGCAAACATTGCGAACTGTTAAATTATGCCAAAAAAGCATTTTATCAAAATAAAATTGAACTTTCTGATAACCATTTGAAGACACTTTGGAAAGTAATAAAAGAAGTGACTAGTCAAAGGTCCACCAATGATAATCTAGAAATAAACATAGATGGAAATATTGTTACTAACCCAAAATTAATAAGTAATCTTTTTAATAATTTTTTTAACCATGTACCTACTCAGACCGTCAATTCCGTACCCAAAGTCACTCAAGATTATAAGCCAACTACTGGAAACCAATACAGGTCATTATTTTTAACTCCAACTACACATTGTTTGTGACATAAATAATAAAATAAAATATAAATTTCCGTCCGGGGTTGATGATATTCTAGCAGCAGTAATAAAAAGAATTTCAAATTTTATTGCAGAGCCATTGGTTTATCTAGTAGATCTATCTTTTGAAAGAGGCCAGTTTCCTAAAAGTTTAAAAATTGGAAAGATTATTCCAATCTTCAAAAAGGGACAAAAAAAATTATATTCAGAATTACCTTCCAGTTACAATTACTTCAGTCTTTTCAAAAATCTTTGACTATTGCTTTTTAGAAAGATTGATGACTTTTCTGAATTCTAATGATATTTTGTCAGCCAATCCATTTGGTTTTAGACCTGGACTTTCTAGGTCCTCTGCAATTCATGCCTGTTATTCAAAAATTATTATTGATTTAGAAAACGGCCAGTGCCCAATTGCGATCTGCTCTGACCTCAGCAGGGCTTTCGATTGTGTAAGTCAGGACATACTGTTGAACATTTTGGAATCCAATGGAATTCCTGGGAATGCAAACTCGTGGATTGTCAGTTTCCTTGCAAACAGACTTCATCTTGTTAGACTTGTATTATTTAGAGAAGAGCATGTCACGTGATCGGGGCAGTCTACTAAAACGTGTTTAGACAGGTAACTTGCTGACTTAGGGGAATTCGGACCGTTCTATGATCATTCCATCATCAGACATGGCAATGTATTTGTTGTTTGTTTCCAAACAAACCTATGTTTGACCCGTCCGAAGGCGTTTTAGTAGACTGCTCCGCCCGATCACGTGACATGCTCTTCTTTAAATAATACAAGTCTACAACACGATATCAAGATAACAAATACACAATAGTAGATTATGCAATGAGGGAGAGAAATTGCACTGAAGCAAAATAGCATTCTCTCCGAGTTGCATATACTATTTTTTTCACATTGCAGGAAGATTTAAAACAAAAAACCTGTTTCTTTTAAACGTCATTTATTGACATTTTAGTTATAATTATTTTAAAATTAGTAGCCTATGGTAAATTTTAAAGTTGGTGGCACTGTAAGTCATTATGACAAGAGCTCACAATTATGTCAAATTCGAGGTTAGCAGGATAGGTTCTGCGTGACTTTTGACACAGACTGACGTAAAACCTAGCCTGCTAATCTCGAATTTGACATAATTGTGAGCTCTTGTTGCTCAGTCATAATGAAAACTTCTTAGGGAAATTTCTTTCCTCTAGGGAGTAATTAATTATTTCTCTCACGATTTTGGTATCGTAGAAACCGTGTTTTGCTCCCAGATATTAAAAAGAAACAATTAATTCTGATCAATTGGCAATTAACATAGGAGTTTCTCATGGAACTATTTTGGTTGCTTTTTTACTTCCTTGTACAATAAAGGAAGTATTGGATTCACCCCAAAAATTCGAAATTGAGTTTTCAACAGATCTTCACGTTTCAGAGTCCCCTGAACCCAAAAAACATATTTTTTTCATTAGTCTGTCTGTGTGTGTGTGTGTGTCTATGTGTGTGTGTGTCTATGTGTGTGTGTGTCTGTGTGTGTGTGTGTGTCTGTGTGCATGTGCGTGTGTCTGTCTGTGTGCATGTGCGTGTGTCTGTCTGTGTGCATGTGCGTGTGTCTGTCTGTGTGTGTGTGTGTGTGTCTGTGAACAGAATATCTCAAAAACGAAAAGAGGTATGCGGTTGAAACTTCATAGTGTTGTGGTGGTGACCCCTCCAACTGTTATTAGTTTTATTAATTTAATTTTACACCACACATTGTTAATATTAATAAGTTTATTAATTAAGAATTTTCAAATGTTGAACTGAGTAAAAATTAGATGGTTCTAATTTTATTGCTTCAAATTAAATTGTATTATGCCCTGTCTTTTATTTTATCTGACTGCAATTATCATTTAAAATATGCTAGCTCCGGTAAAGATTCAACTCTCATCAAAGGGTGGCTTCATGACAATTTCAATATTAATTTACTTAAAACGGCACGCCACTGCGTTCCCATTCGATTTTACTACGCAGCCGCGCAACTATGAACTGGTATCAAATGTACAAAGGGGTTCCTAACCTCGCATAACATGTCGTTTGATTTGCAAATTCTAACTTTTGTGAACGTTAAATCAGGTAAATATTCAAATAATCTTATTTTGGCGGTTCTAACTTCTTTTGTTTTTGCCAAAACCGGACCTTGATTGATAATCCGACGCCGCTTGGGTAGATTGCATTTGTTTGGAGACTTAACCTCACAATTTGGCTTTTAACTATAATTACTGGCAAAATAATTCTGCTTTCGGATCGGATACGCCTGGCCTCTGCTGCTTTCGGTGTTATCTCGCTGGTACGTAAATTTCCGGCTCCTCAAGTTATTATTTAGGTTTTTACAATACTTTTATTGTTTTTGTGAACATTGGCTTCCTCGGACGGGCGCCTGAGTTGAAATTCCTCTGGAACTCTCAGTACCGGGTGTTGGAGTTGCTGGTCTTGCTGCTGGTGATCCCCACGATGCTCTGCAACGTCCACATGGTCCTGGTTACCCTTGGTTTAGCTGGTGTCGAACCCGTAGCTGCCTCATCGGTGCCGATCCCAAGATCGGATGCCTCTACTTGGTGATGAACTTTTTGTCGTAGAAAACGTTGCCCACACTTGTATAGAAACTTCAAATTGCGCTGATCACTGCGGTATAATTTGTTTTCATGTAAGTAAATGGTAAATAGGAGAAATCTTCAATTAAACACAGAGCAAATTTAGGCGTGACATGAAATAATTTATTCAACTGTTTCTCTTCTTTCAACGGTTATAAACAATTGCCTATCTACTAATAAATTTACAAAAACCGGATATTAATTAAGTTCAAATACAGTACATTTTATATTAATTATTATTAACAGTAACTAAAACTACACAATTCTTATAAACTAAATTACTGTGCACATTGGTTCAGTCTTTAAATTGTCCCTTGGCGCACTGCACTTGTTATTAAATGTTCACTTCCTTTTAGAATGTTTGAATCTCATGTCTGCTTTTCACCCAAATTTTAAACAACACTTAACTGTCTATTTTTCTTGCATATTTTGCCAAGTAGAAATAAGGACTTGGTAATTTATTCTTATAATTATTCATTTGCTCTATTGCAATATTATCATTCCTTCGCCTCATACCTTTTTATAATCGTTCACAAAATGTATTTTATATTGGCTAACATGAATTCTATGTTTCATACCTGCACGTAGCAAACCTCTTTGTGTTAATTTGATTTTATTAGGCACTTTATTCTGCCAAATATAATAATTACTTTACTTTAAACTCAGATTCCAACCCTGTGAAAAGCCAGCTGTCTCCTTTGCATTTCTAAATTCATTCATTTATTTGAACACAGACATTTTAAACAGGTGTTTTACTCTTGTGATTTTTTCGGTTTTTTTCGATTTTTTCAAAAACGGCTCCAACGATTTTTTTCAAACTTCTCATTTTTATTAGATTTTTAATGTGCATTTAATTTAATTTAATTCGCACACCCAGCCAACAGCCGTTAAGCCAATTATAGGCGTCGCTGTGCAGTTATGAGGACTTCCAACCCCACTAACGACTGTCACGATGTTGTTATGAGATGTATTGATGTGAGATAGGTGATTTTCCATTTTCGGCCAATTATAAGATCACTGTAAAAGGAAGTTGTGTGCGTGTACCACACCAGATTTTTATTCCGCATTTATATCAATGACCTGCCAAATAATGTTGATAACCTGGCCCACTTGACTTTCTATGCAAATGATACCTCTGCCGTTATATCTGCTCTTAATGAAAAAATTAAAAACGTATGTTCATTAACCATGGATATACTATCAAACTGGTTCAATTATCACAAACTGCTTTTAAATACCAACAAAACCCAATATGTACGTTTTCATTGTTATCACAATAAATCCGCGGAGGACATAAATATAAAAATTAACGAAGCCCAGGTAAATCGGACAAAATGTGCTAAATTCTTAGGATTAATATATTGACGAAAATTTGAGGTGGCAAGAGCATTGTTTCAATTTAATAAACCAAATTAGCTCATATTGCTACATGTTTCGAGTCTTAAAGATTTATTAACACTTAAACAATTGCTGTTTTTGGGGGTCATCCGCGTCAGCGCACTGTGTTCTTATTGTTCAAAAACGTTTATTACGTACGATAATGGGTTATCAACAAACAATTTCGTGTAGAAGTGTATTTGTTAATCTTGGCATCCTTACAGTGGTTAATCTATACAGTGTGTAAAAAAAAGTCTGGAATATAGCAAATATTTCAGAAACTACCGGAGATGAATTTTTCAAAATTGCCAGACTTATATAGGTAAAAACGGCGCATCTAGGAAGGACAAAACCGTTTCTGTAACTGTACAGGGTGAGTCAGAAAAAATACCAACTTTTGTATTTTAAATTGGACACCCCTGTATATTATATATATATAATCATGACCCTTGTACCACACAGGTGTCGGGTATACTTTTAAAAATGTTCACGTTTAATTTTATATTCACTTTCCATAAATGAACTCCTTCCATGCCTTTCTATTTTTGGTTAAGGTTGCTGCTTCTTCCCATGATTTGCCTCTCTTTTGAAGTATGTTACCGATTACTTTGTTCCATGTTTGTCTTGGTCTGCCTCTCTTTCGTTTAGTCTGTATTCTTGCTTCATACACTAATTTTATTTGTCTATTGTTACTCATTCGTTGTATGTGTCCCCACCAACTGAGTTGACGCTGTTCTATGAACTGTGTGACTGGTTGCACCCCTAGCTCCTCTCTTATTTGTGTGTTTCTGATTCTGTCGTTTCTGGTTTTTCCTAGTATTCGTCTCAGGTATTTCATTTCGGCGGCTTGAATTTTACTTTTTTGCCTATTTGAGAGTGTCCAAGATTCACAACCGTAGGTTAAGACTGCTCTATAAATCGTGTTAAATACTTTTATTTTAGTTTGTTTAGAGATTTCTTTTTTATTTATAAATTTTTGATTCATAGCGTAGTATAATTTTATTGTTTTTTCGATCCTCTCATTTATTTCTGCTTCTTGTTTCCCTGTTGTTTCTAAGGTTACTCCCAGATATTTAAATTGTCTTACTTGTTCTATTTTTACATTGTCTATTTGGATGTTAGTATTAATATTCTGGTCTCCTATTATCAGTATTTTTGTTTTATTTATGTTTATTTTCATGCCTTCTTCTTCCATTATTTCTTTCCATATGTTTAGATTTTCGTGTAGTTGTTCTTCGCTTCCCGCTGTTAATACCACGTCATCCGCGAAAACTCCGTCTGCTATTTCTACTCTTTCTAGATTTCTATATCCAACACACATTTTGTTTACTTTTCTTTCGCTTTTCTTGATGATATTGTCCATGTGTACGTTGAATAAGGTTGGACTTAATCCTCCTCCTTGTCTTAACCCTGTCTCAGTTTTAAACCCTTCCGACTTCATGTTATTTCTTATCACATAATTTGTGTTGGTTTTGTATAGGTCTTGAACCACTCTTAATATTTTGTTGTGTACCCCTCTTTCTTTTAGTCCTTTCCACACCTTTAATCTAGGGACTGAGTCAAATGCCTTCTCTAGGTCTATGAAAGCTAAATATAGATTTTTATTTTGTAGTTGTCTTCTTTCTGTTATTTGTTTTATTGTAAAAATATGATCCTGAGTACTCCTTCCGGGCCTGAATCCACTTTGTGATTCTGCTAGTTGGGGTTCTAATATCGGCCTTAATCTATTGTTGATAATTTGTTCATATATCTTTACAATGGTGTTCAGTAGGGTTATTCCTCTGTAGTTGTTGCATTGTTGGTGGTCGCCTTTTTTGTGTATTGGTATTATTAAAGCTACTCCCCATTCTTCCGGTATTTTTTCATTGGTCCAAGCTTTGTTCAGTATTTCTAATACTATTTCCATCCCTACTTCTCCTAGATTCTTTATCATTTCCACAGTGATCTTGTCATTTCCAGGGGCCTTTCCATTTTTTAGATTCTTAACTACATTCTCCAGCTCTTCGATTTTTATTTTTTCTATTTCTTCCTCGTCAGGCTGGTATTCAGTTTCAGTTACGGTATTCATTTTTCCGTTAATTTGCGTTTGATGTCCTAGTAGCTCTTGAAAATATTCTTTCCATCTCTCCATGATGTCTATTTTGTTTGTTAATATTTCTTGCCTTTTGTTTTTTACGTGTAACTCTTTTACCGGTTTTTCTGTTCTGATCGTTTTTAAAACTTTGTAGAATAGTTTCTGATTACCACAGCTATCATTTTCCATTTTATTTCCAAAATCTGTCCATGACTTTTCTTTTGCTGTTACAACTAACTCTTTTACTCTTTTCCTTTGGTTTTTATATATTTCATACTGTTCTGGTTTTTTGTTAGATAGATATTTTTTCCACTCTTTTTTCTTCTTCCTGACTTCTTCTTTTATCTCATTAGTCCACCATGCAGTTTGTTTTTGCTTATTATCTTTTTTAAAAGTTCCACATATCTCTTTGGCAGCGTTAATGATTATATTCATAAAAATGTTCCATCCTTGTTGTGTGTTAGCATGTTTTATCTCCTCCATTTTCTTCTGTAGATTTTTGTCTGTTTCTTGTTGGTATCTTTTAGCTATGTTTTTATTTCTAAGTTTATACGTTTTTATGGATATGTGACTTTCTTTTTTTGTTTCAGTAATTTTTTCGGTTTCTATGTTATTCTGTTTTATTTTTCCCATAATTAGATAATGGTCACTATAAATTTCAGCGCCTCTTCTCACTTTTACATCTAATATATTTCTTTTCTCATGTTTTTGTACTAATATATAGTCGATTATTGATTTTTCTCTTTTGTTTGGTTGTACCCTAGTGTATTTATGAATATCCTTGTGTTCGTAGAATGTGTTGGTGATAATTAAGTTTTGTAATTGGCAGAATTCAAGCATTCTTGTGTATATCTGTATATTAATGAGGAATCAAATAGTCCTTCAAAAGACAAATTCAACGATATAGGGTTTGACGGATTTATCTGTCAAAATGGCAAATGTGGGGTGACTTAAAGAATAAGGTTTACAACAATAGATCGGTTAATATTGAAGCTTTAAAGGATCATATTAAAAATGAGATACGTCAAATTTGATGGGACTTTTGACAACGTCTTACGAGAATTTAAACCTTATTCTTTAGGTCACCCCACATTTGTCATTTTGAGAGATAAATCCGTCAAACCCTATATCGTTGAATTTGTCTTTTGAAGGACTATTTGATTCCTCGTTAATATACAGGGTGTCCAATTTAAAATACAAAAGTTGGTATTTTTTCTGACTCACCCTGTACAGTTACAGAAACGGTTTTGTCCTTCCTAGATGCGCCGTTTTTACCTATATAAGTCTGGCAATTTTGAAAAATTCATCTCCGGTAGTTTCTGAAATATTTGCTATATTCCAGACTTTTTTTACACCCTGTATATATTTAATGTAGGACTTTATGTATTTAAAGGTAAGCATTTATTAGGCCAAAACGGCGATTTAAATTGTTACAATACTCGAAATCGAGATGCGTTCAGGGTGCCTGTTGGTAGATTAGATATCACAAAAAGTTCCTCGAATGTTTTAGGCATAAAGATATTAAATAAGATATCTGGTGTCATTGATTTCAATTTGCATACTTGCGCCGATAAAATATTTAAGAACTCCCTGAAAAAATGACGCATTATCTATTTTACTCGTTAAAAGAATTTTCGAGTATCGTCCTCCTATGGCAGCAGATTTGTAGTGCGATTCTTTTAAACAGCTTTTATTGACTGTGATATTTTTTATGTTTGTACTGTGACTTGTGCAATAATTGTAATACATTCCTATGCACCACTAAATATTATTATTATTATTACCTTTTCCCCACGAGCACCCCCCCCCCCCCACATTTTTTCGTAATCTTGTTCTGAAATAATCAATGAAAACTAAAAAATTATGTAAGTATTAGTAGAATGTATGGCTTTCAGATAGTTTAAACTCATTTCTACTGCGTTGACTATATAAAAAAAAAATTGTCCACCACTACTTAATCAATTTGACAGCTAAAAGTTGAGTTGATAAAAAAATACTTTTTTCTACAAACGGCAGTAAAATATGGCATTATACTGCTGGATTGATGATGCTAAACTGTCACATTATTGCCAAGCGGCAGATAATATTATCTGCCGCTAACGAGCGGCAGATAAAGTTATTATCTGCCGCTGACGACTTTATCTGCCGCTCGTCAGCGGCAGATAAAGTTATTATCTGCCGCTGACAACTTTATCTGCCGCTCGTCAGCGGCAGATAATATTATCTGCCGCTGACGAGATCAAGTAATTTTCTTCGAATTTTGTTCACAAAGTTGTAAATAATTTGTTATAAAAACGTTTGAAGAAAAATTACTATAAGTTATTCGGAGCAAAAGTATCTCTATGTGGCTCGGCTGTACTTATCTGCCTCGCAAGCTCGGCAGCTAACCCGTCCAGCCTCGCCACATAAAATATAACTTTTGCTCCTAATAACATAATATACTATTTTATAGAAAGTTTTCTCCTATACATATTTGTTAATAACTATTTTTATTGTCAGACCTACGATAAGTGATATATAAGATAAAATATTATTGCAGCCGCCATTTTTCCGAAATGGCGGCCGACGCCGAGCCTATTTTTGTCAGAAAAATACATGTTGATTAGGACCTGCAAATCTATATGTATACAAAAAAATCAGCTTATTCACAATTAATGTAAGCAAGCCATACTGTTTAGTTCGCTGCCGACTGGCCTAGTAGACAAAATGAATATTTAATAAAATAATACTTAGATGCTGCTATACAGATTGACATTGTATAATAAACTTACTTTGCATGGAGATACATCATAATGAGCCGAGGTACTTTAAATATAGTTATGAGAAGGGATCCCAGTGCAACTGAACCTAGATGATATTTTATTAGTTTGCAAATCGCATAGGTAACATGAGAATCTCCATTGTATTTATGTCTAATAAAAGCAATATAAATTAGTATATGATTTATACAGGTGTAAGCCTCTTTACCTATAGTACCAGTGAGCAACAGCACCAGCGATTACCATTTGTTGGCAAGCCATTATAAATTCGGATGTCCAAATGAGTCCAATAAAGTAAACCCACCACATGTACTTAACCCATGTGGCGTCAACAAATTCTACTATTGTAAATCCTGAAATAAGAGATAAAATAAATATTTTCCAATTCAAAATATAATATTGTTCAACTCACTCTTCATATCTAACAAAGCAATTATTCGGGAAAAATTTCCTTGGTCATTTGATTGCACCGATCGCAAATCGGTATCCGGAGGTATAGTTGCATTGATATTCGCTGTGCCTGGGTAATATGCAGTTGCTAAACACAGCTAGTAAATGTATTAAGTTACTCGAATTTCTCAGTTGAGTAGTCATTTACTTACCACTACAACTACCCAAAAGGCAAAGAACCCTATGAGAAATGTAAAGGTAATTAGAGGTTGTAGAAACAGTCCTGGAATATGCATCAAACATTTTGATGTCTCTTTAAATAAATCTGCTAGGAAGTCCACGCGCTTACGCATAACTATTACTATTAATAAAATGATTACCTGTAATAATAATTTTGTTAAAAAGCAGATATATTGATGTGTTTATAGTTTATAAATTAATGTGGTGAATTTATTGAATTTCATATTTTTATAAAAAAATACACAAGGGGATCCATTTTTAAGCCTTTCATTGCTACTTGCCCAGTGCAGCTGCACTAGGGATGGTAAAACCTGTTCCGCTAAAGGATCAAGTGCACCTGATCCGACTCCGACTCCGAACTAGGTGCAAGAAACTAGGTTCAGTTCCGCTTGCGGTCACCGGGAAATAGCAGGTCTTGCCAGACGCTGGAGCGGTCAGAGTCGGATCTCTGATGGGCCTGCACCTACAGTCGCATGTTATGACTCATTTTTTAATGTAGGGGATGTGATTTTGATTTGAATCCGACGGCTCCGGTCGGAAGGTTTTACTGGGTCGTCTATTTCAAAGATTGTAAAAGATTTCTTTGATTGCATTAGCAGGGCATCAATAAACTATTACAACTAAATATGTTTATTACAATTTAAAATTATGAGATGTTTTCCCTTTTTTCTATTTATACCTTACAGTAGTCTACATGGTCTATGATTTTGGCACAACACACGAGGCATTGCCATTACGATCCCGCAATTCCAAATCCGAATCTGAAATTCCTTGCGTAGATTATGCAGTTCCTAGTCAGTTACGAACGATTGCGAAGCGCAAACCGCGTCGATCCATTTCCATTCCGATTTCAAATTCGACATCTTTGCAGTCCGAGAAAGAGGAGCGATCCGATTCGCTTCGTAGGAGCGAGAGTCCGGCATTCCGTTCCACAGTTCCGCCGCTCCGCGCTCCTCAGCGCTGGGGCGGTTTGCTTAGGTGCAAAACGATTCAATTCCTTGAAGGAACGACGCCGACAGATCACTCCTAGGTGCGAGAGTCCGGCATTCTGTTTACAAGTCCGCCGCTCCGCGCGCTGGCGCGGTTTGGCTTAGGTGCACAAAGGTTCGATTCATTGAAGGAACGCCGGATCAGGCAACCTACTCTTTAAGGAACGCCGAACCAGGTGCACCTACTCCGGCAAACGAACTAGGTTCAAAAGAGTAGGTCCGGGAATTGACAACCATCCTAAGCTGCAGTAAGGCTGTGCATATTTGTATGGTTCCTGCATTTAACATGTTGCTCATGTCAACGTACCTATACATTGTACACATTAGAGCACATTTTTTATTTAAAATTTTACGAGTGCATATTACATATGAATGATATTTTACAGATGTTTATTTATAGTACCCGGGAATTCAAAAAAACTAAGGTCTGACTGTCACAAGTTGTTCATTAGCCTTTACTGTAAATGTGGTAAAACGTCTCCGCTGGCAGAGTGTCGGGTTTGGGAGGGGGGTGACGGGGGAGGTCTCAAAACAGTATGTTTTTTGTAAATATCTTGGAAAGCCTTCAGTTTAGAGCTCGTTGTACCCTATAAACGTTTAAAGTATGTTAAATTTCCAACAAAATTTGTGTTATACACTTTTTTGCTGTGCCCAATAGTTTTGAAGATATAGAGGGGGTAAAATTTAGTTATTCTGTAAAAAATAGTAGAAAAGTTGCATAACTTATTAAATTATTGGAAATTAGATGTAGGAGAGTGCTTGATGGAGATGTACTGCACACTGCACAAGACAATGAGTCATACCCTCTCCTGCCCTCGCCAAATCTCTACCGCTGCACTCCTTTACTCCTGCCTGCTTGGCGCAGCCACTCAGTCTTCTATTCGTAACGAGATTAGTTCTATTTGAGGTTAATTCGGGGAGTTCTGATTGTGTGTTTGTCCCTGTTATGCAAGATAAGGTTTATTGGCAGTACGGGTAATTTTTTCCGTGTTTTTGTGGTGATTAATTAAAGTATTTTTGTAATATTGGTATGCAGTTAAGAGGTTTGAGTTGTATATCAGTGTAAAGCTAATAAATCACAGTTTAACCAGGTACGAACAATAAGTATTTAGCTTAACCTAGATCCTTAGCAGCCGCGACAGTCTGTCAACATCCAAAATAACACCACTCACAGCAACCTATAACCAGCTGCTTCACCGCATGGTTTGTACTGTGAGGACAGAAGAACAGTTAAAAGAAATATTTGGCTACAAACTATGTACGTATCCTCCCTCACTGTTCGATGAGGAAAGGCACGAAATCGTCCATGCTGAAAGTGTTATCTTGTGGAGGGACTGATCCACCTGATGATGAGGTGACACAGGGGGTATTGTATGTTGTAGATGGAGGGCTCCTCCTACGTAGTGTTGTTTGGCAACGTCCTGCAATGTTCAAGATGATATGCCAACAATATTTTGACTACGTTTTGTCCCACTACGGAAATTGCTACCATAGTGTTCGATGGTTACAGTGTACAGCTCAATACACAAGATGAGGAACATCTGCAAAGGTCCCACTCAGCCATCAACGTGTGGTGTGAAAGTAGAAGACCTCATCCAAGTCACCTTTGGGAAGAGTGAATTCCTTGCAAACACATACAACAATAACGAACAGCTAATATCCCTTCTGACAATGCACTTAAAAAAAAGAATGTAATGTGTTCCAGGCCCTTGGAGACGCAGACACTGATTGTTTCATCAACAATCACAGCAACTCAAGATGGATTGAAGGTGAATGTAATAGGTGACGACACTGACCTATTAGTCATGTTAATTGCTCTTGCTTCCCCCAACTGCAGCTTAAAGATGAATGTGCCTGGTAAAGGCAACCAGTCACTTAAAATTTACAATATTCAAGCATTGTAGCATGAATTAGGGGACATGAAAGATGTTTTATTGTGTGTTTATGCCGTTACAGAAGATACAGAAAATGCAAAACGGCCCCTTTCAAAAACGTGCAATGTGTTGTGGAACTAAGAAATAAATCAAGTGCAGAAGTGGCACGGATGCAAGAAAGACCCCCTAAAATGGGGATGTAAAATGGTCAGTCGGCACCTGCGCCCAACAATAACATCTCGTCCTGCTGCTCCAGAACTTTTGCTTCACACGATCTCATACAGAGGAGAGTGTCTCAACAACTGTGAGTGCCAGAGAAGTGGCCTTCAGTGCTCAACCATGTGCACCAACTGTGCTGGATACGGATGCAGCAGTACGGATGTCTTCATTGATTATGAAAGGAAGAGGATTTACTGTTGCCAGATGAAGAGGATGAGCAAGGACATATACGAATGGATTCAGATAGTGATCGGAGTGACAATGAAGAGCAGTGACAATTATATTTGTGCATAGTGTATTGGTTATAGTTTTTATTTTTCATTTCTCTGTCTGCCTACGAAGATTTTTTTGTGTCACATACCTATTTTAAGATATGAATAGTATATCTATTTCAGATTTGGAACATGAATTTTATACATTAAATTTCTTTCCTATATTATGAAAATCTTTGGATTTTTTATTTATTGAATCCACCTCCCCTCTGTGTAATAGTGCACTTCAACAAAACAAAAAGAAACAAAAAAATGCTAATTTCCAATAATTTGAAAAGTTGGGCAACTTTTCTACTATTTCCGACGGAATAACTAAACGTTACCCCCTCTATACCCCGAAACTATTGGGCGCAACAGCAAAAAAGTGTATAACACAAATTTTGTTGGAAATTTAACGTACTTTAAAAGTTTATAGGGTACAATAAGCTCTAAACTGAAGGTTTTCCGAGATATTTGCAAAAACTTAGAAAACATACTGTCTTGACACCTCCCCCCACCCTCCCCCAAAACTCGACGCTCTAGCGGCGGAAACTTTTTACCACATTTACAGTAAAGGGTAACGAACAACTTGTGATAGTCAGACCTTAATAGCTTTTTTGGATTCACTGGTTTGAAGTACTGCACTATTAACGAAATTAAAAAAATTTTATGTACACTAAAAATGCATAACAAAACCGTAGGGCCATTTCACATCAAACCCGTCAAGTCTAACCAGTCAATGGTTTCACACCAAACGCGTCCTTTGCATAAAAATTTTATCAGTTTGTGCTTTTATTTCAGTAAAGATGGAGTTCTTTCTTTAATAACATTGCATCGAATGCAACGAATGAACCAATAATACTATATGTTCAATCTCCATTGTAACAAATAAATACAGTGCTTATTACTTCCTTTTACAATAAAGGAAGTATTGGATTCACCCCAAAAATTCGAAATTGAGTTTTCAACAGATCTTCACGTTTTAGAGTCCCCTGATCCCAAAAAACATATTTTTTTTCATTGGTCTGTGTGTCTGTCTGTCTGTCTGTGTGTCTGTCTGTGAACAGAATATTTCAAAAACGAAAAGCGGTATGGCGTTGAAACTTCATATATAAGTTTTGTGTACTATGTATATGAGACAGCAAGCTTTTGAAAAAAATCGCATAACCGGAAGTAGGTGTTTACTCTTGTGATTTTTCAGTTTTTTTCGATTTTTATAAAAACGGCTCTAACGATTTTTTTTAAACTTTACATTTTTATTACATTTTGAATGTGTATTTATGTGAGATAGGTGATTTTCCAGTTGAATACTTCTAAAATGGGTTTCTTTTGTTTTTTTGTCTATGTTTTTTATTAACTCTTATTTTAAATAGAACACCCGGTATATTATTACATTTTTGAATTCAGCTTAAAATTCTAGAGAAAATTTGTCTCTTCAACTAACGCTCTATTTTGTACTGTTTTTGCAGAATTTTAAATTTTTGAAAATTTTTGACAAATGTTTAAAACATTTTAAATCAAATTTTTGGCTAATTATAAGATCACTGTAAAAGGAAGTTGTGTGCGTGTATCACACCAGATTTTTATTACCAAAAGCCACCACAGACTGGCATAAAAATTCAACCGGTTGAATCACAATCAGTTTTGAAGTGATTAGACGTGATCGGACTGGACGTGAAGCGTTTGATCTGAAAATGAATTCTGCAGTAGTTTAATATTGCAATGATACCTCAGTCTGGTGAATCTTGCAGCGTCAAACTTGATTGGAAGTGACTGGACGGATTTAGTGTGAAATGGTCCTTACACAACATTGAAAACAGAGTCTTCGCTACCTTTTTAGTAATTCGTAATTTACCAGTTCAACCAGTTTTTAGGGCACATCAAATGACAGATTAGACCTATCAGCATATTTTTCTTGGAGACACTATCACAAACATAGCCAAGGGGGTATGCAGAGCTAGTAGACAAAATGAAATTAAAAAACATACGGCTTGGTGGAACGAAAAATCAAAGCAGAGGTTAAAAAGAAGATAAAGTTTTGGAGA
The DNA here is from genome assembly GCA_940337035.1 of Agriotes lineatus. Classification (NCBI taxonomy): domain Eukaryota; kingdom Metazoa; phylum Arthropoda; class Insecta; order Coleoptera; family Elateridae; genus Agriotes; species Agriotes lineatus. The sequence continues at coordinate 38,300,160 of OW679194.1, read as the reverse complement.
GGTCACTTAAAAAATAAAACATCTCAGAACCAGGACCTGTACAAGAAACAAAGACACAAAACAAAAGAAGTTCCGACAAATTCAGAAAAACTTTGGAAATACAGAATAGAGGTAACGTTAACATTTTTTTATAAAACAAAAAGACTCGGAGAAATAATAACATACATATCAGCAATAAAAATGGAGAAACTGTGACAGATGAAGTAGCAATTATGGAACGCTGAAAAAGTGGAAAAAGTAAATACATTAGAAGACACAGAACAAAGAAATAAACACTGAAAACCCCAGCAAGAAATATGAACACGAACAGAAAATAAGTGAAGATAAAGTAAACAATAAACTAAGAAAAATAAAACTAGGAAGAGCTCCAGGAGGTGATGACATAACACCAGAATTGATAAAGGTCCTAAGTTAAAGAGCAACTAAAGCCCTAACAGAAATCTGTAACATTGCTTGAAATAAGAACATGGTTCCGAAAGAATGGAGAAACGCCATTACATTACCCATTTCCAAAAACAATGAGATCCAAAACAATGTGGTAACTAGAGAGGAATTTCTATCCTATGTCTTCTACTTTTTCCTCTTACATTAGGTCAGTTTATTCCACACAGTTGTGGTTTTATGAGCCCTCTTAACTCGTAAATCAAATAGGTGACTAGCCTTGCCCGTTGAAATTGAGAAAGAGTTCCTTTGTTAGGGGTTAACGACTACCACAGGTGTTAGCGTGGTAGCCGGAGAGCGTACGAAGAGTCCGCCGGGAATCGAATACGAGCTAGCTGCCTTATAGTTGAGCATTTGCGTGTGGTGCCACACCACAGCTAAGAGACGAAGAGACGAACAAAATTGGTTCAGGAACGAACACGGGATAAGAGACCATCTATTCACATTGTAGCGAATATTCGAAAAGAGCATAACAAAAAACAAAAAGCTATACTGCTGCTTTATAGACAACACAGAGAGTGAAATGCCCCCACCACTACTGGGTGGCAAAGCGGGGCCCCAGGCAGCAGTCAGAAAAAAAACAGTTCTAAAGGCTAGCAGAAGAAGCACATAGTAGCTTCGCAGCAATCATTCACATTATTATATTCCGTTCACATCTTCCTGGCATGAAGGTTGGTCTTGGATTTTTGTTGTTAAGTTGTCCATGAACAGAACCGTAATTTTTATTTTGTTGTAGTCTATAACCTGCATAACCTCCAACAAATTTACTGACACTTGACAGAACATAATATTGTTGCCAAATGGACTGCTTACATTGATAGTATAAGCCGTTCACGATCTTTTTGGGTCAGGTGAGGCTATGAACATCTAGTAATTTTGTTGGCAGTACCTCTGTGGCAACTAAACTCCCTAATGAAAATTGACACTTTTTGTGGTAGGTTAGGTTGTTTACAGTTTAAGGTTATATTTTCTGAATAGGTACATTGTTGCCAGATATTCTCTAGTCTCCATCAACTAGCGTTCTTTTAAATTTGGTCTGTCCTTTTTAAATTGGAAGTAGCATCGTTTAATGGAAATTTTTTGTTGTAACACAATTTATTTTGGGCATTTTGACTTTTCCTTTGATGGAAATTCAAATTATTTTTACACATTTGATAAATCATTCATTTTCTTACGAATATTAAAATAGTAAATCTGGCAATGTGGTGGCCAGAAAGTGTCGAACAGACACTGACAGAAAAAAAAAATGCATCCGCTACATCATCGAATCAGTTAGTCCAACATGAAAAGAAAAACTCATAGCTAACTCTGTTCCAAAAAGGTCGTGAACGGCTTATATATGTGGAGAAATGTTTAAAATCTGAAGTATTGCAAGATCTTCAACGTACTTAATTAAAAATGTCTCTAATTACACAATTACTGAAACTAAAGTCCATTTTTTTTTCTATAATAATTTTCAAGGTCAACTTTCTAGGGGATAAGTTGCATTCCTGCAGGGTCCCTAGTTTTAATAATGTTGGTACATAGATTTTTAGTTCTTTTTGTCCACTAAAAAAATGATTTGTCATTTTGACAGATATGTCATAATAGAGGGTAAAACAAACAGCATAGTAATAGTAAAATATTGCAAATGTATTAATTATTAAACTTACAATATTTGAAAATAAACATAATGAACGTTTGATTCCATGTAAAAAAATGAAATTTGTCAAGAGTTCAAATTAAGAAACTTTGACATTCAAAATTGACATATAACCATAATTTTGAAAAAGTTCTATCAACACGAGGTATAAAAATTTCCTAGCGTTTTACTCACATATCTACCAACATTGTAACACTTTGACAATTATTATAGAAAAAAAAAACGTACTTTAGATAGATACATAAAAATTACTAAGTTCCTTTTTCTATTCTGCTTAAATATGGTAACTTTGCATTTGAAGGTGTTTGTCATGTCTTCTAACCTAAAAGCATTTAGTAACCATAACCGCAAATGTAAACCTCGTTTAAACACAACAAAGTAATTTTACACAGCTAAATTGGGGAAACCGTCAACCTTCATGCCAAAAAGATGTGGACGGAGTTTATACCATAAAATGTACCTATACTAATTGATTTGTCAGTAAATATTTTAACTATACAGTCCCCTATTTTATCCTTCAACTGAGTGCATCGAACAGACATAAACAAGGCATTCAACAGCCTGAAAAAATGTCATATGGAAAAGTTTACAACAAAAAGGAGTAGGAAACGAATTAATTGAAGCTGTAAAAGGTCTATACCCAAATACTACAAACCAATTGAAAATATGGTATCAAAAGCATTTGAAACAAACGAAGGAGTTAGGCAAGGAAGAGTACTAAGCCCACTCCTCCTGATCAGTGCGATGGACGATATAATAAAGAACAGTAGTAAAAAAATAAAGATATTGCACTGACTGACTACACTGCAATGTGAGTTGTATATGTAATTATTTTACATTACGACAATTATTTGATATTCTTCAGATCTTACGTTTGATTCTATGAATTCTATTTAGTTTTAGACAAATTCTCATTTAAGGTGAATTCAAGTAATTCATATACCCTTTTTTATGAATCGTTAATATTAAGTTATTAAATATTTCTAGCTCAGCAGAACATGATTATTCTCAAAACAGGTCGGTTCACGCAATATCAAGACTGTTATTACTCATGAAGAATCATTATTTGTTTAATAAAAACTTCAAATTTATGTGACAATCTCTATAAACGTCAGTGTCACTTCAAATTATTCACGTGGAATATCAATCGCAAATACCTCTTTGGTATTTGTCATTCAATAAACATGAAATAGTAAGTAGTCCCTTTTAAACTACCCCACTTCACTCTTTTACTGTTTATTTTAGTTTGCTCAATAAATACTTGTAGCTGTAACTCGTCCAATAAACTTGATCTGCTTTTCAATGATCCAAATGTATACCAACTGCTTACAGAAATACTTCAAGCTGCAGACCAACCCCAGTGTAAACTCAACCATCAGGAACTGCAAACATCCTCTAGAATGTCTCCTTCCCAAATCTTCAATCAGCATACAACTCAGCAACACAAACCTCGACAAGATCCTCTAGCAGTAAATAAAATGTGTCCCTTCCAAATAAGACGTTGACAACCCAAATAATGTGAACCTTGATCTGGTGCAAGTCACAAGACGTCACTCCAATAAGAAGCGCAGTAAAGTATAATACTATTAGATAAAAAATCCTTTCCAATTCTCAGTATGCCCACTCCAGAAGCCTGATGCGTCCTACTTTCAGCAAAGGCAGCTCACATTATCCAATTCACGTGATGTAATTAACAATAAACTAAGTTCAACATCCAATTCCAGCAATTACTTCCATGCCTGTAGTATTCCAAATTATGGTCCCGCTACCTATCTTCAGTATATAATCTTCTCGTTTTAAAATTTGCTTTATTTCTCTTCTCGACAGTTTTGTATTAATTATACCTTTTCATACACCAAATAGATTAACAAAATCATATTATGAAAGGCCGAAAGGGTTTACTTTAAAATTTCAGCCTTTTACAGATTATTATAACATGTTTTTCTATCAAAATTTATTTGTGTACATCAATTAATTAATATCTCCCTAGTGATATTGGTTTTGCATATTTTTTACAGTTCAACACTCTATATAATCTATTATCACATTTAGCCAACATTTCTCAAATAAGTATTTGCTATTAATCTTCCACTATATTTCAGGTAACATTTAAATCAGGCATGAGCAACCTGCAGCCCGCCAAACTTTATCATACGGCTCCTCAAAGATTTTACATTTATACTTTTAAAAATTCCTACAGCCTCATTGTATCCTAGGCCTTTTAACTTAATTTTTGGAAATGATGCCGACATTATAGATAGACACTGATACCATTATTTCCAAAAATTAAGCATCGGCATTTCTTGATATAAAATGTTACGTCGGGCGGTTTCGTTTGACGCTACGCATATGTGCCGCAAATGCTGCATCGGCAGGCGGGTTAAAGTCAAAGCTCAAAGGGCATTTCAACTCCTTCAGAAACCCGAAAATATGCCCAGCATTTACAAAAATTAATAACGGAATTTGAATCGCCATTTAAAATATTTAGATCAGAAAAAACCGTTCTTAGTTTTAACATATTTTCTTCACCATTTAATATAGAAGTGGAAACAGTTCCAAATGAGTTACAAATGGAATTAATAGATTTACAAAACGACACGGATTTAAAAAATAAATTTCAAAATGTTGACATACATAATTTCTATCAAAATTACATGAATTTAGAAAACTTCCCACGATTAGGCGCACATGCAAAGCAAATAATGACACTTTTTGGTAGCACCTATGTTTGCGAATTATTATTTTCCGCAATGAAAATAATTAAAAGCGATCACCGATGGGAGATTAAATGATGTACGGTTAGAAAGCTGAGTGCGAGTTGCTGTATCGTCTACATCTGCAAATATATACCAACTGATGGCAAAGAAGCAATGTAAAATTTCTCATTAAATAAACTTTTTCCACATATATCTTTCGCAGTTTTTTTAATAGTATTTCTATTAATGAGTGTTTTATTTCTGCAATTTTCTATAATAGGTTTTTTTGGTTAATAAAAAAATAATTCAGTGTTTGTATTATCATAAGTTTCTTACATGCAGCACTGCACTACATTTCTAAATTTGTAGCTGGACCGTTGTAAAAAAAGGTTGCTCATCCCTGATTTAAATCATGTTAGAACCCTTCTGTTTCTTATTTTTCATTGTTCAACTGAATTCAAATTCTATTCCATTATTTTACCAAATACATGTTAATAATTCTGATATCCGTTTTTTATACCCAAATTAATCTTTGTAATTTAATAATAAAATATTTTAATCAATTTTTCTAATATAATATCAAACTCTTGTACTGTTTTAATAAAATAAACTTAACCTTTTATATGCAATCCTTTACAATATATAAAGTGGAATTGCATAATATGCAACCGGCAAAATTAGAAATGTGTGTTTGCAGATGATAAAAAGAACCTAGAAGAAACCTAAAAATATGTATAAAAGAAGCAACAAAATTTGGTTTAATAGTGAACATAGAACAAATAAAAACAATGACGAATGCGACAGAAGAAGAAAAAAATAGAGACCAAGACAACAGAAGAAGAAAAAAATAGAGTCCAAGATAAAAGAAAAAGTAGTGGAACAAGTTGAAAATTATAAATATCTTGGAACCATAATAAATTGTCACGAAACCACAGAAGAAGAAATAAATAGAATGAAACTGACAGACAGATTATTTCAGACACTGAACAGAACGTTTCTCAACCACTAAAAAGACAATAATTACAATACTCAACTCCATTTATATACCAACACTATAAATGTTTGCAAAAATTGGGTACTAACAAAAAACCAAAAGAACCGTTTACAAGCAACAAAAATGAAATATTTACGAGGAACCCTATGGGTTCAGGGAATCGACAAAATTAAAACCACTGCAATTAGGAAACAACTAGGAACAAAACTCCTAATAAAGAAAATTATAGAACACATATTAAGATGTTTTGGACACTTATGCAGGATGAAAAATGACAGGCAAGTGAAAAGAACATGAGAAAAACAGAAGAGGCAAATCTAGAGAAACATGGAATAAAACTGTAACAGAAACATTGCAAGAGAAAGGGAAGACAAAGGGAGAAGGAAAATAAGCTGAGATGGAGATCAATGGGAACGTCCTACATCCCGGAGTGGATTGATATAGGTTGAAAAGAAGAAGCTATCATTAGATACCCAACAAATTGTGCTTTTATTGGTGGTAAAATACCTAGGTTTCCAATTAAGATAATACCTCCTCACTCGATGATCACTTTGAATATGTGTTCTAAAATTTCTAAAAATGTTATTTTTTTAGAATTGCTAGTAACTGACTTGTCAGCAGAGTCTAGGGTCACGGTTTATCATTCGATAATACAGCCCCATTTTGATTACTGTTCCTGGGTTTTATATCTTTTTAATCAGAATAAATTATAGAAACTACAAAAACTATAAAACTATAGAATGAGGATTATATTTAGCTGCAATCGTTAAACACCGAGTTATATAATGTTGAGTTCTGTGCAGTGGCTCTCTATTTCCCAAAGACTGAAATGACCATGACATTTATAAAATCTCTAAAACCTTTTTGTAGCGTGATATAATTCATGTTCTTTTTTATGGGTATTTTGGCAAAATATCCATAAAAAGGAACATGAATTTATCTACAAAATTTTGAAGAACTTGAGACCATCATATGAGCTCTTTATAGAGCTTTAATACCCAGAGAGCGGAAAGAGAAATATTTGAACATTTAACGTAATTATGTATAGGATTCTCGTATTCACTTTAATTTTTTTAATCTGATTTTATTTGATGGAATTAATATTAATTTATTATTAATTTTTTTGTAACTTTTATTTCATTCAATTGCTTTCTGTTCTTACAACAGCCGCCTGAAGTTCAGCATTTTTTTGTATAAAATCATTAATATCTCCAAAATAGTTGACGTTAAGGGAGCTTTCACACCAAAGTAGCATGCGACGTGCGACTTGCTGCCAGAAAGCAGGAAGCATGCCACTTATTTTAAAACCTACTCAAATATATGGGTGGTTTCACACCAAAGTCGCGTCGCAAAAATGCGACGTGGCAACATGCGACGTGCGACTCGAATATAAAGCATGTCGTATAATTTTGACACTTTGCGACGTGTTTCCAAGCCGCGTACACGTTGTTTGACTTGTTGTGGTGTCTGAGTTTTAATATTTCTTGTAAGTTTTTCGTGATGTCTAGCAAAAAATGTTTACCGGACAATAACTGCTGGAATACAATACACGTGCTATGTGTATCAGCATTATCTTGTAAGTATGGATGAATCTAGGCCTTCTTTCTTTTCTTCTCCTCCTCCTTGCAATCACAGCAGCAATTAACACAATATTGTCTTCTTCCGACGACATCTAGACAACTGTTTTATTATTAGCAACAGAGGACTAATGATAAATGGAGTAGCACTGTGCGACTTTGGTATGAAAGTAAAGATGGAAGACGCAAGTTGCGACGTGCTTCCTGCTTTAGGCAGCAAGTCGCTAGTCACATGCTACTTTGGTGTGAAAGCTCCCTAAGACTCATACAACTTCATACCTAAATGTTTAGTATTTCAATGCAAATCTTTTAAACTGCCTAAATATAGGATATTCCATGTAGGTAAATCCAGCGTACATATATCAAACAAGTAGAGACACTCACTGTCAGTTCCTTTGATGTCAAAATACCTATTTGAATGACCTTGAACGGCTCCTGGGGGGTACTTCCCGATAGTACTAACAGATGGCGCCACTACTTTATCACATCATGGCCAGCTTCATTCTACCTGCTGACGCGTTAGCGGACACAGATGAAGCTGGCTATGATCACATATGATTGGTAGCAGAGCCAGTAACGGGCTCTGATTGGTAGAACTTTGTGCTGCCATCTGATAGTCAAGTTTAGAAATATCCCCCCGAATTACTGTCCCAGGCACTCTAGACAGGATTCAACTTTGGCATGAGTGTCTCTACTTGTTTAATGTATGTACGCTGGTAAATCTCTACAGTATTATCCATTCACAAACTCGTGAACTGTGAATGACAATTTTTTTAAATATTTGCTGAGTGTACCTGGAAATTACAGTTTTTGTGGGAATGTACTTCGGATCTAGTGATTTCTAGTAATATTTAAAGTTAGGTTATGTTACATCCGTCAAAATTTAAGCAAAGTAATAATTAACTATGGCCTTTTTTCCCTTTCCAATAATAGAACCCTCTTTAGTTTCTGTTTCATTGCAATTGAGATTATTTTTTTACAAGAAAGCGTGACATATACTCCATTTACTTGACATCTGCACTGTCAAACTGACATTATGTTGGCACCACTGCTATTTTTCACATTTTAACAATTAAATTACTGTACAGTCTAATAAAAAACACATTATTTTTGAGGTATAGTCAAGAAATTTTTTTAAAATTTGACACTGACAGTGCAGATGTCAAGTAAATGGAGTATAAGTCAAGTTTTTAAATTTAAAAAATTTCAGTGCTGCCAAAATGAGCAAGCAGACAGTTCACGAGTTTTGTGAATGGATAGTAAATTTGATTTGCCACTTTTTGAGCCACTCTGTACAACTAAAACTATTTTAGCAATGTGAACCACATTCGTGCCTACAACTTTTATATACGCAATATTTATGTAACTCTCGTAGTTTTAGAATTATCTTCCACCGCCCTATCGTTGCCGGATCCTGTATATGTATATTTGTTTTGTTATAATTATGTTCTTTTCTATTTGACTTCCATTACCACCATTGAAATTTTTTGAGACGTTTATAATCGCTATGGAGTACGGTATCACATACCGAAACCAGCTGTAAAATTCATAATACCACACTTATCAACTAGCCATTTTGTTTGTAAGTTAAGTCAGTAGACATTGAACAGTAGCGAAAACCGTGGGGAAAGGCAAGTCTTATGCGCAAGTGCAGTGCAAATATTTATCTCATGCAACTAATGGAGGGTTAAATGTCTATTCACACTTATGAGTGCCGAGTCAGTTCTGTGTTAGCGACATCCGTGACATATCAGTGACGCCTATGCACACATATCCATACAGTTTGGTCAGTTTTCAGTCAGTTATTTTCCAAATGGCAATGTGGACGGATATGGAATTGGCAATAATTGCTAAAATTTTGGATAAAGAGGAAGAGGAAGTGCATCAGGCGAAGAAGCAAAAGTGGGTACACGAGGCATGGAAGAAAAGAGAACGTGAAGGAGAGTTTGCTATTCTATACAAGGAATTAATTGATGTTGGAACGATTTTTTTTGAGTATTTTAGAATCTTATTCCAAATATTGAGTTTCACACTTGTGTGCATATATTTCGGATTAGACAGATCATAAACAATAGGATAACTCCGAACCCATTCTATAAGTTGTTCGTCATTCATACTCGCAAATACGCACAAACGATTGACCAACTATACACCAAAACACGTCCGTGAAATAGCAAAAATATCGTAGCCGACGATATATACAATCACGGCACGGCACTGACACTAAAGGCTGAAATACGGCACGGTGCCGGACATGTGTAGATGCATAGGTTAAATTCAAAGAAACGATATTATTTTCACGGAACTGAACGGACACGGTACTAACACTTAATATCAAATCATGCACAGCCCGTGGAGAAAAGGAAACAATATGACTTACTGTAATTATTGTAGCAATAATTGAGTACCATAGAAATGCAGTTTCATTCTTGAGTGTTTCGGATAACAAAGTAAGTTTGCTAGTGTGATTTACATTGTATCGAATGTCATAATATGTGTACCACAAAAATACAGTCCCTCCTATGCTGGCAATGCTGACTAGTATCATAATAATATAAGATACTAAATGAGCCAATAGGTGTAGTATACATATCGTAAAAAGAGACACAACTGTAAAAAATCATTTAGTACCACCAAAAATTTATTTATAAAAAAAATACCTAATGAAATAAAGGTAAGACCCAGAATTTCCCTCCAACTATTGTACAGGTCACCTAATATTTGTTCCAGCGTGTCCCAGCTATTGAGCAAGTCGTAAAAGCCGGCCAGAATCCCTTTGCTCAAATCCCCAACGAGTTTTGGAACACATCGATTTAGGACGGGCGAACTATAATTGAAAAGGTCAAAGTCTTTTTATACCTGTATTTGCTTTATTCACCCTTCATAGATAGGTAACTTGGGACAAGGTCCAAAAGCGTTACTTAAAACTGATTTGTCCGTTATGCTTTTATTTCGGAAGTCATTGTAGTTGAAATCGTATCTGCATAAACTGTTTCCTGTTTCTGCATAGTAAGTATTAATATCTTCTATTGTAGTTAATGTGCGGCTAGGACACTGCTTAATGCATATCTTCAAAGAGTATTTCAGTTCACTTATGTCATAAAAGAGCAAGTATGGCTTATCGGACGTATCTCTGCCCGATAGTTCCAAGGTTCCAATTTGTTTGTTGTTTTTGGTACCACAGGTATTACCAAAAGAATCGTAACCATTTACTATTCGTACTGGATTGCCATACACAAATGAAAAAGCAGCTATTAGAATCTAGAAAAGTTAATTGATTAATATATTTATTAACTGCTGTTATAGGTTATGTACCATTAAAAACCAAAATGCAATATAAACACACAACCAAAACACATCGGTACAGCCTCTAACATCACCTTTGTCGTCATTGTCAATTTCTGGCTGTGAAATACAGCACCCCATATTTTGTTGTTGCACTTATTCAGCTTTAAACTAAAATCAAACTTTTCAAATAAAGAATGCGAATGTAAACACTAAACACAACAATACGAATACGGTCAAGGACGTAGGTAAGAATATTAAGAAGGCATTTGTGGTTTTAAGGATCTTGAGACATCATCCGACTTTGAGCATTGTTTAAATGTTCCGAAATTATTGTTTGAAACGGATGTGATTATTTTAGAGGTGAATAATTGCTACATGTTAGTGCATATTAATAATTACAGTTAACCTTGACAGCACAAACTGTGTGAAATTCACTAATTCAGGCGAAATTGTGAATCATCAATTTTTCTATAAATATCAGGATATGGATTTTGTAGTTATGCCCACAATTAATATATTCCGTTTTTTCAAGGGTAAATTGTCCAAAATGTTATGCTAAAATATGTGATTATCTTATAATAGTAAAGAATTACTGAAACAACTAAAATAACCTATAGCTGTAATAATATCCTGAGTAATAAATTGTAGGTATCGTTACAAAATGTTTCCATACAGCAAACTAATAGCTATTTATGCAACAAGTGCTAAAAGTCGACGTTTATGCACGAGACATGAAAATTATGAAACGAAGCCGAAGGCTGAGTTTCATAACATGTCTCGTGCATAAACGACTTTTAGCACGCGTTGCATACAATTTTATCTACGACCTTAATTTTACCGTTATTAATCCATAAATATCGATTTAACAAAGGTTTGCATCTGCGACACTTTTAATTTATGTCATAATAAACAGTAGGCCACGCCGCGCGAGCGATTGTTTGCCATGCCAGTGCTGTCAGGGTGAGTTACGAAATGTAATTATTGATACTCCACATTTGACTGTATTCATTACATAACGCTTTAATTATTTCAAAAACACTTTACCTGTAACACAAGAAGCAACTAGAATAACTTTACAACTTCACTTCACTTCCAGTTCGAAATTGTAGTTTTATAACCTCACTTCACTTTTAGCACATGGGCTAAAAGTAAACAGCTGATTTCTTTAACCACGGTAAACTATAAAACATCACTTTTAGTGAAACAAACTAGTGCTAAAAGGCTTACTTTTAGTAGTGGTCGTAGATCAAGAAATATAGGTTTATTTTGTGTAGGTATGGTTGTCACAAAAATAGTATATTGTTTTATTAGGATTAAAATTGGCAGTTTGTTTGACGAGCAATTAATAATAATAATAATAATAATGACAATGGTCTTTATTGCAAAGAAAAGAATATATAGATACATAATAAATTCCACTGTAAAAAATCTGGTGTGATACACGCACACAACTTCCTTTTACAGTGATCTTGTAATTAGCTAAAAAATTGATTTTAAATTTTTAAGCAAATTCTATAAAAACGGTACAAAGTAGAGCGTTGGTTAAAGAGACAAATGTTTTCTAGAATTTTAAGCTGAATTCAAAAATGTAATAATATACCGGGTGTTCTATTTAAAATAGGAGTTAATAAAAAGAATAGAAAAAAAACAACAGAAACCCATTTTAGAAGTATTCAACTGGAAAATCACCTATCTCACATCAATACACATTAAAAGTGTAATAAAAATATAAAGTTAAAAAAAATCGTTAGAGCCGTTTTTGAAAAAAACGAAAAAAACTGAAAAATTGCAAGAGTAAACAGCTACTTCCGGTCATGTGATTTTCTTCAAAAGCTTTCTGTCGCATCTACATAGTACACAAAACTTATATATGAAGTTTCAACGCCATACCTCTTTCCGTTTTTGAGATATTCTGTTCACAGACAGACGCACAGACACACAGGCAGACAGACCAATGAAAAAAAATATGTGTTTCGGGATCAGGAGACTCTAAAACGTGAAGATCTGTTGAAAACTCAATTTCGAATTTTTGGGGTGAATCCAATACTTCCTTTATTGTAAAAGGAAGTAAAAATCTGGTGTGATACACGCACACAACTTCCTTTTACAGTGATCTTATAATTACAAATTCTGCCCAACCAACCTAGTAATGCCAAACCAAGTGGCGTCCCACATAGTATCTACCTCAAGAGCACCCCAAAACCGTACACACACAACCAAAGTTGAAAAAGATCGTCGCTATTTTAAAACCAGGGAAAGCTAATGATACACCAAAAAACTATCGTCCAATTGCCCTCCTAAGCATGGCCAACAAACTTTTGAAAGACTGCTATATAACAGGATTGGTCCAACAATACTGCAACATATATCGAGAGATCCTAAAAAAACTGTTCCTCAGCGGGCTGTGGAAATTCAACGTATGAATAATATGTTGGTGACACTGAAACCTAACCTGATAACCTCGAATTTGACATTGACGTACAGTGTCAAACTGACGGAAAACCTAACCTGATAACCTCGAATTTGACATTGACGTACAGTGTCACCAACATATTATTCATACGTTGAATTTCCACAGCCCGCTGAGGAACAGTTTTTTTTTGGATCTCTCGATACCTGTGGAACAAGCAGGATTTTGTCCGGACCGCAGCTGCACAGACCAAGTACTCGCACTAACTAATTATGTAGAAACAGGCTTTCAGAAGCAAATAAAAATATCTACTGCTTTCAGAGACCTGTCAGCGGCATACGACACTGTGTGGGGACAAGGAGTTATATATAAATTAATGCGAGCTATCCCATGCAGAAAGATGGCTGATGTTGTCAATGCCATGCTATCCAATAGATCTTTTCAAGTCATTATGGGCGACAAGACCAGTACAAAAATGAAACTGAATAATGGCCTTCCACAGGGATCGGTGCTTGCTCCCCTACTCTTTAGTCTTTACATAGCAGACATGCCCGGAACTACATCAAAGAAGTTCGGCTATGCAGACGACTGGACGCTCGCTACAAGCCATAAGGAGTTTGAGATAACTGAGCAAATTCTAACAAATGACTTGGCGACCCTTGAGAGATACTTTCGCGACTGGAGATTGCAGCCCAGTGCCGCAAAGACGGAAGTATCGTGCTTCCACCTAAACAACAGGATGGCCAACTACCAACTTAAAATCAACTTTGAAGGCAGACTTCTTAGTCACAATATGCACCCAAAATATTTGGGCGTCATACTCGACAGAACGCTAAGCTTCAAAGAACACCTTATGAAGACAGCTGCAAAACTCAGAACCCGAAATAATATCCTGCAAAAGCTATGCGGCACCACATGGGGTTCCACAGCGCCCACACTCAGATCGACGGCACTGGGCTTAGTGTACCCCGTCGCGGAATACTGTGCACCGGTGTGGATCAACAGCCCATACACCAAACGTGTTGAAGCCCAACTCAATCAAGCTATGCGTACTATATCAGGCACAATCAAGGCCACGCCCACTTATTGGCTACCCACACTGAGCCACGTAGCTCCTCCACAAATTCGCCGAGAACATGCTCTGGTCAGGGAGTATGAAAAAATTAACGCCGATCCTGTGCTCCGCTCCCACGTTGGAATAACCGGCACAACCATAAATAGGCTACGCTCACGAAAACCCCCTCTGAAAATGGCAGAAACTCTTATGGAGGAAAACTTCAACATAATCGAGCGGTGGAAAGAAGACTGGGAGAAGAAGGCCACACCTGCCAACCGGGATATGCCATGCGTTACAAGCAGGCCGGGGGGCTTTGATCAACCAAGACGAATCTGGACAACACTTAATAGAATAAGGACGAATTGCGGCAGGTGCTCCGACTCACTTTTCAGGTGGGGAAAGATACCTTCCTCAAATTGTGACTGCGGCGCTGAAAGACGGACTATTAAACACCTGGTAGAGGACTGTCCAATTAGCTCCTACAGTGGTATCCCATCCGATTTCCTGATTGCGACAAGAGAGTCAATAGAATATATTTATAATCTTGATGTGTGTTTGTGAAATTTTGTTATTTTTGTTATATACCGAGTGACTATAAATGATTGAAATTTTTTTTATTAGGTTGGCACTGTTTATGTTGGTGGAACTGTAAGTCTATGTCAAATGCGAGGTTAGCAGGTTAGGTTTTGCGTCAGTTTTGACCATTGAACTCAATACTACGTAACTGGAAAGGACGCGCAATGACAAAGGCCTGAGGCAAATGGCTGAATTATGCAACCCGCAGTTGTTTAGTATCGCTGTCTCTCTCTCACTCATTCGGCTAAATACGTCAATTGGGCCGCGCTTAGTTTAAATTTTTTTTTTTTTGCAAAGTAATTAAAATAGAGGTTTTATTTTAATATATAATAAAAGGCTGGGATATATATATATATATATATAGGCGTTTCGTTCCTTGCGGAATATCGCCGCTTCTTTCCGAAGCTTTTAAATCCTTTTTTTGAGGTGGATTAGTCCTCTTTTTCCTTGTATACGTTCTCCTCTTTTTATAGTTTGCTATGTGTTTTTGCCATTTTCACAATTCTTCTCCATTCGGTTCTGTCTTCTGCTTTTCTTTTCCAGTTCTGAATCTGCATCTCTTGTAAATCTCTTCTTACCTCATCGTACCACCTCGTTCTTGGTCTTCCTCGTGGTCTATCTCCATCGGGCTTCCATTCCAACATCTGCTTAGTTGTTTTACTGTTGACACTTCTTGTTACATGACCCAACCATCTGATGCGTTGCGCTTTGATAAATTTTACGATGTCTTCGCCACCCACTTCTTCATTAAGTTCGTGGTTCATCTTGGGCCGTAACTCGCCGTCATCAGTTCTTTTAGGACCCAATATCTTCCTCAGTATTTTTCTTTCGAAGATACGCAATTGCTCCTCCTCCCTTTTTGTGAGACATAACACTTCCGCGGCATACGTGACTACCGGCCTTATTATTGATTTGTACAGCTGTAGCTTCGCTGTCTTGCTAATGCCTTTGTCTTGAAGTGTTTTTTTGTTGCTGTAGTATGCTCTGTTCCCTAGTATTAATCTTTCTTTTATGTCATGCTCACTTTCATTTTTGCAGTTAATTTGTATGCCCAAGTATTTGAAACTCTTTACTGCTTCAAATGTATAGTTGTCTATCGTTATATCTTGGACTGTTCTATCGTTCCTCTGTAACTTCATGAACTTTGTTTTATTTTGATTTATTTCCAAGCCAATATTTTTTGCTGCTATTTGTATTTTTCTGAACGTTTCCGTTATACCTCTATATGTTCTTGCTATGATCACTACGTCATCGGCGTACGCTAATATCTGAACTTCTTTGTTTGTTATTGTCCCTTCTTGTTCTGTTTCCTTTATTACTTTTTCTATTGCGTAATTAAATAGCGTTGCCGAGAGGGCATCTCCCTGTCGTACTCCGAGTTAGTAGTGAATTCCTCCGTCACGCCTTCTGCTAGTTTCACTATGGCTTTTGTGCTTGTTAGCGTCATATTAATAAGGTTTATCAATTTCGATGGAAGGTTTGTGCTTTTTATTTTCTGTAGTAGTTCTCTTCTGTGCACTTTGTCGAAAGCCTGTTTGAAATCGATGAACAGCATTTGAATCTCTATTCCGTGTTCGTAACATTTTTCCAAGATTTGTTTCAGAATGAATATTGCATCGGTGGTTGATCTTCCTGGTCGAAAGCCATATTGTTGTTCGCCTATGTCCAGTTCGCTGTATTGTGATAGTCTTTTTTGAATTAAGTTGGCCATTATTTTATACACCACATTTAGCAGTGAAATACCCCTGTAGTTGGAACATTCTTTTGGATCACCCTTTTTGAATAGTGGTATTATCACTGCTTGTTCCCATTCTGTAGGCATACTTTCGGATTCCCATATTTTTGTTATAAGGCTGAAGATTCTTTTATGTACTTTTTCTCCACCCATTTTCACCATCTCCGAGCATATTTCATCGGTTCCTGTTGCTTTTCCATTTTGTGTTTTATTGATTATATTGATTACTTCCTCATATGTTGGCTTTGGAATTTCTGTTTCGTTTTGAGGCGGAGTTTCATTTTCGTTATTTATTTCGTTGTTAATTTCTTCATTTAGTAGTTTCTGGTAAAACTGCTTCCATATCACTTTAATTTTTTCCTCATTGTATTCTATATTACCTTCTTCATTTTTCATTCCTCTCCTATATTGCTGGGATATATTAATCAATATTTAAGCCAATATAGGATAAAAATGTTAAATGTTTGCATTACTGTAGAGTTAAATGAGAAAATAAAACGCATCTCGGGTTATTCATTCTTATTTATTTCCAAGAAGCATTATTTTACAAATTTAACACATAACAGCATTAGTAATGAATAAATTAAGGAAACAATCAGAAATTAAAACAACAGACAATAGTTATTTACACAACATACAATATAATATTTGTATGTAACATGTGTGTAAAGTGAACCTTTTTTACGAATGTAAAGCACTAAAGAATTCATCAAAGTCTTTCCCGACAGTCCTATAAATAACACCGAGAGCAATTTTTTTAATATCAATTTTTAAAGATAGCCATAATTGTTAAATAGTATTTTACAGTAGAAGTCCGTTAGGATAGCCTTTACTGCCGAGCCAGAGAATTTGTGAGACGAGCTCGAAGAGCGAGTCGAATAATACTGGCGAGGCAGTAAAGGCCCTAACGGACGTGTATTGTACAATAGTTTTTGTAATACCTACATACAATTCGGTCATATCTATATTTTTCTAATTTATTTTCATCAAAACGCTAGGTTTGTGTAATGACATTTTAGAATGATTGAGAGTGCGTAGAACGTTGCAACAGTTGTTTATAAATGTCAGTTATTTCCAATTTCGTGTATGGTTGTAAGCAGTTTTAAGTTGTAACCAGCTCATAACTTATGACATCTGTAGAAAAGACGTTAAGATTCTGAATGAGCAAGTTATTTTAGCGTATGTTCAGGAGTTATAGCAGTCTTTTGCGCCTTCTTCTATGTGGAGTTGAAGGCTTGCTTGCTGCTGGATTTAGCAGGCCGTGGTCTTTACGGACACTTTTTACGGCCGGGCCGTAAAGAGGTTACTTACGCAGTAGTAAACAGTCCTTAAAGAAATATTTAACAAGTAGGTATTACAAAAAAATATTATTGTTAGCAATATTAATGACAGAAGGGATACTTGTCTTTATATAAAATGCTAAGCCACTACCATGTAGTAAACAATCCTTTCTTATAAAATTGTAACCATTTATTTTAAAAATAGCATCTGCGATGTTTTGATTGAGCCACGTTTCAGAAAGGGCCACTATATCGTAATCATTCGCGACTACAAGATCTTTAAAATTATCAAAACCAGTGTTGATCGATCTAATATTTAAGTCAGCAATTTTGAGAGACATAAGTAGATGTAATTTCTTACAGTTTAAAACGCAATAAATTTAAATTAAATATTAACTAACTAATAAATACATATAAATGCAGCACATGAACACCCTTGAGGCGGCAAGTATTTCATTTTACGTCGTGCTGCAAAACACAAATACTACGAAACCATTGACAGTTTACAGTTAATACCCTGAAAGAAAAATTATGCAATTATGTTTGCATTCGCAAGGCGAAGCACAGCGTAACCGAGCAAGCACAAAAATTGCAGGTCAAATAGTCACTTTTAATCCGAATAATACATACTATTTTGTCCGCATCCTAGAAAAGTACAAAATATTCAAAATTTGAGATGACTGATTGCTTTTGATGTTTCTCATTTAAAAATCATTATGACTACATCCACATCCCACCAAATGAAGGTTACTTTTAGTTCCTAGGAAGTAATAGCTATTTAAGTAACAAGGAAGGCCTATTAACATTTGAGGTAGGCAAGTACAAGCCAAGGCAAAACTGCTGCTTGTTGCCTGCCGAAAATGTTAATAGGCGCGATACATTTCGAGTTATCTTATTATATTTTTCCCGCTGCTTATCTAAATTTTCCTAGATTTTTAAAAAAATGTTTGGTTTGTCACCTGTAACCAGGATTAATTTTCGTAAGTCGTATTATCTGTGAGTGTCACATGTCACATAAAGACTTGCAATTATAAACAAAACGTTTAAGCTTGCATCTTGTGTTGTTACTTATACAGTGAATTTATTTTAATAGTTAACATAGCAGTTTTGTTTCTATGCCAGCATTTAATCATACAGGGCACTTCCATAGTTACCAATGATATCAATAGATTAGAGCGTTTATTTTACAAGTTAACCTACGAATTTGAATTTGGTACTTGCTAATGAGAAACTGTAATTTTGTTACCGGAATGTAGGTATGCAACTACAGAGTAGATACGTAGGAACAACTTGTGTGTTGTATCTTTTCTTTAGTGGTATACATTAGGATAACTTTTAATTGCATTTTTGACAAGTAATAATTCCTATGTTAACTCGTAAAATACACGCTCTAATCTATTGGTGCCATTTGTAACTATGGAAACGACCAGTATGATTATAGGGTGGCATAGAAACGAAACGCTTAACTATTAAAATAAATTCCCTGTATTATCCTAGGAAGTTTATGATAATATTAAGTTCCGTTGTCAAGGGAAAGCAGCAAACAATAAATATAATCATCAACTTACACGTTTTGTTAGTAAGGCTGTATCACTGACTTACATGATTGACAGCCTGAAAAAGTACTTTTAATCCTAGTAACTAAAAGTGTTAGCAACATACACTTTTTGTGTCAGTAAGAGAAACATCTACTTCAATGACAAATGTTGGTAGTAAAAGTAATGACTTTTAAGACAGTTGCGGAAAATAGATATTTATGCATCAAGGGTGACATGGTTAAAGACCGAGGGCTGTAAGTCAACCGAAGGAAAAAACATGAATATCTCCCGTGGTGCATACAATATTTTATTTACTAGCATATTAGTAAAAATGGTATGAAATTTCAAAATGTCATGTCATATTTAAAATAAGAACCTGTACGTAACATCAAGGATTTCCTGAATGTATGGTTGCTAAGAGGTTTTTTGTAGTTGCATGGTTACCATGAAGTTGAGGGAGGAATAATTAGAAAAATCCCATTTTTATACACCAGAATTATTTTTGCCACCTTTAATACAGTCAGGAAAATCTCAAAATCGATACACTCATTGATAAGTTTCGTCAATGGCAATATTATAAAAATTTCTAAGTTTTTAGTTATTTTTGCTTTTATGTTGTAGCAATCTTTACTTTCTTTACTTTTTAGCCCATAGATAATGTCTCTGATGTCAATATATGACACATTTTGAATTTTAAATTCAGTGTCTGTTGTTAAAAGCGCACCATTTTTTATTGAGTTGGCCTGTAATAAATTATGTAGAAATAGGTTGATTTTGTCAAGTATTAAAGGGTTTTTAGTTTTTTTAATGTTCTCCCTGACATCATGTACGTATGGAGCAAATATGCAAATGATCTAAAATTTTCTGTTATACAGGGAATCCCAAAATGTGCAGACGGTTTTAAAAATTAAACAACTTTTGAACAGATTAAGCAATTCCAACTTTTCAAATGGGATCTCATCAAGGAAGCATGGGAGTTTTGTTGACAGTTGTCAAAATAATTATCATGAACAATTATACCACCGACCAACGCATCTTTTGAGTAATACATTATTTGAGAACAAATTCGATTCTTGCGACTCAACGAGCATTTCGGAATGAATTCCAACGTCGGGAGGCTCCTTCATGCAACACCATTTTGGCGTGGAATGAGAAATGGCAAGTTTTGGCCAACATTAATAACAAACGATCGACTGGAAGACTTCGAAGTGTTTTCAATCCTGAAAACGTAATGAGTAATGAGAGATTTTGTACGGCACCTACAAGAGTGCATTGAGGAGGAAAGCAGCGACTTGACCACTTCAATTTTCAAGTAAAAAGAACTCCCATGTTTCAGCTTTTAGATGGTAAGTTTTGTTTTTGTAATATATGAAACTATTTAATTTTGAAAACAGTCAGTACATTTTGGGATTCCCTGTACTGTCAAGGGGTAACAAATGCAAACACAATTTAAGATCAATTACGTGATTGCTTCATATGGACATGACGGCAGGGCAAAGATTCTTGGAACAAACTAATTCCTTACTTGCTTAAGACCAATCCTAATGGAGCTGTAAGTGAAAATCTTTTTGCGAGCCAGGATTTCAAGTTAACTGTGAATGACTATGTAGAGAGCACAGCAAAGGAATTTTAAGTTCTTGGAACTACCAGTACTCTCAAGAAGCCAGTTCAGTTATAGCCCAAGATTTGGTGAGCACAGTCAACACGGGTTTCATTCTTACCTTTAACAAGTGGAATACCCATACCCTACAACAAAGTAGGATTCACTATTAATTGTGCTAGCCTGTATTTAAAATAGACACTGAAAGGTAAACTAGGCTAAAGATAATGAATGAACAATTCACAAATTATATCGCTATATTTATACACAAGCTATTTCAACTATTTGGCTTAAATTACTTCACGTTTCTTGTGCTGAACATTTCCATAAAAGTTGTGTTTTGAATTTCAACATTACTTTTTTGACAGTGTACTGCCACTTCTGCGAGAGTGTCACCATGTGGCGTTAAAAGTAAGTGATCATTACTATTGCATGTATTGAAATCTACATCGTCATTCATGCGTAGATCATTGGTAATTATTTTAAAACTTGTATTTTGTATGCAGGTGTCAAACAACTTTAACAGTAGAGTTCCACCTTCTTCTATACGTATTTCAGAATTACTGTGTATTCTTGCTATTTGAATATTTGCGTTTCCTTTCTTGAGGTAAACCTGTAAAGTACCATCAAATCCAGCTAAAAAATCAATTATTTTAAAAATTAACGTTATACATATTTAAATACATACTCATATTTAATAATCCTTTATTGGCTATCGAAACTTTGCAGTTTTTATGTGTATTGCGTAAATCTAAATGCCCATTTATTGTTGAAAAGGAACTATCATTACAGTATGATGAATCAGTTTCTATATTACCATTTTCTGTTTCTGCTTTTAAGAGCAGGCCTTGTAATCGACTTGTTATTATTGACTAAAAATAAATTTAAAAAAATCTATTTTCAACATTTACAGTTGTTCTTACACCAGATTCTTTCGTTTTTAACTCAATTTCTGCTGCTTGCATTACACCATTGCATAATATGTTACCGCCAGAGCTGTTAATGTGTATTTTATTACAATGGCATTTTGATGCAGTTACATTTCCACTTATCGTCGTTACATTAATGTTTTCCCCATTGAAGCTTCCAAGTTCAATGTGACCATGCTGAGTTGTTACATTAAGATCTATACAAATTAGTAACTAAGTGAAATTGCAGTTCTATAATTGGTAGATCAACACTTACTAGCTTTTATAGGTGCCTGTATATAACATGTAATACCCTGTAATGATTCATCCGATGTACTAAACAAGTTAACATTATCATTAATATTATCACATTGTAAATCAGCTTTTAAATTATTATCATTTGTAGAAAGTTTGACGATAACTTTATTATAATCTTTATACTTATGAATATCTAAAGGAACTGCAGTAATATTAAAAGGAAGTTTAACGTTAACGTTACAGAAAGGCGTTACTGTAACTTCCGTTTCATATATAGTATTCAGGTATCGGCGTAGTACAGTTGCTATTAGAGAATAATTATGATAATTATTTCAGTTACAAGTTTACTGATGGTAAGCCTACAAAAGCAAACAAGTATTTTATTGATATTTTATGCAAGTAAACAACTTACATTGTTATATGTCTTTTACACGAGAACTTTTTAAATACTGTAATGTCTAATGCTTTCAAAAATGTATTCATTGTTCCATACAAGTAAGATGTACCGAAAGAACAGCACGGCTTACGACTAACGACTTACAACTTTTATTGAAAAATTGAAAATAAGTTAGGTTAATCAGTGTTGCCAGGTCAAAATTCTAAAAGTCACTAGCTTGCTGTGGAAAAAATCACTAGATTGACAAAAATTTCACTAGATTAATTTAAACGTGACTATTCAATTCACCTGTCATCTGTCAAAAAGTGACCAATGAAAATCCAGAATTTTGACGTTTCTTGACCAATCAAAAAAATATCAGTGGATATATCTTCCTAGAAGGTATTCAAGTGACTATTTAAAACAAATGTGACTTTTATTAGAAAAAGTCAATATTAGTGTGCTGTTACTATAGAAATCACGTAGTTTGTTGCTAGATTTACTGAAAACTAATTTGAAAAAGTAGTTTGGTTCATTAAATAGTCCCTCGAATACCATTCTTAGTCAAAGTTAAGTAGATTATTTTTGCGGTGGTATCACTACTCATGTCCATTGCGCTTGGGATTAGGACTCGTGCTATCGCACTCGTCCTAATCGTACCAAAGCGCAATGGACATTCGTGACACCACCGCAAAAATAGTCGACATAACTTTGACTACTCATGGTATTATAAGTGATTA
Organism: Agriotes lineatus; assembly: GCA_940337035.1. Classification (NCBI taxonomy): domain Eukaryota; kingdom Metazoa; phylum Arthropoda; class Insecta; order Coleoptera; family Elateridae; genus Agriotes; species Agriotes lineatus. The sequence goes on along the minus strand of OW679194.1, from coordinate 38,277,044 downwards.
TTTCCTTCATATCCATAATAATGCGTAATCACCATGGTTTCTGTCAGTTTAATAATGACTAAAATTCAAACGTCAAAATTTAACCGCGGTTAAATTTATGTCAAAATTTAATCGCTTGTGCATAATTTTAACATGATTATTAAAGTTGCTTCACCAACTGAATTTTATCTATTTATTCAGGAAATAATCACTCCGAACATCCCGCGTGCATGTAAACTAGCCTCAATAAATGTTGACGATTTTCTGTCAGAATGTTTTGCTCTGAAGAAATATATCTCGTAAATTTTCCGCTTCAAATCCCTCGTGCTGCGCACTCGGGATTTTTGTTGATCGGCAAATTTACTTGACAAATTTCTTAGCAAAACATCTGACAGAAAACGTCAAAATTTAATCGGCTATTTTAATGCACTTGGGATATTACTGTTGACTATTTCCCACATCTCTTATTATCCAATGAAAAACCATGCTTTTTCAAAATTCAACCAATCGTGTGTTTTTTTTGGTGGCAAAAAATCGAAATTTTCCCTTGGGATTTTGTCAGTTTCTTTTGCCACTTGCATCCACGGCAACCACCAAATATGTTGCTTTAATCAAGGTGGTATTTAAGAAACGTCATTTAAACTATCATTGCGCATCAGTATAAATGTCAAAATGAACCGATATTTGGGAAATAGTCCACAATAGTATATTGTGTCACAAGGGCAGAAAACGAGCATTAGCAGCCCGCGGGTATTAGCTGCATGAGCGAGTGAAGCGAAGCGAGGGCAGCTGAAAGCTAAGGTCTGCCAATGCATTTTCTGCAGGTGTGACACACAACTGTTTTTCGCCAAGCATTATAAAAAATAGAAAAAAATATAACAAAAAGCTTTGATTTTATAAATACAAACAGAAACTTAAGTATTAACAATTTACGAATTTATTTATTATAATGAATGGTCCTCTACACCGAAAGGTAAAAGAGGCTATAGATTATGAATGAATGAATAATTAATGTTAATTATCCCTTGAGCACAATTATGTATAGTAATACCAGAATTTGTAGGCATTTGGTAAGTGTTCGAAGTGCTAGTAGCGTGGTGACTTATTTCTATAGATGAAGTGGGTTCATTGGAATTATCTAGATTAACTAGTATTTCATTTATTTGGTCGGAAATATTTAACACTTCAATTCTGTTATTTTTGCTAGTACTAGACAGCTGTTCTTGATTTGTCAAGATTTTTTGAGAAATATTAATCTTATTCGATAAGCAGTCATCGATATATCCTTCTGCAACTGCAGAAGAACGCCAACCTCCATGTTTTTTAAGTGTAAGCAGATCACTCCCAGAGTTAGCTAGTAGGGTTGCAGAACTACGGCGGAAGCAATGTCCTGTGTATGTACTAGGTTCAGATAGTTTTAAAAAATTGAATGCATTGTTCTTGAGTCAAAGTTTTAGACTTTTTGGGCAGGTAATTTACAGAATTTTGTTTCAAAAATGCTCGAACTTTATGAAAATTATCAAAATTTATATTTTCCTAGACTTTAAAAGTGCTTTTCAACATTGAAAATTCAGACCATAGTGTACCTGCATTTACAATCTTTGATCTTTCCGATAGATAAGCAAGTAATACATTTTCTTGTAAGTATTTTGCTTTTTTATTCGTTTTCCAGTTATTGAATAATTCATAGTACTTTTCGTACCGTTCTCTTGACTTTGTAGGTAACAATTTTTGCTAGCTTCCTCTTGCAAGTCCGGTGGAGTATTCGTAAATTCTTCGTCATTGTCTGGATTGCCATTCATTTTCACTTACTCACTGAATTACAATTATTCAGAACTTACTGTCATTTTACACTTTTATTGTCTGTTTTGATTCCAAACTTTGATTTAAACTGACATTTAATGAAAAATTATGTGAAACATCAAAGCACACAAATGACAGTCAAAGGTGTCCAAAGGTGTCTAGATTGTGAAAAACTTCAAAATCGTGTTGTTATAAGTTTAGCGGCCCAAGGGACGATAAACATTACTTTCGGTCACATTTTTAGGGTCAATATGATTAATTTTCGTATATGGTAAGCGAAAAAATGTATTTCGGGCTCATGATTTTGCTCGGAAAATGTTTTACTCACGATTTGTTGTTTTTTTGGCAATGCCCCTCGACAAACTAACTTTGACAAATTCCCTCGCCTTCGGCTCGGGAATTTGATCAAGTTAGTTTGTCTTGTGACATTGCCAAAACAAAATACTTTCGTAAAACATTTTTACCGGCAAAAGCATTTGCCCTTAATACATTATTACTGAAAAAAGCTGGAAATGAAAAAAACAAATATTTAGAATATTTTTATTAAAATTTTCACAATTATAAAAAATAAAAACACGAACATGATAAAATGTTTAAAAATATAATAAAAAGTATAAATGAATAACAAAGTACAGCTACAATAATTATACAATATGGAATTTAATCATACATTTTGTTATTACAGTTTTCTGTAATTAAGTTTTTAGAATGAAGAATTTCGGCCAAAGTGTTAGTACTTAATCTATTTCTTGGTTTTGCTTTATTGAAATTAATTGAACTGAAAACCCTTTCAACGCAGGCAGTACTATGGGGAAGAACAAAAAAAAATACTTACAAACTGAGAAAGTTGGGGATATAACAAATTACCGTCGGCTTTTTTACAATTACAAATTTCTTTCCAAAATTCTAAATCTTCCATTACAAAATTAATTGCAGAATATTTTAGCGATCGAATTTCCCGATCTAAAGCATTGACATCCGTTATTAGATTAGGAAAATTTATAATTAAGGGGGCGAGACTATCAACATTTGCAACTATTAAATGATTTAGAAAATTTAATGATTTAAGAATAACAGCTTTCACTGGAATTAAAGGGAAATATTTTGAAAATTTTATGCGCTGCTTCGGTGTAAAAATGTAAACACGGAAAAAAATGTTTTGCACTATCTGTTAAACTATTATTTGCTAGCGCTACTGCGATATTTGGACCTAAGTACAAGTGCTCAATTGAAACATAATGTTCCCCATTTCTATACTGTAATTTGCTTAAATCCGTGTTTTTTAAATACTCTGGTTTGATGTAATAACTCAACAATAATTTAAAAGCAGTTGCTATTCTTGGATAAAGCAAGTGAATCTTTGGAGCTTCAGCCTGCAATAATTCTAAATTCAAATCATTAAATCACCGGAAAATGCACTTAAGTCCCAGTGGTCATAGTACTCACAATACTCACACTCACACTTCGAACTTTGATAATTTGTTACGTTCTACCGAAAGTAAAAATTCTAATATGAACAATTCGCTTTGGGAGTTCTGTTTATAGCCTCGGGCACTTAGTTTGAACCAGGGAAATACCTATTTTATGTTATGTAATTCATGGGATTTACTTTCGCATTTCATAGAGTCCCTATATTAATCGAGTACCGCAATTGATTGCGCCAGTGTTTTGTATTTTGGGAGCAAATATGGCGGATACACTGTAAAATCACGAGACGCTAATCCCAGCAAACATTCCAAATGTAAAACCGTGTAATGTTCCTAGAGGTAGTAAAATACACCTGCATTAAAAAAGTTTATAACCATATATTTGTACAAAGGTACTAATTTAAGTTATTTGCAGATTTAAGATTTGTGTGTACTTAGTACAAACATTCCTGTGTAATGTAAAAAATGTGTGTAGGCCCTAACAAAAGCATTAATTTTTCTCTCCTTCCATATTACTGGCTCTAGAAATGGGAATATTTGCTGCTACTATCGCCTCGTAACAGCTGTGCGTATGTCAAATAATTCAGTTCGAATTCGAAGTTGTGGTTATACTTCAGCGTTTCTTCGTTTTTTGTGCAAGTTCAGTGCACATTTCATACTTTAAAAATTAACAAGTATTAATTATAGATAGAAAATGCCGGGCTGCTGTGTGCCCTGTTGCAAAAATCGTTCCGAAAACGGGGTTAGATTGTTCTACATACTCCAAGGAACTAATCTGGTTAAAATGTATAAAGGAAAATTGCCCCTTAGAGCAAGTATTTGTGAAGTAAGTTCAGTTTTACTTTTACATTTTCCATTAACGCAAGTGACTTTTATCAATGTGTATCATAATTTTGTTTCAGGCACATTTTAAAGAAAATTAATTTGAATCTGAAAGAATTGACAATAAGAAATTAATTAAAATGGAACTCCATTCCCACCTTTACAGCAAAACATATTTACAGCCCTCCTCCAAGAAAAGCGAGAATACGTAATGTTTTTTAGCTGAATCTTAACCTTCTGTAAACCCTACTATACAATCACGTGCCAGACATTTAAGTGACTGTGGTAGCTAAGTATGAAATGCGAATTATGTAAAGGGTATATTATAATGAAAATTATTTTATAGGTTTCGAAACTGAGGAAGTCTGAGATTTGAGTAGTGCAATTTACAGTTTCGTAGCAGCAGTAAAAGCATTACAATGCGTGTCCTTGCAAAAATGACTGTACAGATGTATTATATTAAAGTGTTATGTTCAAGAGTAAAACGATTACAAACAATTTGCATGTTTCTGTTTAATATAAATAATAGTCATTTACTTAAATTCATTTCTTAACCCTTCAGTACCTGTTTACGGTCTGTAAGACCGAGCAAACACATGATGCAGTATATTACTTAATGTGCTAGCGTTAGTTTACCGCCCATTTCACTACCTTCCTATATATTGCCATTGAAGATCCGTATGCAGTTTTGAGTTCGTGCGTGCAGTGGTTTAAAAGTTATTTATAATTTCGGTTTCAGAGACCGAAGCGGGTACCCGAGTTGTTTTTATTTTTACCTTTGATATACGACCAATGTGAGGAGAAGGAAATATTTTCTGCATTTTTAGTAACACTGTTATACTAAAACATTATAGTCATGGCAGATTTTATGAGAAAGAACAGGCGCGACTTGAAAAAGACGATGCGAGATATAATAGCGGAGGAGGATGTCGACAACGCGTTTTATAATGATGTGCCATCGTCTGACGAAGATAATTTATTGGAAACTAGGGAAATGAACAGGAAATATCTGATTATGAAGACGCTAGTGAACAAGAAACTAATGCCATAAGATATTTTTATGGAGGTGGCAGAGGGGCAGGGGTGTCGGACTGCCAGACCGGTGCGGGTACTGATGTCTTAGAATTTTGAATGGGTACTGGAGGGTTAAGATCTATTATCTCAAAAGATTTTTATTTTAAAGGAGCGCCACTAATATCAAATAATTGTGACATAAAAATCCTTGAAAGTAGAATTAGGTAGGTACTACTTATATATATATCATCGTTTAAATATATTGTACTTGCTTGTATACAACTTAAAATCAGTAAACACAGATCTAAACTTCAAACGTAAAAGAATTACTACCTAAAGCTGTAGGTTATGAAATGCTAATTGTTAAAGAAACTAAGTAGTATTATACTCCAGCTTCTTTTTCCCTTGTGTAGTGTAACTCTTTTTCTAATATTATCGTTAATGTGCATATTTGCTTTAAAACATGAAAAATACACTGTAATTGAAAACGTCGCGTCACCTTGTCATTTTAAATTTCCCGCCTTTTTCTCGGAGCAAATATGGCGGGTTTGCGGTACTCTATTAATATAGGGACTCTAGCATTTCAAATCTCAGGCTGCCATCTGTCCGTCACAGCAAAAACTAATTTCTAAGATTGGAATAATAATATGTAGTAGGTAGTAATTTGCAACAACGGCGAAAGGGGTGAAGGGATTTTTGCTTTATTATTTGTTTTTTTATAAAATAGACTGGAAGAAATCTCTAGATAATTTTCTTTTTGCAAAAGTTATCACTAAATCTCTAGATTGACTAAAAATCACTAGATCTAATGAAATTTCACTAGACCTGGCAATACTGAGGTTAATATCGAGAGATCCAAAAAAAAAACTGTTCCTCAGCGGGCTGTGGAAATTCAATGTATGAATAATATGTTGGTGACACTGTACGTCAATGTCAAATTCGAGGTTAGCAGGTTAGGATTTGCGGCATTTTGTGTCATAACTGACGCAAAACCTAACCTGATAACCTCGAATTTGACATTGACGTACAGTGTCACCAACATATTATTCATACATTGAATTTCCACAGCCCGCTGAGGAACAGTTTTTTTGGATCTTTCGATACAACGAATAATAAGTATGTAAAACGAGCAGTAGGCATCTAGCCAAGAGTATGTATAAAGTTTATTTCAAAGATGATTATAAAGGCGAGTCAGAAGTAAAGTACCAAACTTCGGGAATGTTACTCAATCTATAACTCAAAACCTAGGTAATAGCTATTTGTGCAACAAGTGCTAAACGAGAATGTTCATGCACAAGACATGCAAAATTATGAAACGAAGCCGAAGGCTGAGTTTCATAACATGTCTCGTACATAAACATAAGCATAAGTACGAGTTTGCACACAATATTTTTTCTACGGCATTAAATTTACTGTTATTAATCCATAAATGTCGATTTAACAAAGGTTTGCGTTTATGACAGTTATAATTTATGTCATAGTAAAGAGATGCATACCGGTGCATGGAGCATTGACCGCGACTATGCGCCCCTAACGAGACTAACGCGAACCTTATCGCGATTATGCGCACTCTCGCGGAATTCAAATGAAGTTAAAAATCGCGGTAAATATCTTGAATTAGGATATGTTTGTAGGTAATAATACTTAAATTATTTTGAATTTAAATATAGAAATAGAAATTTATGGGTATGTGCTTTGATATTTTATAGCTAGAATATGTTAGTATGTTCGAATTTATAACAGACTAGAATCTGAGATGTGAAACTCATTTTTTTTGTATGTACTTAACAATCTCGCCTGCTTCTCAATTTTCTTATTTTTGGATTTATTTGTTTTTCTATGTTAAATTTTCCCTTGCAATATTATAAAATAAAAAAATCGCGGGCTGTGTGAAAGGTAATGTTAGCTATTTTTTGTAGGTCTCAACATCATACAAGTACTTTTAGGGACCTAATAAATATTTAAATTATTTAAAATTTGTTTTTTATTATACCTTCATCAGAATCGCCATTTAAAGCACGCCTGAGCGTGCGAATACAGGCGATTAAAGCTCGCCGAGCTTTAAAGGTTGTCAAGGAAACGACCGAATGCAACAACGGACATGAACGCGACAACAACGTAAATAATTCTCGTAACTATAGTAGCAATATTATTATGCCCTCTCGATTTATCACGACAAAAATTATTTCTAAGTTTTTAGTGCGTAATTTATTTCCAGTATTGAAGGTATAATAAAAAATAGCGTAAAGTATTCGTGGATAACTGGTCTTTAAAACACTTGCTCTATTTCGAGCACTCCGGCTACGCCGTCGTGCTCGAAAACTCGCGCGTGTTTTAAAGACCTTGTTATCCACTCATACTTTAATATACTATTTTATTATACCTGCATCAGAATCGCCGTTTAAAGCACGCCTGAGCGTGCGAATACAGGCGATTAAAGCTCGCCGAGCTTTAAAGGTTGTCAAGGAAACGACTGAATGCAACAACGGACATGGACGCGACAAAAACGTAAAGAATTCTCGTAACTATAGTAGCAATATTATTATGCCCTCTCGATTTATCACGACAAAAATTATTTCTAAGTTTTTAGTGCGTAATTTATTTCCAGTATTGGAGGTACAATAAAAAATAGCGTAAAGTATTCGTGGATAACTGGTCTTTAAAACACTTGCTCTATTTCGAGCACTCCGGCTACGCCGTCGTGCTCAAAACTCGCGTGTGTTTTAAAGACCTTGTTATCCACTCATACTTTAATATACTATTATAGGTATATAATTTAAAAATAATATCTTCAAGACATACATTCAGGAGTTTGAACAGTAAATATTACATACATTTTCAAAAATTTATTGTAGATACAAATTTCAATACAAAAATTGTAAAGTAGTTATAAAATATAAATACCGCCGTATCTAAAATAACCTTATATTTTTCGTATATGAATGATCACTCTCTCCTTTTTTTTCCACTCGGATAAAACTGTTTGAATTTCTGAAGATGATGGCTTTTGAATATCTGTTAGATGAGAAACTCGTTTTTCTTTGTACTTACGAATCTGGGCTGTTTTTCGATTTTTTTATTTGCTGGTTCATTTGATTTATATTTTAGTGTTACATTTTCTCCTTTTGCAACAACATTTATCGTCCTGTCTATTAATTTTCGAGTCGCAATTTTACATTCAGGAGATAATATTTTTGTTTTAAGCATTTATGATAGAATGTCCAGTTTTGCTATCAAGTCTCCATTATCTTCCTGAAATTGCTCTTGGATACAACTTTGCGTTATCAGCTCAGATATTACCTCACCTTTTGTAATTAATTGAGATTCATGATCCTGTTTTAAGGTTGTTGAGGGCTCTAAAGATGAATACTTAACCACAGCATGTATATGTTTACATATGTTAAATCTGATAAAAAAATCAGGGCAAGTACAAGAAAATTCATGTATACAAACTTGACAGTAATTACAAAAAACTGACATTGTCTATTATTTCTATAGCAATTTTCAGAGCTTTTTTGAATTATGTACTCCCCATTTTCTTTTTCGCTTACTTTAACTGAGGCTTTAACGATCCAAGTATTTTCATTTGAGGGGACGATAACTTCAACGTCTGCACTTTTTAAGTGACTTTTTTGTATTAAGGTCTTACGGTAAGAATTATTACCCTTAATATCTGCCTTAATTTTTTTAAACATCATATCCCTTACCAATTTCATCAGTGCATTTAAACATGTATCCACTCTTTTATTTTGTTTCCCTGGAAATAAATATATTTGATAGTCCTGTGGGTGGCCTCCAAATACATGTTGGTGTTGATACCCAGACCTTTTCTAAAGCAGTAGGCCCACATGTGAAAACGATCAGCATAATACTTCTGGAAGTACTCCCCAAAATGGACTGCGTCTTTACAGCTTAATAGCTCGGAAACTACTAGGTTTAAAAGGTCTTTAAATTCGTCAGTGCTTTGACACTGTAGTAGAATTCGCAAAGATTTGTAAACTTTAGCCTTGGTTTCTCGATCACCTTCGATTTTCTTTAAATTTTTACGCCAGTTTCTATCAACACAAAAGATGATTTTCTGGGGTACCCATAACACTAGTCCATGCATTATATAATTCAGGGGCATCGTCTGACATGAAAACTTTGGCAATTATTGGTCCTGTCTGGATTTTAATAGTGTGAAAATAATGACTTAGTACAGAAGTGTCAGCTCGATTAGAAAGTAGAAACGCAGCAGGAACACCCTGGCCCATTTCATTAACTACTAATAGTGTAGTTAACAAAAAATCATAATTTGTTGTGCCGTGTGTCGAGTCAACACAAATTTTATCAGAACCAAACTTTATTAACTGGCCGTGCTGAAATTTGGTCATTATTAATACAAAATCATTCATATCAAATTGTTCTGCATAGTCACTTGAGCCTTGAGATTTATAAAATAAAATAGGAGATTCCTCATTCAATGTTTTCATTCTTTCTATCCAAAGCTGTACAGGGTGGGCCAAAGTAGACGCTTTCTTATGGAAACTCATGTTCCTGTCAGAGATAGAAAAATTTTGACCAACGTCTCCCGAGCTCAAATTTTATGAAAAAGTTACTGGTGCAAACAGAATTTTGCTATCGTAAACCGTTAGGCCGCTAGGGGGCGTTTTTCAAAATTCGTCGATTTCTTTAAACCCTTCTAGCTTTTTTGTTTTTAGTAATAATTGATTTCTGTAAAAACTTTCTCATAGCAGTTTTTGGTGTAGAATAGGCTGGTGAATTTTGTTTTAATACAGGGTGATTCGTCAATTTGCTGCAACAAAAGTTTTCTTATTTCTTATGGAACACCCGGTATATTTATACAGTTTTTTGTAGTCCTTAAAATTCTCTTTTCAAAAATATATAATACTATATGTCTAAAGTTAGCATTTTACGATATATTTGGCTTTAAGTTAAATAAACTAAAAATATCAAGTAGCCATTGTGTCATAGCGCCGCATGACCATTGTTTTAAAACCAACAATAGCAATATTTATGAGTAAAACAAAGTTGGCGCTAACTAAATAAGAAAAAACAAAAAGCATATAGGGTTACAAACATTTAGAACAAATAACAAAATTAATAAAACATATTACCGCCAACGATATGTCCTTTTATAACATGTGTTCAAACTGGGCACCGTTCTGATTAATACACAAGCGGCACCGTTGTTTGACAGCATTTGCAGCATTTCTTAGCTCAATGTTAGAAATTGTAGCAAATGCATTTTGCACTGCTTCCTCTTGCAATTCTCTTGATGTAATCGGTTGTCTATATGTCAAATCTTTAATTTTTCCCCAAAAATAGCAGTCTAGGGGTGTCATATGGGGGACTTCACTGGCCAAGCGATTGGTCCTTGGTTCCCTATCCACTCTTCACCAAACTGCACTTTTAAGTAATTAGTTGTAACTCTTCAATTATGAGGCGGTGCACCATCTTGTTGGAAGGTGGAAATTTAAATAGACACGGACAAAAAACCAGATTATGTTCAAATTCAAAAGCTATTTGACTAATTTGACAGCGGCCAACTTTGTTTTCCTCATAAATATTGCTACTGTTGGTTTAAAACAATGGTCATGGGGCGCTATGACACAATGGCTACTTGATATTTTTAGGTTATTTAACTTAAAGCCAAATACACCGTAACATGCTAAATTTGGACATATAGTATGATATTTTTTTGAATAGAGAATTTTAAGGATTAAAAAAATGTATAAATATACCGGGTGTTCCATAAGAAATAAGAAAATTTTTGTTGCAGCAAATTTACGAATCACCCTGTATTAAAACAAAATGCACCAGCCTATTTTACACCAAAAACTGCTATGAGAAAGTTTTTACAGAAATCAATTATTACTAAAAACAAAAAAGCTAGAAGGGTTTAAAGAAATCGACAAATTTTGAAAAACGCCCCCTAGCGGCCTAACGGTTTACGATAGCAAAATTCTGTTTGCACCAGTAACTTTTTCAAAAAATTTGAGCTCGGGAGATGTTGGTCAAAATTTTTCTATCTTTGACAGGAACATGAGTTTCCATAAGAAAGCGTCTACTTTGGCCCACCCTGTACACTAATTGCATCATTGTCATGCAATTTAACACTTGCTTCCAAAGAAAATTCTTTTGTAATATTCCTCAAATCCTGTTTGTCCAAAGACTTAGCTTTCCAAATGAAACCTCTGATTTTATTCCATCTCGGATATTGTCTAAAATTCTTTCGAATGAGACACTGCGCAATTTTTTCTGAAAGTAAATATCAGGTTAAGAAATGTCTGTATATGTTACACATTAACATTTGTACAAAACATAACAAGCAAGAATTATAACACATATTACATACCTGCTATTAGCTTCCTTTCTGTTTTAGAGAGATTGATGTGAGTCAAGGAACATTGGTGTCCAATATGTGGACTATATAGCGCAGCTTTAAGTTTTTCCTTGTCATGCACAATTAATTCTAGTGTCGATGGGCACGTAACTGTTAATTTTGCAGAACCCTGAGATTTAGTACTCTTACAACTTTTACTTTGTGAGATTGTACAGCTTGTTTGTACCTTCAATGAACTGTGACAAACATAGTAGGTTTTGCTTATTTTATTTCCAATGGAACTCCCTCTGGTTTTAACTAGAGTTCCTATATGTACTAAGAGTTGAGCCATTGGATCCACAAATCAAGGACCATGTGATGTAGCACAGATATCTTTCATTTATTTTAGTTGAAAGGAATATGCATAAAGTTTAAAATCGGCAAAAATCAGATACTCCATGGTTTGTGGATCCAAAACAAGTAAGCCTACATGTCCCAACTCTTTTATATACAGGGACTCTAGTTTTAACATAAGAACATGAACATGTTAGTTCGTTTTCTTTTGATTCTTTCCACACTTGAAAATCTAAAACATTTTTTTATTTTTATTTATTTAAACAGCTTTTTATTATCATAAAGTATGCAGAACACTCGGTATCAAAGAAAATTATTCTTAAAAAGCACAGGTGTAAACCGACGGCTATGTTTTTATAATTATTACTGTTTAAAAAAAGTTAGGTAGGTACTCTACTAACCTTCAATATTTTCAAAGTTGTGTTCCTCCTTCAATATTTCGTTGTCGTGTACGGTAATCAAATGATCTCGAAGATTACTGTACCTAGAAAAAAGTCCAAAACAAGAAGGGCACACGAGTTTAGGTTTTCGTCTAAATGTAGGCTCTATTTGATGAATTTTTCTAATATGTGTGTATAGATGACAAAGTTTACTGAAGCTTTTATCACAATATTTACAAATAGTAGTGGAAGATTTTGAAAACATTTCTCTTGATTATTGTATATATATTTAAATCAACTAAAATGCTCGAACACTCAAATAAAACTAAATTCAAAATCGTCACGACAATTTGAGTTTACATGCGATGACAGACTGACGACAAGCTTGCTTCGCGTTACTATCGTTAGGAGCGCATAGTCGCAGTCAATGCACAGGACGATAAATGTTGTTGCAAAAGGAGAAAATGTAACACTAAAATATAAATCAAATGAACCAGCAAATAAAAAATCGGAAAACAGCCCAGATTCGTAAGTACAAAGAAAAAACGAGTTTCTCATCTAACATATATTCAAAAGCCATCATCTTCAGAAATTCAAACAGTTTTATCCGAGTGGAAAAAAAGGAGAGAGTGATATTCATATGCGAGAAATATAAGGTTATTTTAGTTACGGCGGTATTTATATTTTATAACTACTTTACAATTTTTATATTGAAATTTGTATCTACAATAAATTTTTGAAAATTTATGTAATATTTACTGTCCAAACTCCTGAATGTATGTCTTGCAGATATTATTTTTAAATTATATACCTATAAAACAAATTTTAAATAATTTAAACATTTATTAGGTCCCTAAAGGTACTTGTATGATGTTGAGACCTACAAAAAATAGCTAACATTGCCTTTCACACAGCCCGCGATTTTTTTATTTTATAATATTGCAAGGAAAAATTTAACATAGAAAAACAAATAAATCCAAAAATAAGAAAATTGAGAAGCAGGCGAGATTGTTAAGTACATACAAAAAAATGAGTTTCACATCTCAGATTCTAGTCTGTTATAAATTCGAACATACTAACATATTCTAGCTATAAAATATCAAAGCACATACCCATAAATTTCTATTTCTATATTTAAATTCAAAATAATTTAAGTATTATTACCTACAAACATATCCTAATTCAAGATATTTACCGCGATTTTTAACTTCATTTGAATTCCGCGAGAGTGCGCATAATCGCGATAAGGTTCGCGTTAGTCTCGTTAGGGGCGCATAGTCGCGGTCAATGCTCCACGCACCGGGATGTGTAAAGAGATGGCCGTGACGGCGCAGGTGACTGTTTCTGCAGCCGGTAGCTGTCAAAGTTAGTTATCAAAGGTAATGTAGCGGGTCTAGAACGTTCTTCAAATCATCAGAGAGATAGCGTGAATATGAGATAAGCTTAAACAGATAAGCACATAAGTACATGAATATTTTAACTTAATGTTAAACCACACAGGTGCATACACTTTAACAATGTACTCAGCCAGAGCCTTGAGGTTTTCAGTTGGATTTCTAGTTGTCACATACAATCTAAGTATACGGTTTGCTAATGTAAGCCACCTGGAGTGAGTAAGTTTTCCGGGGCTTCTTAAAGATAAATCTAGCTGACAATTTCCACTTAATACAGCGACATACATATCTAATAAATACTTCTGATCTGTACTTAAATCATTATGTTCTCCAAAAGAGGAAGGTTATTTTCAATTGGCAAGAAAGTAACCACAGGAAGATTAGCACAGTTTTCCAGCTGATGAGCTATTTTGCCTTTAATCTCATTGGGTGTCTTCGTTTTACCATCTAAATTATAAAAAAGATGTCGCAAAGGTAGCTCATTTCCATGGAACAAACAATTATAAAGGTCTTCCTATTTCATTTTCTATCAAGAAATCACACCATTATTATGCCCAGTATTTACAACGATTCCATGACACCCAATAGCAGTAAAGTTCAAAAGTTGTTCGTTGTGTTCTCTATTTTCAAGAAACTCCAGTATACTGTCTGCCAAGTCTTTTCCAGTGCCAGGTTTAGGTGTTACGTGGCCTAAAAACTTTGAGTTTGGTTTCTCTATTAGTGAAACGTAGTACTCTTCTGAAATAACTTTTTGTACTAGTTCCTTTCTTTTCTTGAACAATTGTTTTGTCTTTTCTTCCATCAAAAAACAATACTCTATTTTCGCTTATCTGATCATAAAGACGGTCATTAATGAGATCTCTTCGATTCTTCGATCTTGTTCGTCTAATTTTCATCCTGTCTATTACTTTGGTTTTGTCTTCCCCTGTGCTTAGATCCAAGTCATGTAAGCCCCCCCCCTCTTCAACATTCGCTTCGGCCATGACTCATGCTCCCGGATGGCAATGTAATAGTTAAACTGTCTTTATCTTTCTATTCATATTAAAACGACTATTTGAAACTTTTTACTGCATAATCGAGACACATAAAAAAAAGTTGCAAAAAGCGTGTTTTTATAAAACTTTACCGCTCTTGGTGGCACCTCAAGACGTAATGCAAGAAGTTAAAAAAAATGTATGTATTTTTAGATATCAAAACTGCATTTTTGACAGTATTTGAAATGAAAAAAAATTGACAGCTTCTTAAAAAAACTTAAAAATGTAGCGAAAATATGAAACTTTATCGTCTTTGCGGCACCTCAAGACGTGCTCCAATATTTTTCATACCTTTGTTTAATCTTATCTACACCAAAAGGCAACTTTTCCGCTCTGTTACAAATTAAAAATCAAAACTTGTTTTTTTCGTTCCACCCTAATGTACGATGAGCGTTCAAATATGAATTATAATTTGAATTGCGTCCCAAAAGACAAAGACATGCACAGAAGTTGTATACATTAATTAATGCTCTGGAACAAGTCCTAACTTCATTCGATCGTTAAGTCGCCACAATTCATTTTCGTTCAAATGGTAAGCATGAGTGAGGTGGGAGTGCATTCAAGCGTCGAACAACGCATTATTAGTAATTTTTTTATCAACGAAGATATCAAAACATAAGAAATTTGTGTAAGAGTTAAAAGATAGTTTGATGCGCAATCACTATTAGACATAAGCATTTACAAAAGGAATAAAGCGTTTAAAGATGGCTGCAAAGGTGCCGAGAATGAACCGCATTCTCGCCGTCCAAAAACATTGACAACAGAAGAGAATACTGACAGAGTAAAATGCACTTATTTGAAACGATTTTTCAATTACAGTGAGAGATATTCCTTCTGCATTAAATACCAGTAGGGGTAACTTGAAAAAACGCGAGTTCTCTGTCTTTCGCTATTCACACGCTGACTACGATTCAAAAATTGAAATGGACCATGCTGCCCCATTTACCATACATTTCCGACCTTTCTGCATCAGATTTTTTATTTGTTTGGACTCTTAAAGGAGTTTCTAGGAGAAAAATGCCACGTTGTAATGAAGAAGTCATCAAAATTGTTGGGGAATGGGTGTGACAGCAGCCAAAAGAAATTTTTCTCGTTGAATAGAGAAACTTCCGGAAAGATGGCACCAGTTTATTAAAAGAGTAGAAAAATGACATGATATACATTAGAGTCCTTGTGTTTGTTTTTGCAGCGATAAAATCGGTAGAAACCAAATAGACTACATTATTGTTAATAGAAGATATTGAGAATTCATCATGTTAGCCAAAACATACCTGGGAGCGGACATATTCTGCGATTACAACCCTGTTGTTGCAACGATGAGAGTCAAACTAAAGAAAGTCAAAAGTCATATCGTAAAGAAAATCATCGGTCCCAGAAGGCTTAAAGAGGGTAACATATATACAGAAACAAAAACAAAAATAAATGAAAAACTAAGGAAGATTAGTGCAACTCCAACAGAAACCGTAAATACAGATGAGGGATAGGAGAACATATAGAATGTTATGGTCTCAATTGGAAAAGAAAAGCTACAAACATTTAGAGAAAAAAGAAAACCCCGGATGACAACAGAAATTCTGGAACTCATATAAAAAAGAAGACAACATAAAGCACGAGACAAAAATAAGTGTAGAGAAATACACAAAAACATCAGAAAGAAAATTAGGGAAACGAAAGAAGTTGGTTCTCTGAAATATGCCAAGAAATAGAAGACCTGGATAAAAGATATAATAGCTTCAACGTACACAAAATGATAAGAGAAATGATGGGAATTCGAAATAATACATCTTCGAATATTCTCAAAGACGACCAGGGAAATGTGATTAGTGAAGTAAAAGAGAAGTTATCACAATTGATCAACTACACTCGACAATTATTTAATGATGATAGATGGGGGGTTATTGGTAAAAAAACAGAAGACACAGGACCATCAATATTACAAGAGGTAATTTATGGTATAAAAAAATACAAAAAATGGTACAGCAGTAGGTCCGGATAAAGTACCCATCAAACCAATAAGGCTCGTTGTTGAGGATTGTATCGACGTTTTTGTTGAACTTTTCAATCTGATCTAGCAGACGGGCACACTCCCGAAGCAGTAGATTCAATCAACTTTTGTGGCGATCCCCAAACAACCTCACGCAACAACTTGTTCAGATCACAGAACCTAGCCTTAATGAGCCACGCTTAAAGTGTTCTTGAAAATTATATATGGCGGAATTGTAAAAACTCTGGAAAATAAGATAAGTGACACACAATTTGGCTGTAGAAATGGTATGACCACGAGGGAGGCCTTATTTTGTTTAAATGTGCTAACTCAGAGATGCCTTGACATGAATCGCGATATCTATTTGTGCTTTGTAGATTTTGAAAAGTCCTTTGACAAAGCACAACACAGCAAATTAATGGAGATCCTAAACAGCAAGGGTATAGATAGCAGCAATATAGATTGTTATGATACACTATATGTGAATTTTGGATAAATTTAGAATCTATAAAAGAAATTTGGAATATCAATGCAATCTAATCTCTGAAACTTCTTTGTGGCGTGAATTCATAATTCATATTCTTATTTGGGTATTTCGCCACTCTGCAAATTAAAAATATTAAATAACGAAAATATTAATAACGAACGTTTCGAGGGACAATCTGCCCTCGTTATCAACGAATAACAATTAAAACGAACGTTTTAATTGGAAAAGTTCGTTTTTAATATTTTCGTTATTTAATATTTTTAATTTGCAGAGTGGCGAAATACCCAAATAAGAATATGAAACAATGCAATCTATTTTGACCATTTCAAAAGGTAGAGGTTGTTTGAAATAAGTTTATTAAATAAGTCTAATTTGGAGCAAATTATTAAGAAAAGATAACCATTTACATGCGTTTTGAATCTAGAAAGTTAATAGATGGTATTATAAAGAATGACGAATAGAAATTATGATAAGAATTTAAATTTAGTAGGTAGAGATCAAATAATATTACATGAGTAGAAGGCATTAATAATAATGGAACATATGGTAGTGAGGAGAAAATGTTGTTCTAAGGATAATTAGAAAATAACAAATTGATAAACATGTATTTTTGAATTGCTATCGTAATAAAAAAGTGGAATTTTGACCCTGTTTTTATTTTAAAATTGTTTGGAAAATATAACAGGGGCTATATCAAAATCTACGTGGTGTGAAAGAAGCTAAATATTTAACAAGCAATAATAAAGAAGTAATAGTTACAGAAGATACATGAAATATGGTAAATCCAGATAAAAATGGAATTGTTAGTAACATAAAGTAGAAGAATTGAACATTTATATGGAAATAGATTTATTCTGGGACATACAGTTTGACAAGTGATTATATTAGTTTGGGTATTGCTGAGTGCTGAGTTCGAGGATGTATTCTGGAGACGAAGGAATCCATTAAAGGAGAATAGCAGAGACAGGACCGGGTCTAAGGTGTGCTGTTGGTTACTGACGACAGAGGATGGTAAATATTAGAGCTACGGAAGAAGCGTATCGGTTGAAGTTTTATCTGTGACAGATAACTTGCCATAGAACTGTTAGAAGGAGGAGTTTCTGGAAGGTGGCATATACGTGAGCAGAGTGGAGAGCAGTCTGTCCTCATAGCAGCCAGCACATCAGGATACATCAGTTGCAGTCAACAGGAGTAAGCTGTTAGTTAGTGAGTAGTGCATTCCAGCAGGATACAAACAGGGCTAAGCTACTCATTATAAGTGGATTGTTCTTTTGGAGAATAAGTAAACCCCGTACAAGGTGGGTGTTTATTTAAGTATACTCACTCTGAAGGAAGAAAAGACATTTTAAAAAGGTGGAATTAATTAGAAATAATAATTTACCGTTTTTATATAAACCAGTATTGTACAATTCTTAGAATTGGACATTTGTCATTCTAATTTCATAATAATTTGTGACAGTTGTATGACATTTTAAGTGACAAGTAATATCAATGCACAGTCGAAAAATATTTGCAAAATCAAAATTTAAATAACAAAGCGACTAGGTAATCGAACCCAAAACCCTGAAAGAGTTTTCAAGTTCTATAATTTTTACAATTCAATTAAAAATAGAGTACTAAGTACATAACAAGATATGATCTCTCGTCTACATTGGAATCATACAGCTCAAGTTAAAGTTGACAATCAATTCACCGAAAACATCTAAATTGAGAGAGGGGTCCGTCAGAGGTGCGTGCTGTCTCCGCTATTCTTTAATGTCTACAGCGAAGAAATATTTCAAAAAACTTTATCAGATTCCAAATAAGGTATATCCATAAATAGAGAAATTCTCAACAATTTATTTGTAGATGATACGGTAATGGCAGACAATATCAATGTTCTGTAGAACGTAATGCAAACAACTGAATGTTTAAAACACATGCATAGAAAGGGTGAATGCATAAAAGTATCTGGGAGCGTGGATAACATCAAGCATATATCAAACCAAAGAGATAAAAACACGTATTGAGGTGACACGCACATATTTTGTTAAATTCAGAAAATTCCTATGCTGCTGTGATGTGGCCTGAAACTTCGTCTGAGAATGTTCTGGTGCTATGTATTTTACACTCTCCTATATGGCTTAGAGGCTTGGACATTAAAGCAAGTACATCTAAATAAACGGACTGCCTTCGAGCTTTGGTGCTATAGGAGAATCCTTTGAATATCATGGACGAAAAGAGTATCAAATATAGAGGTCACTAGAAGGATGGAAAATGAAGCAGAAATTCTGATAACCATAAAAAAAAGAAAACTTGAATATCTGGGGCATGCAATGAGGAGACAAAAATACGCATTGCTACAATAAATTAATAATACAAGGTAGAATTCGAGAAAAGCAAAGTGTGGGCAGGCGTAGATTATCCTGGCTTAAATAGAAACTTAAGAGAGTGGTTTAGATGCAGCAGTGCAGAATTGTTTAGAACAGCGGTCAATAAAGTCCGAATAGCCATGATGGTTTCCAACCTTCGGTAGAAGAGGAACCAGAAGAAGAAGAAGATTGAAATGGATTGAGCATCAACTATAATAAAACAAAAATATTAATAGAAAAACGGGAACATAACCACTACCCAGAAATCCGCAGAATTGGTAAGTGAGGAGTAGCCCTCTCACATTATCTACTTGGGCTCCCTTATTAACAACTTCGCTGACTAGAACAGAAATCAAACGCAGAATCTAGTTGGGCAGAACAGCTATGACCCAACTATTTAGACTTTGGGCCCACATAAACATCAGCCGCAATGTTAAAATAAAACTAGTACAAACACTGGTGTTTTCAGTTTTCTATACGTAGTGGAAACATGGACCGTGCTCGAGGCTGACAGACGAAAGATTGATGCCTTCGAGACGTATTGTCGGCGGCAGAATGTTCCGTATTCCATGAACAGCGCGAAGAATAAACGCATCAGTGCTAGTTTGAAATAAAACCATCTCAAAGACTCTCCTGTATCGAATATGCGATAATACTCCAATTCCAGGGTTCATTGTTCGCCTTCAAGACAATATGGGAAAAACCATCGTCCAGGGGAAAACGGAGAAGAAGAAGATCTCCTCTGAGGTGGTCAGATATAACAAATAGAGTGCTACACGAATTACTTGACAGCGCAATAGAAATGGCCCAGCACATACAAACCTGGAAAACACTAGTAACGAGTCGCGTTCATACACTGAATGCATAATATGCTGCTGAATCACAACACATCAGTAATGATAGCATGATTAAAGAGAAAGAAACTGCTTCTTATGGTCAAGTTTAGTTTACGAAATTTTTCCATTAGTGCACTACATAATTGTAAGTATATGAACCAACACTGAAATCGATATCTTTACGTTTGTGAAAATCAACATAAAAATTTAAAAAATGTACTCCAAGGCCATATAATTTCTTACTGGAGGAACTTTATGCTAAGGTATATTTGGTTTAATCGGTTTATTATAGTCTAAGGAATCTATGACCAATCAGTGTTCTATTCTTTTTGAGACACCCTGTACACATTAATCGTTCATCTTCTACCATAGGTGTAGAAGTTTAATTATTATAAAATAATTCTGTTTTGTGCTATTTTTCCATGTTTTTGCTTCCCTTTTTCAGTGTTTTTTGCAATTTGCACCTTTCTTGTCTCTATTGTTAAATCGTTTTCAATAAAGACTCTCTTGGTTCCTCTGTTTTGTCTATGGTTAATCACAACCAGTTTTCTGTTCGAACGACTTTAATTTTGCCACAACTACCTTCCTACGGGCCCGGTTCCCTACTGTGTATACTTTGTTGGCCTTTATTGCTATTTTTACAGTGTTTTTAAAGAAATCTTCTACTTGTTCTCCCAATTTTTCGTGTTGAAAAGTGTTTCTCTTAATCACACATTTTTTTTCTGGTTTCTATTGCTTCTATCCATTTTCCTCTCTAGTTCTTTAATCCTCTTCTCTATTTGGTGTTTTCCTGTTTCCCACTGCACCTCCTTCTTTATCACTTTTCCCATTATGATTCTCATTTTTTCTCTGCATCTAATTACTTCATTTTCTACTTAATTTTTTACTTCTCTAATTTCGTCTCTAATTTCTTTGGTAATAACCTGCATTAACGCTTTTACTTCCTTCGTTTAGTTTGTGTTTAGTTCTGCCCACCCTTTTGACTCTTGTTTCTTTATTAGGAATTTGTTATAACCTTGCTTTTTCTAAAAATGTTCGCCTTCTCCCGTCGAAATAAATTATCAAGTCAATCGGAAGTTCGGCATCCTTTCCTTTTATAACTTCGGAAAAATTAAAGGTTCTTAAGCCATTAATTGGCTGAAATTGATATCAGTTGAAGAACAATTGCAAAGGGAAGCCTGAAATGAAATAAACAAAGGTCAAATGCAAATTTTAGAATATGCTTAAATTATTCTCTGAATGATGTCATTTTTGGCAGTGGTCTATTATGATATGTTTTATAGGACTTTTTTCACTGCCTCGGGTGTTTAGCACACGATGTTTCGGGAGTTTTTGATCTACTCCCGTCCTCAGGTGTTCCTGGTTAGTTCTGAGGACTGATTTTTGTACGCCTTTTCACGTACACTCGTGCCTACCCCGGGGTTTGAACCCTGGACCACTGATCGATGTGATTACGAATCTGTCACTCTTACCACTAGGCCACCAGCGCGGTTATATATTTTAGTTATAAACTTATATATGTATTGTTATGATACGTAAAAATCAGGTTTTTGAAGAAAATTTAAAGAACATATAAATTTGGGAGATGAATACAATCAACTTAGAAAAGTTTTAAAAAAGATTGTTAGTTTATTTGAAAATAAGTAATGGAAGTTGAATTTGAGACACTTTACAATTTATTTTGAAAAGTAATAGCAATCGAGTATTCTATCATGGTGTTGAAATTTAATAAGGACATATAAGTTAATTTTAAATGTGACAAATATGATTTCTATTAGAAATTAAAATATAGTAGGTAGAAATAATATTATTTCATTTTAAAGAGTGTATGAATAATTGTAACTAGCATAAAAGGGGATTTTGTTTGGGATTATTGTAAAATAACAACTTGAAAAATGTAAACGTATTTTGAAAATATTCTTTCGAATTTAATAAAAAAATGGAAATTTTGTCTTAATTTGTATTGATTATTTGGTATAATACAATAGCCAATGCTTTAACAAATCTACGAAGTGAAAATAAGGTTGAAATATTAATATGAATTATTGCAAGTTTACATTCATCGAAGGGAGTATGGAATATGTTTTAACTAGATACAAGTAAGAAGAAAATAATAATATTTAATTGGAATTGGATTATTTAATAACTATAAAGAATAATAAGTACATTAATTACTGGATTTGGTGATTGTCCGGAGGACGTGTTGATCATTTTGACGGGAGTTTCTGGTGAAGCTGCTTGATTTGGACGGTTCTATTTGGTTGCTGACTACAGAGTAGGAGCTGGGGAAAATAGAAGATTAGCTTGGGACCATCAGTAAGATTGAGCTTGCCAGGAAGTTGTTGGGTTGACAGTAGCGTAGGTGCAAGGAACAGGACCATTTCTGCAAGCTGCCAGGGTTTTGACAGTTTGGAGTTTGTTTGACGGTTGGCAGAGCATCGTGGCTGGTCTGTCGAGGATCTGAGCTGTGACCGTCAGGAACAGTGGTGTTTGAGGTGACTAGCAGTGAAAGTACGAGGAGTTCAGGTTGGTCTTAATTAGTCCTATAGAAGCATATTGAATAAAAGACAATTAAAAGAGTGAAATAAATTTAATAAAGTACTTACCTTAGTGAATTGAGTCAATTACATGTGAGTAGAAAGAATATTTGTCATTTTTGGTTTGATTATTGTTGGATCAGTGTTTGAAGTTAAGCTGACAGTTAGTGTCAGTCCATAATCAAAAGACATTATAAAATTAAAATTTCAAATAACAGACTACCTACTAGATTGACGAACCACCCTTGAAGAGTCTCAATGCAATACATTTAATAAAAAATATATAATTGAAAATTCAAATTAAATAAATCTAGTTGAAAGAAAATAGTAGAGCTAATATTGCGTAATTAAATAGGCGTCTCAATGTATTAGCCAATACAATATGTATATGTTAGCGCTGTATGTGCAGTAGACTATTTTTGTAATTTTCTGCGCAGTAGTGGCATCCAAATGGGCTTTATTTCTGCCCTAGCCTGGCTAATTGGTTCTTCTACCAGCGCCATGTATTGAGATGGACCTAACTGGTTTGGTTAATATTTAATTAATTATTTTTTTATCTAGGTTAAAGTAAAGGCCAATCCAAATACACAATTCACTGTTTAAATTTTAATACTGCGCTCGAACTTTGCCTGTCAGTAGATTTCTAGGCTGGTTAAAATAAAATGTACTTATTTACTGCACAAAATAAATAGTTGTATGCCCCTCTCTATATTTTATTTAACTGCAATTATTTAAAAACGCTAGCTCTCGGTAACATAAGCTCCTGTTCAGGAATTGTACATACTATTTCAAGCCAATAGTTCAAATACGCGTTAGTTCAATGTCTCAAATCACAAAATGGTTGTCTCGCGCAAACAGCGATCCTATGAAAGTTTAAATACTCGTGAAAATATGAGAATTCGCAAGATAAATATTCAAATTATTCGCGCTTGGCGACAAATAACAACTTTTTGTTTTAGCAGTGACGTATTTCGTGACATAGGACAGACGCCGTCTAATTGCAATTGTTTCTGGTCGCTTTCTGTAGCAGCCCGAACTTCCGCTAAACCACGGATTTTGATGACGCCTTACTGGAAAACCGATGCAAATGGGGCCTTGGAAATACGCTGTCCGTCTTCGGGAAGGTTTGATCTTGTATGCAACTCGTTTTCCGGACGCTGACACTTATTTTTAAGCTAATTTCGTACTTTAGAAAATTTGGTCGAACTGCACCGATGCACTCTGGAGATGACACCGTTGAATTTTCTCAGCTATAACTGCTCCTCCCGCTGCCAAATTTTGTGGAGACGTTCTTGCAGACTCGTGGTATGCCCTGGACTGCTAATATCTTGGCTCCGATACTGATTGTGACTGTAGTCGAAGATGAAAGAAATTTGCTAATTGGCACCGATATCCTCGTAGATGAGGTTGTCGAATTATTACAATTTTTATTGAGGAATTTTATGAAAATACCCCCACATATACTCTGACACTTGGAAAATAAAATGGTACACTTTTTGTAACTGGCAAAAGCGTTTATTATAAAAATTCTGTATTAAAAGTGGAGCACAAATTTTAACAAACTGCTAAGTAATTTTTATTCAATTATTCTCTCCGTTATTAAACAATATCGCATCTAGTTGCTAAGTAACAATATTAACGATAGTAAGGTTTGATAAACAATGGTATAAAATTGAAGAAAATTTTATTACTTAATTAATATTTACAAATTCCTTAAATTCTAAAATATTGTATTTTTCTTATAATTAATAATGTCTTATAGCGTTACACTCACGAACGTTTTATTATTTTAGTTTTAGCCACCGCTCTGCTTTGCAATTTTAAATGCACTGATTTATTAGAGTTTACCACTTCTCATTTGCTTCCTTCCTGCCCTGTTGCCTGCTTCTCTAATTGCTCTTTGCAATGTCCTGTTATTTAATTCTTGCTTACTTTACCTTTTTGATTTCTCACAATTTTCACTTTGCTTGGCTTTATTGAAAACTACGCTCCTATTACAATGCACATAGCAAACGTTTTTGTGTCTATTAATTTCTTTCGGTTCGGCTTTTCATCATGCACAAACCTATTACTTTTATTTATTTAAAAGTCAATTTCGCCCCTTGTGAAAATAAGCTTTGCCTTTGCGTTCCTTACTCAACTACTTTACTATTTCTCGCATCTCATTGTCAATGCATTTATAGTATATTATTATACGAGCATATAATGGATGCTATTATTACACGAAGATGGCTTTTAAATAACGAGCGAGCGAAGCGAGCGAGTTTTTTAAACTATCTGAGTGTACTAATAATAGCTATTATATGCGAGTGAAATACGCTATTTTATTTACTACTGAAACAATTTTTTGGCTTAGCCTAATTGTTTCGCCATTTATCCAATTATTTCAGGCTTAACCTGTATATTTTTAGTTGAATTATAAATCCTTTTGCATTTTACATTTTTCTATTTTCCAAAGCAGCGTATTTTATACCTGGATCAAGTTCCTATCGTTTGCACGATGCCCTCTCGACTTGCGCTATCTCTTACCAGAGTGCGAGTCTCCTTTAGAAACGAAATTTTCGTCCGAGGCACTTATTCTTCTCGCCTCAGCCGGCGCATTTCGCGCGGCCGAGGTTTGATTTTGTTCAAGCCAAATTACGTGCGCTCAACCAATTTCAACGAGCAGTGTGTTTCTAAGGGCTGATTATGATCAGGTACGATTGCGCTTTTCTGTCTTATTATCTCCATAGTAATTATATTTTCCTTAGCTCTTAATTACCAGTTTCATACACGAGTTTTTCTCGGAGGCCAAGCTTTATCGCACTTTCAACACCTGCTGGCGCTCTGCTTAGTTTCTGCCGTTCGAGGGTGCTTTTGCTGTATTCCATTATGGTAGCCGATCACGACCAACTTATTTTAAACACAGGGTGTAGCAACCCCCAGCCGGCGTTCGCCTGTTAGCCGTTTTTTGCATGTTGGTGAAGCGAGGTTAGTTTGTGCTATTCCGAGATATATCGTATCTTCAATACCTGTATTTTACATTGATACATTTAAAACCGTAAATATTTAAAATTTAAATGCATACGTTCCGCAATTATTAACATGTAATGTAACATTCAATTTCATACATACTCTTATTTTAATATTAAATTTTTATGCTTATATCTAATTATGCTATATTTAAAGTTGCTATTTTGATGTGTATTTCGACCCTCTGTAAAAGGTACAGTCACGCTTTTTTATTTCAATAGCCTAAACAGAAGGTATTATTAAATGATTGAGGTATGCATATGCCATGAATAATTTGAATTTAGAGTTATTAAAATAACCCGAAAGGGGTTTTTAAATTCATGCGTGTCGCAACCTTCAGTTCACGTACACAATGTTGTTATAAAATTGTTTGCATTTTAATTATTCTGATAATTTATTACTGACACTACAAGTCTTTTTTATTGCTTATTAATTAAACGCTAGTCACTTGTAGTTTATTTTTCTTATTATTTGAAATCTTTTGATTTCTGGCGCCCATTTCCATTTCTTTTCCTTTTTTGAAGACATTCCAGGGTACATAGCTGATGATTTGAACCTACGATCTAAGGCCGCCGATATTTGAGTTAGCTAGGGCCATTGCGGTGAGTAAAGAGTTTTTTAAAGCTGCCGTGGTGTATAAACGGTAGGGGGGTTGATCTGCGATTTTTTTACTACCATCAATTATTTTAATTAGTCAATCGCAGGTCGGCTTCTTTATTGTTTCACTACTTTTTTCTGCAGCCGTCCCAAAAATAAAACTTTCGGTATGATTTATTAAATCGAAAGTCCCACTTTACACAAATCGTACCGAAAGTAATATTTTCGGGACGATTTTTTTCACTTTCGGAACTATTTTTTTACTTTCGGGACGATTTTGTGTATCCATGTAATCTATGTAGACGGCCTTGGCAATAACATCAACCTGTTTTTTTTTATTATGACATATAACATATAACATTCGTGTGTGTTTTCGCTTTTCCATTCCAAAAAATTTAAACCAGTAGTGAAAGTGAGGCCGAACTAATTCCACATGAGATTAGTGAAGCTGCTAAAGCGGCTACTTATGAATTATTGCCGTTAAAGTCAAGAGAGAGGTATGAATTGGTCTACAATTTATTTAAAAAATGGAGCAATGATAAAAATGTGCATACTATAAATGAAGAATTCATTCTTGCATATTTAATGGAAAAATCTAAAACCTTAAAGCCGTCAAGACTCTGGAGCAATTACTCGATGCTTAAGTCCACAATTAACATTAAAAATAATAGATATAAGCCGCTATCCCAAAGTTATTGCTTTCCTTAAAAGAAAATCCGTTGGCTATAAACCAAAAAAATCAAGAGTATTGAATAAAGAAGAAATAGATAAATTCTTATCAGAAGCTGGAGATAATATCTACCTAATGACAAAGGTAATATAATTAAATCTAATTTCTCTTCTTCCTTTTGATTAATTTTTTTGTATGTTTAGGTTGCATTAATAATTGGTTTGGCAGGCGCTTGTCGTCGTGAAGAGCTTTGTAAAATGAGTTTAGATAATATAGAAGATAAGACAACCATGTTAGTGATTAAAATTCCTACTTCTAAAACGAATATGGAAAGAACCTTTGTCGTCATTGGAGAAAATAATATTTCGTTATACAGAAAATATTTGTCATTACGTCAAGCAAACACACCTCATCGTAGATTATTTGTATATTACAAAAACGGAAGATGTACTACACAACATATTGGTATTCACACTTTTGGAAATATCGCTTGCAAAATTGCTGAATTTCTTACCAAATTCCCAAAGAATACACTGGGCACTGTTTACGAAGAAGCTCAGCCACTTTACTAGTTGATGGTGGTGGTAGTATAACCAATTTGAAGAGACACGGAGGCTGGAAATCAACCAGTGTAGCAGAGGGATACGTAGAAAATTCTTTAAGAAACAAAATTCACATAGCTTCACAGATTGAAAATGGCCGTAACGAAATTAGTATCTCAAAAACTAGTACAAATACTAATACGTCTAATACTAACTGCAACACTGCCACTTCTGTTAATATCCCTAATAATATTAATATAATATAATAATTGTGTAATTAATATTCATAAGTAATGTATTCATGAGAGTGATTGTTATATGTAATTTGTATAATATAAAGTTCATAAGTACCCATCCATATTCTTTTTAACATAATAATCGCCAGCAGAAAAAATATTGTACGTAACACGATCCGAAAGTGATTTTACGGGGCCTCGCAGGATTCCAGGACTCGCCTACGGCTCGTCCTGAAAACTTCCTACTCATCCCGTAAAATATCACTTTCGGAACTTGTCACGTAAATTACTATATTTACATTCATTCCAGAAAATTTTTGTATGCGATATCATAAGTTTTTTTCGACTTTTCTGGGAGTAAATTTTGTGTAGCTTGTTTGCCGGCTTGGCGTACTTCAGGGGGAATACAGCACTATTGTCGGTACCGTTTTACATTTTAGGTTTGGGACGAAAGAAGTGTAACTTATTATTTTCAAACTGACAGACTGATAACTGTCAACTCGAAAAAGCAGTTTATGGCCTGTTTGATTATATGCACATAAATCCGTATTAGCGATGTAATTATGGTGGTATCCATGCATTTATGGCGGTATCGATGTAATTATGAAATATAAACAACAGGCATTGTGATTTAGTTAATAATATATATCATAATTGACAAATAATCGCAAAATAACAACGGTATTGTTTAACAGTTGTAAATAAATATTTTAATTTTAGTTTAACATTGCAGTTACATAAAACACCCCAACTCTGTGCTTATTTAATCGGTTAATTATGTTGCACTGCTAGCAGAGCCAAGTCGTGGGCTTAATACCATTACAGTATGTAGCTTCTTTCAGCTTTCTACGGAATCTATTTTCTTCTTTAACTACAACCGATGCGTTATCCCATTGTTTGTGGTGGTCTTCGTTCTAGACGTGTTCTGTAATCTTGGATTTGATGGTTTCCACCTTTCTAATATTTTTGCGATGTTCCGATAATCTCACTCGTAGGGTTGTTTTGTTTTCTCCACGTATTTATTGTCTTCCACACTTGCACGGTACGCTGTAGAGACAGTTATTTGAACTCTGATCTTCGTTCTGAGGCTTTGTATGCGTCATCGTGTCTCTCAGAGTTGTTATGGACGTGATGGCAGTTTTTATGTTGAATTTGTTTCCGATTCTTCTCAGTGTATCAGAAACTCCTCGGATGTATGGTATTACGGCCGTAGTTGTCGGTTCCGTTTTCTCATCTTCTGCCGGTGTTGTATTTTTGTCCATCTCTTTCAGAGTTTGGTTTAGAGTTCTTTTTGGGTAGCCATTAGCTTGTAGCATTTCTGCGATTATCTCAATTTCCCGTTTAAGGTCTTCCTACTCCGAGCATATGGTCTTTGCTCGGCTATATAAGAATCTCGCTACGCCACGGTTCACGCTATTGTGGTGGTTAGAATCGTAGTGTAGGTATCTCCCCGTATGGGTTGGTTTTCGATATACCTTTGTTTGTACCGTGTCACCATTCTTCTGGACTAGTACGTCTGGGTATGGAAGTTTGTCTCTAATTTTATTTCTACTGTGAACTTAATTGAACGGGCTTGATTATTAGGTATCGCAGCGATATACTAGACTTGTTTTCATATTGAGATGTAGCTCGTTCTTCAAAGTCTTCCATGTAGATGTTACTGACTACTGGAGATAGTGGAGATCCCATGGCCACTCCGAAGTCTTGTTGGTAGAACTGCTCGTCTGCTTGGAAGTATGTGGTCTTAATGCAGATTGTTAACAGATCCATCCTTGTGTCTACCTGTAAATCTGTGCGTTCGGAAAGTGTGCTATCCAATTCCAGCCTGTTTCTGATGATTGCTAGTGCGTCATCTGTTGGCACATTTTTGGAGATGCTTACTATATCACAGCTCACCATGATGTAATTTGGAGCTATGTGAGTTTGTTTGATCTAGTCTACAAAGTGTTCAGTATTTTTCACGGCGTAGATTGTTTTGGCCGTTAGTGGGGATATTATTGTTCACAGGAACTTTGGTAGAGGATGACATGGTGAATTTATTGAGTTAATTATCGGTCTTAGGGGTATTCTCTTTTTGTGTATTTTGTGTAGATCGTATAGGTGAGGCGGTTTGCTGTAATGTGGAGTAAAATATTAAAAAAGGGAATACAGCACAACATCACAAATGTAATAGAAAAACTTAATTCGGGCAATACGACAAGAATACAGGCAGACACGATATAAAATGAACGAAAACGACAAAAAATGCTACATAAGTTTAACGTAAGTTTACCATGGAAATAAACGTTTACAAAACCAAAGCTCTTGTTGTAGCTAAACAACCAAAGCGATGTAAACTAACGGTAAATGACTAAATTATAGTACAAGTTATGAAGTTCACATATCTGAGAATTGTGATCTCTAGCTACGGTGACTTATATGTAGGATTTCTAAAACAAACCACTAAAGCGGTAGCGATTTCAGAATGTTTGAGGGAAGTGGTTTGGCGAAACAAAAATATCAATATAAAAGGAAAGCAAGAATATACGAGACGAGTATACGACCTCTAATGACATACGCAATTGAAACCAAAGCCGACACGAGAAGAACCAAGCAGTGTTTGTAAACTAATGAAATTCGGATTAGGTAACACCGAAGATTTTTTTAAACATTTTATTTGCATATTTACAATCTACTCAGAAAATACAAGTGAGTATTTAGTAAATGTTATCTTAAATATATACATGTCATGATTTGGGATCAGGCCATTAACGTATTCCCAGGGTTATACACTAACAGAAGGCAGTTAGGGGAGTAAATCTAGTGGCCAGCTGCGTTGAAGTCTTCTTGCGGCTGCTGGTTGGCGTGCGAGATGCCCTACAAGGTCGTTTTCATGTCCTGGTAACATGAGGTTGTATGCTTTTGCGAATCTTTCGATTTCAGTTGTTACATGAGGGATTTTCAGATCGGTGTGGATAGAATCATTGCTTACATACCATGGAGCATCAGCGATCATTCGGAGTTTTATGATGATTTTATAAAGCAGTACCTTGTTGGATAACGAAAGCTGAGAACGCCTTCCGATTAGCCATTGCATCTGCTTCAGTTTCAAGCTTATTTGTTGTTTTTTTTTCTTGATATGCGTACTCCAGTTGAGTTTTTCGTCAAGGTGCATACCTAAATATTTTATTTCGGACTTAGTTGAGATTTGAACAAGATACGTCAAAAAGTGTTAAATAAAATTACTCGAGTAAAGCTTAGCTTTAAAAGGCATATATTTTTTGGTAACATTTACTAGGTGGATTTCAGTGAAAAATTACTTTAAAAGTTTAAGATGGCGGTTACGCCCCCTGGCGACCATCTTGGAAATCTGAAAATATTTTCCACGGTCTTCTTTTGGACACTTTAGTAACAATTTTTTTTACCGCAAGTTTCTACGACGAATAGTTTCAGAGATACAGCACTTTGCATTCTTATCTGGCCACCCTGTACATTACGAGCCCTCGCCACAAAAGTCATCCCCATCCAAGCTCCAATGCTGAGGCTTTACTGCAAAAAACCCCAAGCAACGACATTAAAACTTACACAGGACGAACCACTACGACGAGGGACCCGCAGCAGTAGATATATAAGGTGCCTCGAGGTGACCTTCATAAATTTTAATTATTTTAATTACTATTTATAGTAGAGAGGCCAAACTAAATTATCTCGTCAAATAACGATTTTCGTGGGACTGAGTAGCTTTATACCGACAAGTGGTACCTTCTTATTCGGTGGTGTTTCCTGAGTATGAAAAATCATGTTGTCGCTTTCTCAGCCTGTGGAGAGAAGAGCTATGCCGTCACAAATATGGCCATTCTTGGTTCCAGGTTTTAGTACAGTAAAGCTAGGGTTTAACCCAAACATCAAAAAAAAAAGTTCTACCCAGCAGGAAACTGTTTAGTACCCTTCTCTCAATAGGTGGTAAAAAGTTGCACAACATTGGGCGTCGGGTTTAGGAGGGAGGGGGGTGGAAATGTGGTAAAATGGTAGGTTTCAACAGTTTTATAGTTTTTCGCAAATATCTCGTTAACTGCAAGGTTTAGCGCAAACTTTATCTCATACAAAATTAATCTATATTTAATTTACAATAAAAATGGTCTTATGCATTTTTGACTTCCCGACAAGGGTTACAGAGATATGGAAGGGGTAATGATGTCATTATTTTCCAGTTAGCTTGGGATTCATCGTATTCACTTAAAAATGAGTGTGTTTCGTTATAAAAAGTACTTAGTGACGCATCAATAAGATAGGAACATTTGCATGTGTGTGTGTATGTATGTATGTTGGTACAGAGCTGGCAACTCTGCTACCATATAGGTGGAAACACCAAATGCTGAAGAATCGTCGAAAGACGCCCTATGCTTCTACAGGAGCAAAAACGAATGATGATGATGATGATGATGTATGTATGTACGGCTATGTGTATGTATATGATAATATATCATCTACATTGCTTCCCTCCTTTATCGCTTTTATCTTCATTTTGCCTATTTTTCTCTTTGAATAATTCATTATATCGTTTTTTTCGTTATCATTTGTGTTCTTATAATTACACCTACTTAAATTACCTCTATCTTTTGTCATATCATCCTAAAAAGATAAAATCATGTGGATATAATTGAAACAGGGTTAACTACAAACTTTATCTAATAAGCTGTAATACAAAAAATAATGGAAATTGTTTTCTTCACAATACATGCTTTTCAGTAAATTCAATGTTCTTCAATGAAAAGTGGTATGTACAACGTTCAAGGTAGTTACATAATAATAAATAACAGCAATCAGTAACCTAAAAACCTTCAAGCTCTTTTTCATGTTGAAGATTATCTTCATCGATGCCGTCGTCAATAATTAGTGCATCTGTGTTGGTGCACCCATGTCCGGAGCAATTCTTGCACATGTTTGAGCATTTCAAGCCACTCTGTCGACGCTCACAGTTCCTGACACACCCCGCATTACAAGTTTAGTGTAAACAATGAGGGAGAGCAATTTTTCAGGATCAGCTGCCTTTGTGGTTGCAACTGGACGCACATAACCACCAATCCTTTTCCAACCCCATTTTAGTGAATCTTTATTGAGATTGAGCCATTGCTGCACTTGATGGTAAACTCTATAAGAGTGTTGTTGTGCAGCTGCTGAAGTAGGGAAAAGTACAGCCAACCTGAAATTTGTGTGTACAGGCTCCTTTGCGATGGTCTACAAATAACATTGATGGCGCAGATTATCCAAATTATCTGCATTTGTTGATGCAAATATCAAAAGGAAGAAATGGTTTCCAGCCAGTTACTGCATCTGGGTCTGCATTTGGGTGGTTAAAAATCAACTGCTTTAAGTAAAATTCCTTGTCACGTCGCACGCTTTCAGAAGACGTTATTTTTCCCTTTCTATAAATTGAAGAGGCGGTATCACATCCGGCGAAAGTGTAAACTGCCAAGAGAACATCCTTCATTTTCCCGATACCACGCTGAATGTCTCCAATGCAGTAAACTTTTTCTTCTTGGTTATACCTTTATTCTGTGCAACCATCTTCAACTGTTTGATGGCTGGAGCATAAAAAACCAACAAGACCAATAAATCGGTGTCATTGCCAATTACGATACCCTCTGTTTCCTTCTTTGATTCGTCAATTGTAGTAAAAACGATCTTGGTGTCAGCATCACATTCTGCCTGAATCACTTTGCAGCCAGTTTGCTGTAAGTGTACAGTGATGAGAGTAATCAGTTGTATCTTGTTCTTAATACTAGTTAGACATTTTGCTTGTCCTAGAGTGACATTAATTCCATCTTCCACTTTCACTTCAACATGTGTAGTAGTGGATGATCTGCGTAAATGTTGTTCGTCTTTTATGCTGGGTGCTTTACCATAACCACCTGGCCTCCCCACTTCTTTGAACACTTTATATAATACACTTGGAGAGAATATTACGAGTTCATAGGCGTGATTTTTGCTTTTTTTGACAAACAGAAAAAGTTACATTTTTACCCCCTCTATATTTCCGTAATCCTTTACTGCAGTGCAAACATTCATACGACCATTTTTATTGTAAATTAAATGTACATTAATTTTGTATAACATCAAGTTTGCGCTAAACCTTGCAGTTAACGAGATATTTGCGAAAAACTGTAAAACTGTTCAAACCTACCATTTTACCACCTTTCCAACCCCCTCCCGCCTAAATCTGACACGCAAGGTCATGCAACTTTTTTCCACTTACTAAGAGGAGGGTACTAAACAGTTTGCCACTGGGTAGAATTTTCTTTTTTGGGTGTTTGGGTTAAACCTAGTCTTACTGTATTAAAACCTGATACCAAGAATCGCCATCTTTGTGACGTCATAGCTCCTTCCTCCACAGGCTGAGAAAGCGACAACAGGAGTTTTTCTACTAAGGAAACACCGCTGATTACAATGGTATCACTTGTCGGTATAAACCTACTCAGTCCCACGAAAATAATTATTAATTCACTTGGCCTCCCTACTATTATGTTAACGGAATGATTGTAGGTATTATATTTGAGAATACATATTTATTTTTGTTAAGTACTAATTTATAAAAACATTATCAACGTTTTTCAAAAATAATTTACACAATTTATTATAATTTCTCTCGTGTAGTATGTGTTTACTCTTTAATAGTCAAATGCGAATTAAAACCGAAGATGTTGTCAGAAGATGAGGAGGCAACACGTCGAAAGGATGGACGATCCACGGATAGCTAAAATCTGTATGACCCAGAAATAGTGTGGCCAGATTTTAGTTTGGTAAAACCGGGACATGGCCGGGCCGGGATATGGTTAAAAATTAGCACGACACAATAATAAAAATAATGTTTTTTTATTAAAATATTACAGTAAAGGTAGGCACATTTTAACAACAAAAATTTAAATATTTATTTTTTGGATAATAAAATGAAATTATGACATAAAACTAGAAAAAAGTATTTATTTCTTAGATAACATTAAAATAAAATAATAAACAGAAAAAACACATTTCTAACAAAAAAACTTAAAATAATTTTCTTGGGCAATTATAACATAAAATAATAAAACAAGATGCAATTTAACTTTCATTTATTTTTTTCAAATTTATATTTTTCATTTGAAGATACCTTGCGTAAAAGAGTATCTTTGTCTTTAATAAAAGAATAAAAATTCTGAACATGAAAAACTTAAGTTTTTCAGACAAAACAGTATATTCTCTACGTGACTCTAGTGACAAATGGTTTCTCTCATCCGTCCATTGGATATTTACCAACGAAAAAATTCGTTCAACATTTGAATTATTCGATGGAATACTAAAAATATATTCGCACATTTGCTATGTTTCAGACAGTGTTTCAACAAAATCAATTTCTTTAAATATACTAATCAACTTTTGCAAAGCAGACTTTTTTTGCAACTCCTCATTTGTTAAAAACTTTGTCTGGAAAATATTTTTAAGTTTTTAATATTCAACAAAAATATTATCCTCATTTAAATGGACGTTCTTTGAGTTTAAAAAAGAAATAAAGTTTTGAATTTGTTTTGTAAAAGGTTGGCTGCTTCGTTTCTTCTCACCGAGGTGCTGGCCGAAATACTTTTCTGCAAGACCCGCTCTGCGAATGCAAACATTTGCGTGCACAGGAGACGCGGGGGTTTATTTTATAAATAAAAGGCGTACCACATTGTAATAGTATATTACACAACGAGAGCTGTAGGAAGCATATTACACGCGAGTTGGAAAAGTTACGCACAAGCCGCGTAGCGGCGCGTGTGTAATTCCACGAGCGTGTAATTGCTCTATAGCTCGAGTTGCGTACTATACTTTTTCTACGATCACACTCATTTCGTTAAACGAAAAAGAAATATTTTATTAACTGTCAAACTATCTGTCACACCATCTTAAAAATTAGGCGGCTGCAGTCACATCCCTACACCGCTTCGTACAAACAACAGAAACTAACTGTAACGTAATAAAAAAAATTACGTGTTAGTCATTACGTAACACTGTTTGTAACAACGAATTTACTAATCAAGTAAACAGTGCTTAATGAGCAATTTACTAATAAAGGAGTAGAAAAACACATTTAATAAACATGTTGCACAGTAACAAACACTATGAACCACATATTTACAGACAAGCGTGCAAGAACACGGTTGGATCGCACGCCATCGTGTGCATAGACAGGCCGGAAGTGCTCTCAAGCGGATGCCGGCAATAATGGTAGGGCGAACAACCGCTTCCGCTAACTCATACAAAACGAGCGGCAAATTTAAATATTTGAATTAAATCCTACAATCGTTAACAGAATTTCTTTAAACTCGGGAACTCTTTTTAATAGCATCCAATTAAAAGAGTCTAAATCATGAAGTGGACCTTTCCACTTTTGCAAATAATTCATTGCAGTTTTATAAAATCGTTTTACTTCAAATTCAAAACGTTTGCGTCTTTCGTTGGGAATGTCTTAATTATTTATAATTTGTTTAACTTTCAAGGGTATATACTCGGAGTCTAATTTTTCTTGCAATATTTGAACAGTGTCTTCGATGTATTGAGCAACTTCCATAACGCAACTATCTGTTTTTTCAATCTTCAAAATTTGTTCCTGAAAGACAGCTAACTGGCTATGCACTAAAAACAAATATGCTTCTGACAAACGATCTTTAAAAAATTTTAAAATTAATGTTGGTGAATTTTCTTCAGATAAAAAAAACTTTAAACCTTCAAATAGTTTTAAAATTCGCTCTATGGCCGGAAACAGAGACAGCCACCGAGTTTTTGAATGAGATAGTAGATTTTGATATTGTACTTCTACAAAGTTACAGAGGTCTTTTAGTTTTTCTGTCCGTATAGTATATATTGAAAAGTAGTTAAATAATTTGACCACAATACACTCTACATCACAATCTGCATTATGCATTATATGAGCGGGGCAGCCAACTCCTTCAATTGTCTCATCTAACATTTCTTTTAGTTTTGAGAAGACGTTTTTTGTTTCGCGCCTTAAAACACCACCAAAATTGGTATTTGTATTATCTCCAGAAAATGCAGTAAATTTTTTAACGTCTATATCGTTTTTTGTTAGTGCGGAAACACAATAATTAGCCATGCTTTCTGTGTTTTCACCTGGTAAACTGGTAAAGTTTGACAATTTTGGTTTGAACTCAGTATTCTTTAGAAAAATATTGTATAATAATAGCAAATAATTTAATTGCCTTATGATTACTAGCATCTGCGCTTATGCTATAAAAAGACTCCCTAATTTCATCCAAAGCTAATTGCAATGAAAATGGCCCTAGGATATTATTGATGCAAGCTGTAGTTTTTGTTTTGGCTGAAGAGTAACTTGAGGCTATCTTCGAATCAGAAAACAAAATTTGGCACAATTTATTTAAACGATCCTAAATGATTGGTGATACTTAATAACATGGTATGCAGGTGTTAACTCGGATAGGGCGACTTTCTTTGATTCCGGCGTAAATCGTTCCACAAAATAGTCCGATGCTTAAGCACTACAAATTAAACAGCAGGCTTCATCTTCAAAACAACCTTTTTTTATAAATGTCCACAGTTCTCTACAGTGTTAATGTTGGTTACCCCTGTTGGCAGACTTAGAGAAAAATCTGCCAGAATAAAGAAAAATACATCAAATGCGAAAAATATGAAAATAAAATATAAAACCAAAATCTGTTTCTATATTTTATTGATATTATTGACTGATTGGAAATTAATAATTAAAACCGGGACATTTTTGCTTTGTCGGGACACCGGGACTTTGACCTGAAAAACGGGACAATCCGGGGAAACCGGGACGCCAGGTCACCCTACCCAGAAACCGCATGGACAAAGACTAGACTGCCAGGAAGATCACCAAAACGCTGAGCTGGGAGATTGCTGGACGTCATCATCACAAAAACCAGCCTAACCAAACTAACAGGTCGTAGACCTAATAAAAACAGGAAAAAGAAAGGAATAAGTTCCGGTTTTGGCGTGGTATTCCCTCGTATATAAATAAACATATGTTGTGTCTGCCTGCCTACCCGTGTGTCACGTTTTCATTGTGTGAGTCCCTGATCGTGGTTACTCTCGTGTTTACCGTTCGGCTCTCTTGCGTTTGCATTGGGCGCGAATTTACATGGCGTCTACTATAAATTCAAATAGAATTATTATATAAATATAAAATTGTTACTTTTTCCAGTTCCATGCTGCTAAGTACTATTTACAAAAAAGTTCAGTTTGCATTGCGTAAATACTGTCAAATTCTCGTTTTTTTCTGAATGCAAGTGTAATTTCGAACGACGATCGAACGTGGCGCCGGAAGACGTCGGTCGGCGTATTTATAGTTCTTTAGAGTGACACATATTGAATTCGAGAAAAATGTGTTGTGTTAGGTTTTTCGTATGAAACATTTGGTTTAGTTAGAATACGTCGTATTAACGAAAATACTGTGAGGGTTAAATACGTAGTTTAACTGTGGAATTTTAATAAATTGGATATTCCAATCTGTTTCACAACGGCCTTTACATTACATTAATTGGATAAGACATTAGGGAAATTACATTCCTGCGTGTAGTGGATCCGTTTGTAGGTGATACTAGTAGTGTGCTTTTGTAGTCCACGTTGCTATTCACACAAGCAATTTGTGTGAGCTAAAAATGAAGTGTTCTAGGGCAGACAACATTAAGTATATGAAACCACTGCATAATATCGCTACAGTTATGTTGTTGGTGCCTCCTGATACTATTGCAGCTGGATTTAGCTTAACCGGCTATAGAATCCTTTCTGCTTTATTAATTATTATGTTAATTGTAGTATACCTCGTTTCGCTATATGGAAAAATTACAGTAGTGTACTTGGTCTTTTTTCCAACTACAATATTTCTCGATGTCATATCACAGTTCTTACTATTAAGTTCAACGATTAATGCAATATTTAGGGCTACATTTTTAAATATGTATGATTTTGATTTGATTAAGAAGTTGTTTAAAGAGATTGACAAATCAGTAAGTCAAAAGACTGCTAGCAAAAGAACATACATGTTTTGGATTGAAATACTTCTATCACACATATTTATAGTACTGTTGATTGCATTCGATGTTATAACTACATTTAGAACTCTAGGAAAGCTGTTCATATTTTTTATTGTACGAGAAGTGTGTATATATTATGAGATGATTATCGTTTTATTAATATACAATTATAGTTTGTGTGTAAAACTGCGATTACAGAAGATGAATGATGTTCTAATTCACACAGCCACAGTTCTATCACAAAGAATTCAGCCCGAAGTTCAGTTAGAAACTAATCAAAATGGCAATACTTCTACTACAATTTCTAGCAATAACAGTGATGATAAAAAAGAATCGCTAAGTATCAGCGAAATAAGAATTATTTTTAACAAAACAAGCAGGATAGTGACCGTCCTGAATAAAATATTTGGTTCGCAGATTTTACTTTTTATAATAACTGTTTCTGTGGGATTATTGGAATTTGTAAATGCGTCGATACTTACTTTAACTGACGGAGAGCCAGTACTTATTCCAATTGTGGCCTCGGAATAT
This sequence comes from Agriotes lineatus, assembly GCA_940337035.1. Lineage (NCBI taxonomy): Eukaryota > Metazoa > Arthropoda > Insecta > Coleoptera > Elateridae > Agriotes > Agriotes lineatus. Next base: position 38,237,702 of record OW679194.1, on the reverse strand, counting down.
GAAGTGCCTGCGTTGTCATTTATTTGGTGTATTTCGTTTATGGTAAGTTAAACTTTATAATATAACATGTAAGCAAACGGAAGTGAAATCAAGTTTGGTTTTGAAAATTGAAACATATGTCGCTCATTAATTCACATTATGTTAATGTTTTAGAATGAAACTAGCAGTCCAGTGAGACAACGGTCTCATTTAATAAAACAAAAAAGACCGTTTTGCAAATAGAACGCGTATTCACCACACGTACGTATATGACGTCATTGTTGGTAGCAAACTACCAGTCGCATTCGCCTTGATAAAATTTGCCTAGAATCTAACCTAAAAAGTTAGGATTAGGATAATTAAGAAAATAATTAGTGTTAGAGACTGAAATTCGGTTCCTGACCTGACATGACCATTCCAAACATATAACTTTAATAACTTTTTTCTTTATCTCTTACGGTTTGGCTGCTGAAACAGCGTCCCGGACGAACAAGTCAATTATATATATGGATACACATACATAACCTAAACTATTGCATAACTGTCACCAACTGTCATGTCAAAATTTGTTAGGTCATTTTGGTATTTTAAATAGCCACCTAGGCTTTAGGGCAGCGTGCCCGTATGCTAAACCCTTTTAGTTCTTTATTTGGCTCCATCGCCTAATTCCAGAATCATGATTTCGCACATATTTGGCCCCAAACGCAGCATTTCTCGTCGGTTGGAGCTCCCCTCTGATGGCGCTGTGGCAGCCGAGCGTATCGCCCGCAAGAATTCCGAATCTTCTAGAGAGCACGCCGTTGAGGCGTGATACCATTGGTGCCGGCATTAATTTGTTTCATTTTATCGCCCCGCGATTGGCTGCCGAGGTTTAGTCACGTGGGGACGCGACCAAGGTGACCTATGCCAGCGCTTCCCTCTGGGCAGTTGACGGCAGCCCGTTGCAGAGAACGCTCGTGTGGTGGTTGTGAGTGTGAGTTTCGAATTGTCTTCGGCGTAGCGTGGGTGTTTTTGAGCCCAGTTCCTGCTTCCGTAAGTAAGGGGTCGTGCCCCCTTCATCTCGACCTACGAGGATCTGCCCCGCAGAACGAAAGTGGCCCATTTTTCGTCGTCCCGTCGTACGCGTCCTGACGCGTCTCACGTCGCCATTATGGCGGATGTGCACTCATCCCTATAGCCGTCGAACATCGAAGGTACCTGCCACCTAAGACTGCAGCCTGTCGCAACTCAACTGTACCAGGCTTCCCAACCGCCTACATATTAAGTTATGTGTCTTTGAACTGATTACCGCTGTGAACGCGAGCGAGCCGTCACATCTCTGGTGCCTACAGGCACTGTCGTCATATTTGTCCATGTTGCGAGTGCTAATTTGATCTTTGCTGTTCGCTGCATAAGGCGTCGCGCCAGCATATTTGTGCATTCATTCAGAATTGCAGACTGTCCATGTTGCGAGTGCTAATTTGTTCATTACTGTTCAACATCTGTTGCTAGGTTTAGAGCGCGCGCGCCAGCTGGTGTTCTTAGTTATAATCTAGTTATAGATATAGGGCGACGCACTCTGCTGCCCCATTGTAACCCGTTAGTCAATACATGATTTGTTAGCTAAGGGAACTATTGTTTTGTTTCGACTTGTGCATGTTCTGTTTCAGATAAGCGCCCCCTTCATTGTACTGATTATTGTGCGACGGAACGAGGGAGCTTTGAGCGTACAGGTGGGTGAGACAACTGCGTAGTCGCGGTCGGATTGACACCTAATTACAATCCTTGCATAAGGCAACCCCGAAATTGTTATTTGACCTTGCAATTCTTGAGTAATCCTATCGGCGGAGTATTTTGCGTGCTTCGCTCCCGTCTAACCGTCCAGGCCCGGTTAGCCGGGTTAAGACAAGCTTGGTGGCGCCCTCACGATTTCGACATACCCTATATATATATTATGCCGCAACACGCTTGCCCAGAACGTATCGTGTGACTCACGCCCGACTCCCTGAGCGTTCCAGCCGTGGCCTATTAGCCTATTTCGAACCGATTTCAGGGCAAGTGTGCCAGTTTTTCAGGACTGATTCCGTGGTGCGATGCTCACCTTGGGTGGGTGTCGTAAAGTTCTTTTAATACCGTAACAAATTTTATTTGAAAATTAATATAAACGTAAACAATGTTACATCTGCTTCATCCATAATTACCTACGTATTTGCAATTTAACCGTCTCTCTGTTTCACTTTCTCAAAACAACTTGACACTTACTGTTATAATAAATGTCATATTTAAATTAAAAACTTCAGAAGTAATATACCACATGACTTAATTTTTTCAAAGCCAGCCTTATTTCGTTTTCAGTTGCTCACATGTTATTTAAAAAGTCTGCATGTTTTTGTAAAATACCTCCAAAAATGTATGATTTTTTATTAGATGTATAGTATTTAACTCTTTAAAAAGCATTTTACGTGGTAGTGCCACCCCAGAAGCTACACGGTTGACTTTCTTGATATATTAACTATTTATAATAACGGGAGTACAAAAATTTCCAGGAGTTGGCTCTGATTCAGTCGAATGTCGGTAGCCGTATGTCGGTTCGCTAGCCGCACAACCAGCTGATCCTTCCACCACTTTATTTGACGTTTTAAGACTGTAATAAAGTTCGTTCTGTCTTCTATGTAAGTAGGTATTATTGTATTTACTAAAAATTGCATTACCAAAAATGATTAGGTATAAATCTGTTGTCCAGTACGCATCACAAAATGGTTTTGTATTTAGAACAAAAAAATGTCATAATAGAAAGTTACTTTCGCAATGAAATAAAAGTTGACGGTGTTTGAACCTATTTAGTAGAAAACTGCGTCGAAGAATTCCATAATAATTACCCAAATGATGGTGTTGTGCATCAACAATATATAGAAACTTTAAACAGATGTGGTTTCGTGGCACTGTTGTAACAAAAGGTGGTGGACGACCAAGAAAGCGTACAGATAAAGCAGAAGTGACTGAGGTAATGCAGAATGAGCCTCACACTTGTGTTCGTCATTTGTCGCAACAATTTAATCTCTCTATGTGGACTTGCCATGCAATGTTAGGCAAAAATGTCCACGTATACCACTATCGTTTAACTGCAGTTCATGAACATTTACCATATGATATTCCTAACAGGCACCGGTTCTGTCAATAGTTTTTAAATGTGCTTGACAGCAATCAAGAACTAGGTACTCAGGAAAATGTTTTTTTACTGCAGTACAAGCTATTAACGTATGCGCAAACATCAGCATAGAAAAGAAGCTGCTCAATCGAGACATACTCATTCTCTCAGACAGTCAGGCAGCACTGAAAGCGCGAAACTCTTTCAGTACTTCATCGAGACTGGTCAAGCAATGCAAATCTAAACTTCAAACCTTAAGCCAGGGAAATACAGTAAAATTATGCTGGATCCCAGGTCACCAAGGTATTGAAGGAAACGAAAAGGCGGACAAGCTCGCAAAATAAGCAGCCCGTAATGCAACGGTCTAGGACAAGTGGGCGTAGCCAACTCGGAGCGGCCATCTCGGCGCGGCCAACTTGGCGCGAGCCAACTTGGCGCAAGGACAACTGGGGGCAGGGACAACTTGGCGCGAGCCAACTTGGCGCGAGACAACTTGGCGCGAAACCTAAGCATACCGGGTCCGGCAATTCTGCGGGGCTGGAAAATATTTCATGAACTACGAGAGTTGCATAAAATTTGCTCATATAAAAGTTGAAGGTACGAAGATTTTGCATATTGCTAAAATAGTTTTGGTTATACAGAGTGGCTAAGAAATTTATCGCAGCTAGCCAGTTTTTTTTTGCGAAATTGTCTGTACTTGGGTGGCTTAAAGGTATTGCGCCAAAATGCTAATTATTTTAATATAAATGTGTATGGGTCTTACGACACCTCTTTTGGAGATATTAACGATTTTATGCAAAAATGCTGAATTTTGGGGGGTTGCAGTAACAGAAAACGATTGAATGAAGGTTGCCAAAAATAATTTTTCTGAATTACCTTTTTTAGTGTAAAATAGTATCTCTGAGTATTAATGCTATGCAGCGCTCTCAAGATTTGCAAATTTAATAATTTTGAATTGTTTTTACAATGGCACACTATTTTTATATTTATGAGATTTCATCTGATAGCCTTCGTTATAGATCTAAATTCAACCGTTTTTTCAGAATTAGATTGAACATAAACAAACAATTTAAGCTTTTTAAGATGTCTTTAAAGGGACAACAAACAAACAAACTTTGGCAGATACAAATTTAAACACTCTGAGTAAAACAAAAAACCAGGTTTGGAAATTGAAAACCCGGCCACTGCTGACAAGGAAAGTAACAAACACGAAAAATCGAATAATGCAGGAGAAAATTCAATCTAAAAACGGTTGAACTTAGGGGCATGAAATGCAATATTAGAAGAAAGCTCATTAAAGGTCTTTTAAAAAATCGAAACGATTAATTTTGCAAATGTTAAGGACTCTGTACAGTTTTAATGCCCAGATATTATGAGGAGAAATGTTTTAATATTTAAGGAAATTACTTATAGGATTTCCATGTATTCGTTCTTGTCTTTTGGTCTGCTATCTTTTGGCATTTATTCCTGAATTTCTCGTTTGTTTCGTGTTTACTATTTCTTTTATTAACAACTAGCAAGATGCCCGTTCTTCCTACGGACTACAAATGTTTTCTTCTCTTCTAAATCTTAAATAAATCCTGGAGTGCCTCCTCGTCACACAATACGCTAAACTAAGGCCGCAAAACAATATTGTAGGATAAATGGAAACAATATTCTTTCGAAAAAAGTTCTCCTTAACTCTTTTATGCTTCACGTACCCCCTGGAAATGTGTATGTAATTGTCGTTGCCCTTGTATAGATTGATAAAATTATAGTTTTAGTATGATAATGAGATAAAATCAAAAGTATATGTACTTATAGAATGTTGTATTCATAAATTATAGCAGGATACCTGTTTCCACAACTTGGGGGTGGATTTTCCACAATCCTTTTATTTTATTCTAAGACATTTTGAGAAATTCGCGAAAACACAGTTTACCCCTTTTCACCCCCTAGGGGTGACATTTCGGAAAATTCGTTCAGACCGTTTTATCTTGAAATGAACCCAGAGCGAAAAAAAAATATTAACCTTCTACCCCTTTTCAGTTTTCCCTTTTTACCTCTTTACGGGTGGAAGTAAAAAAAACCCTAAAACCCCTTTCTAAAGATTTGAAAAACACATCTATATGCTTAAAAAGAATGCTCTAACTCAACAAACACAAGAGATACAAGTGGTTCTATCATTCACGCCGAATACAGATTCGCACCTTTAAGGGTTGATTAGGGCAAAATTCTGAAATGTGTTTTTAGACATTTGATTTGGATACCTATGCATGCAAACACCTAGTCGATAGCTTACTGGGTTTAAGCGATATTGAGGAATTCGTGAAAATACACTTTACCCTTTTTCACCCCCTTAGGGGTAAATTTTTCAAAATCCCTGACACCACTTTTTAAATTATTTATAAAGACATCTACATGTCAAAAAACAAAGTTCTAACTCAATAAACATAGGAGATACGAAGGGTTCTTTAATTTACCCCGAATCCAGATTTGCTCCTTTAGGGGTTGATTAAAACAAAATCTTGAAATACGTTTCTAGGCATTTGCATTGACAATCGTTGCAAGTAAATACCAAGTCGATATCTCATCGGACCTACGAGATATTGAGGAATTCGTGAAAACACATTTTACCCCTTTTCACACACCCCCTTAGAGGTCGAATTTCAAAAAATCCCTTCTTAGCACTACCTTACGCAACAAATTGAACCTTCCAACATTTGACGGTGTTTGCTTGTTTTTCCTCTCCGTAAAGCATGTGAACGGACTTAAATGTTTTTTATGTTACAAGTCGAATATTTGAAGAACGGCGAAACTTAATGGTATGAAGTTAAGATACCAGAAGTATGTTCATTAAAGAGGAATTTTCTAATTAAAAAAAAAAAGATCCGAACTTATTAAATCTGCAAATTTTAAGCGCCTTGTATAGTAGCAACTATTTTGCACTCGAAAAGTTATTCAGGAAAATAGATATTTTTGCATTTAGAATGCGAAATGCTACTATTACTTTCAAAAATGAGAGATGTTATGGAGGACCGAAGGTAAATTTCATGTAACCCTCATATCTTCCACCAACGCATCGTTGCCGGTCCATGTGTGTATAAATATGCATAATTAGATGAGTTAATACAGAACGCTTTAAATACATAATAAATTGACTATTCTAATGTACGTCAACTCAAAATGTAGTTAAAAAGCGGCTGTATTTAAAATACCAGCCTTGTCATTTTAAATATAGTTGGTTTTTTATTTATTATTTTTTTAATTATTTTTATTTTTTTTGTTTGATTGCGTGTCTTAATATTTTCATAATAACAATAATAATAGTAAAATTGTAAAATATGTACATGTTCACAAAAGTATTTTCAAACTAATGTGTGTCCGACAACTGTCGTTATCGAGCAGGCAGCGAAATTAAAAACGTATGGTTCCTAATTTATTAATGCAACTATGTTTATACTTAAATGTCAAAATTGACATTTGACTTTCAACTAACATATAGGCCGTTTCCTTTTTAAAGATCCACGAACGTCGCATGTTCTTTGAGAGGAACACGTGGCAACATGGCTAGGGTATTTCCACAACGAGGACTCAAAATTGAGGTTAGGTTGTTAAATGTAAATTGTAAACTGACATTTGTCCCGGCGGAAGTTTGAGCATTTGAATTATTTAAAATTAGATTTACGGTACGGATTTACCGGATGGTGTAATGTGTAATGCAGACGGGTGTTTCAGATTCTGTGGGATATCATGTTTTTTGACGCAGGAGCCATAAAATTCCATTTTTTCTCGAGTTATGCAACTGAGACTGACTGAGAAAACACGATTGATGTACAAATGTATAAATCTTTCCACCAATTCTCACAATTGGAAGAAAATAAGGTGCTTTGTTCAAAGTGCAGTGTGGCCAAATAATGGATTTATAACCAAATTCATGTTCAACACATTTTGCATTTTGCACATTTGGCAGAAGAGGTGACTTGGCTACGTTATTTGTATTTTTTTAAGTTCAGGAACAAATGTTAACAATTTTGTTAGAGTGAAATATTCTCCACTTCGTTTATAATCATACATTTTGCGACCTAATTCTTCCAGAAAGAAATGGTTATCAAAAAATTGAGATTTTTTACGGCCACCGTAAGTGTTGGAAGTTTGTACTTCCTGGCCGGTATTAAAAGAGTGTAATATACGGCGGACAGTACATCTAGACACCTACAATAATTAGTGTTTAAAATTTTGAAGTTAATGTTACCCAAAGAAATCACAGCAAAGATATTTGAAAGTTTCTCTTCTAGCTGTCGGCTACTTAAAGAAGGGACTAGGTTTTTCACTTCGAGGGAACATTGGAATTTCTTGTCGAGTAAATTCTTTCCTTTCCGAGGCATAATTTAAAAATTTGAAAAATCAACTTTATCTGAGTTGCGTTTGCGTTGTTTGACGCATGAAATTAAGGTGACAGCTCAGTTGCAAAATTGCCATTTGTTACTCACAAAAGTAACTATAACTAGTGATTTTTCTGTTGGCCAACATTAAGCAACAGGTGGTGGATCTTTAAAAAATAAACGACCTATATAGTTGCATTCATAAATTAGGAACTATACGTTTTTAATTTTAGTACCTTTGGAACACATGCTATTTACATAATATTTACACAATAGTTACAAATTATCCACAAAATATAACAACAAATTATTTATAAAACATAATAACAAATTATTTACAAAATATACATAATAACAAATTATTTACAAAATATGATATGAATACTACTCACAACCAAAATAAAATTGCTACTGGTTCATTTGATAGTTGTTAGCAATACCTCGCAAATATTCTACCACATCCCTGTTTTCATAATCCCTAACGATTGTTAAAATGCGAGCATCGGAATCCCTGTATTTTTTTAGTTTTTGAGGTGGAGCATGACCTGCAACGAGCTGTTCGTAATATAGGTCACGATTAGCCTTGACTTTGCGTAGACCGTCAATTAATTTCCATATTGTAGGGTGATCTACACCAAGCTCCAACTGCAAACGCCGATGAGCCGCTTAGGCGTGATTGTTGGTGCGGTCTTGTAAACCCAAAACTCTATTATACATCCTCAATTAAAGAATCCAAATTCATCTCGAAATGGATAAATATCACAGGTAGGTAAAATAGTAAAACTCAAACCAGTGGTTGAAAAGCTACATGTTTCGACTTTTAAGTCATCATCAGGCTTCTAAAATTAATTAATGGCTAGAGAATTACAAACCTAATAAAAGTCAAGACTTACATAAAATCCGGAAGCGGTGTATTGTAGATTAAAATTTAAAATTTAAAATTAAGGCGAAACTCAAAGGAATGCGTGTTAACCTTGAAGAGGCATGTGCTGATTAAGTCAAGTAAAAAGTGAGACCTTCTTCGTTTAACATCGAAAATACATGCTAAAATAAGAATAATTAATTAATTAACAATATTACAGTAACGAATGTGATATTTTCCGGTAAGTTTATCACATTCGTTACTGTAATATTGTTAATTAATTAATTATTCTTATTTTAGCATGTATTTTCGATGTTAAACGACGAAGGTCTCACTTTTTACTTGACTTAATCAGCACATGCCTCTTCAAGGTTAACACGCATTCCTTTGAGTTTCGCCTTAATTTTAAATTTTAAATTTTAATCTACAATACACCGCTTCAGGATTTTATGTAAGTCTTGACTTTTATTAGGTTTGTAATTCTCTAGCCATTAATTAATTTTAGAAGCCTGATGATGACTTAAAAGTCGAAACATGTAGCTTTTCAACCACTGGTTTTACGTCATTAAATGTTATATGGGGAAGGTTTGAGTTTTACTATTTTACCTACCTCTATTATACATGTTCCACATCTCATGTGGGAACATAGGTTGCCGCCGTTCGTTTCCCGTTCGATTCAAACGACCGATATAATTGTCTTCAAACCAATCTAATATTGGTTGCAAATCATCAGGCAAGTTATCAGCCAACGCATTTAATGCGTTCTGCATATCTTGCATTGGGACAAAGGCCAACGCTATGATTGTTTTTGCAGATAATGCAAATTCGGCCTCGTTATTGTAGCGGTTAATTAAATCGGCTTCGCAGAGATGTTTTTTCATGTTTTTTGCTAAGTGGAAAAAACATCCTCGAATATCTGCTTCTGGAAAATGATTCTGCATGCTTTTAAAACAGCCAATTCAAAGTCGCATGAAATTGACTTTGGATTCAGTGTTGGCGCTAATGCTTTTATAGTCTCACAAAAATTATCGTAAGTTGACCTGGACTTATTTGGTAGAAGAGCATAAAAAATAGGATGCACTCCCCCATATCGCTTTGCCAATAAAACATAAATTTGTTGGAACAAATTTGGGGCGATCCTAAACGTTCCATCCAGAAAAAAGTCATCGAAGTTATTATGAATTATTTCCAAATTTCTTTGCCTTCCAAAAATTAAAATTCTTTGTGGTCCAGAACCACTATCGGCAAGTAAAAAGTTCTCTACGTTACCAGGTGTAGACTCATACGTTTTATAACGTTCCGGAATTTGTCGCCAACGAGTTACTCGATTGTTGTTTTATTAATTGCATATTAATCATCACCGAAAACACTACTAGTTTGCTAATTTAACCTACTTTTTAAAATCAATAATAACAAAGACAGCAATGGTGCGCCCTTAATTTGAATCACCCTGTATACACAGGGTGTCCCAAAAAGAATAGGACACTGATTAGTCATAGATTTCTTACCTTATAATAAATCAATTAAACCTAATGTACCTTAGCACAAAGTCCCTCCAGTAAGAAGTTCAATTTTTAATTTTTTATTTTTTTGTTAATTTCCACAAATGTAGGGATATCTATTTGAATTTTGGTATACAAGCGCACTATTATTTACTGTATTTTTTTTTCTCATAAATTAGACTTGACTGTAAGATGCACTTTACCTATCTTTTAAAAATGTTGTTAGCTCTAACTTCATTATCTGTAACTTTCTTTTGAAATTTTAGATTATTATCTGAAAGAGAATTAAAAAGCACAAAAATATTGTACTCTTAGTTTTTAAGCCTAAAACTAACCGTTTACCTTAAAATGCCCACCAAAGGTTTTTGGTTGTCATTGAGACGTGCAATTATCAAATAGACATGATCACAAAAACAATGATCATCTAGTAAAAAACAATGACATTAGTGACATAAGAATTTGTTCTTTTATGTTTAAGAAAATGCCGCTACATAACGCATTCTCCAATGCTGAAAGGTTTGTTATGTCGCAGCATTTTCGTAAGCACAAAAGACAGAAAAATGATGTCACCAACGTCATTAATTGATATCTTGCTGTTGTTTACTAGATTACAATCATTAACCACTGTTTTTGAGATCATGGCTACTTGATAATTGCACGTCTTAATGACAACTAAAAACCTTTGATAGGTATGTTAAGGTAAACGGTTGTTCTTACGCTTACGAAGTAAGAGTACATTATTTTTGTGCATTTTCATTCTCTTTCAGATAATAACCTAAAATTTAAAAAATATTACAGATAACGAAGTTAGAGTAAAATAAAGTTTAGAAAAATAGGTAAAGTGCCGCTTACAGTCAAGTCTAATTTATTAAACTTTTCGTGTTAGTGCAGCACATAATAGTAAGTATGTATACTAAAATTCAAATTGATATCTCTACATTTGTCGAAATTAACAAAAAAAGAAACAATTTAACTTCAAGGCCCTATAACTTCTTACTGAAGGGACTTTGTACTAAGGTATATCTATGACTAATCGGTGTCCCATTTTTTTTGGTACACTCTTTATACACTTGGAATAAAACCGTGAAAATATCATACAAATACAGGGTGAGCTCCTTAAAAAAATAAAACTTTGTTTATTTTTGCGTTAATTTTTAAGTAGAAGAAAGTAATAATTTTCAGGTCACGCTTTACACTTGCCGAAAATAGGACTCAACAGATACATGATAATGTCACAAAAGAGTAAAAATGTTTCAACAATAAGACCGTCCCGTTAAATAAAGACGCTCACCGCACTCATTTCAATAAAGCTGAATGGGGCAGTACGACTTATTGAAGCGGTTGCAATCACTACGCAGATGTGGCGGAGTTCAAATCACAGCGGAATACATTTTTTTTAAATTTGCAAATTGATATAATTGGCGCGAGGGAAGTTCCGTGTAAACCCCTTTACAGATTTTTTTCTAGTAATTGTCTGTTCACCATAAGTTTTTGCTACTCTTCTTTTATTTTATTTCCAGTGCCTTCACTGCTTTGCGGATACTTTTTATTGTGTTGTTCGAACGAATATTCTGACTCTTCATTAGGTCTTTCATCTAACTTTTTCTGATATAGATATTTCATACTGTCGTGCATTAGTGTCTATGTATTATACATATTTTATATTGTTTTGTTTTCCAGTTGTAGCTTTTGTCTCTGCTGTTCTATTTTCCTTATTTAATCTGTGATTATTTAATCTGTTATGTGGAGTGAACATTTTGAATCTTACCGGACAGCGATCTGATTGGCTTCTTGTTTTTCTAGGTACCCTTACATCTTGTATAAGTATGTTGTTTTTTTGTCTGGTTATAACATAATCGATAATCTTAGACTTCTTATTTGTTGGGTTCAGATATGCTTATGAATTTTTTTGCGTTTAAAGATGCCATATTTTGTTGTTAAGTTATATTCGCATATTTCTCTCAATTTCTTGCCATTATCATTGACGCGTTCTTCCCCTTAGGGTCCGACAATTTTATGTTTATTTCTCTTCCCTGTTTTACCATTAAAGTCTCCTAGCAAACATAGTTCTAAATAGTTCTCTTGTATTTCCGATTTCTCTGATAATGTAATTAAGTTTAGTGAAAAATTCTTCTCTGGCTTTAACCGGTTCATTGGCTGATGGTGCATTTATCCCTACGATACCTATTCTTCTTTGCATCCAATTAAGGTTTATTGTGATCAAATTTTATTAACACTTTGACAGTCCGTAATATATTTGCTGAATTTCAACTTCATTACTATGGAGACGATCTACTATAAAAGTGAGAAAATCTTTAAATCATTTCCACTGCTTTTCTTCTCTGTTCCTGTGAGAGCGACTAAGTCCAATTTCAATTTAGTCCAGAGAAATTAGACATGGCGCTTCGGAAAAATTCCCGCAAAGCTGGTTTTTGAAATGTCCGAGTGCCACTAAAAATTTTACATTTAATGTTTTGAATCCAAAATTGATTAATGAACAAGTTCATAAATCATTATTTTTCAAACAAAAATAGACGTGGATTAGGCCTACTGAGGACACCACATGAAAAAAAGCACATTGTAAATCGAATTATCTCCAAACGGTTACTTTTACGAATAAAAGTCATGATATTTTTTTTGTAAGAAAATTCGTACGCTACAATTTTTATAACTAATATTTTTTCGGTAAAAGTTCGTTAACGAGATATTCACGAAACACTGTTTTTGGCGACCTTTGATCCCGCGTAAAATTTTTAGTGGCACTCGGATCGATGGGGACTTTTAAAATTTTGCTTAGGACAACAATATCAAGGCTCATACCAAAATCTAGCTTTCCGGGAATTTTTCCGAAATTTAGCTTTTATTTTGTCTAATTTCCCTGAACTAATTGTTCAATATATTTTATGATGGGTTTACGTGTATTCCTTAGTCCCTGTAAGTTCCACGTTCCAAAGAGATAATTCCTCGGAGCTTTAGCGATTTAGCTGTTTCCAGTTGTTTTCCGAGAGTAGGTTGCTGGCCTATCGTCTCAATCCTCAACCTGGAGCGCAGGGTTATTTTCTTTTAGGGGTTCAGGGGAGGGGAGTTTAAATTTAGGGTTTAGTCTTTCCTTGTTAAAAAGGTCTCGATCGATTTTTGAAAATTACGGCGTTTTATTTTACAGTTACATAGTTTTAAAATTATAGAATACGTTTTCAAAGGTAGCTGCATGGGCCTATAGACATTTTCTGGCTCGTCTGCAAACAGCATCCGTTGCTCTCTTGGGTTTATCTTTATGTTCCTTATGCAAGCTGCAACCTTCAAACGAATTTAATAATTTAAAAAATTATGAGAACTTAATCACAAATGACAGGTTATGGTTTGACAATTGACAGGTTATTGTTTGTCGCATAACAATTGTTGGGTTTTTTGGTCATACATCGTATCGTATCGTATCGTATATATTCCCGGAGTGTGGTACTTTTCTTTCGACTCACCCTGTATGTATACTTTAAATATGCTAGCGTTATGGTGCTTTTTACAACTGCGGTGAGAATATGGGCCCTTGAATGTAATTAAAAACACAATTCGAGGGCTATACGCTATATAATATACATTATAACAACAGTCAGATAAAAAGACAAAATACCTTAACAACTGTGCACAAACATTTATTTTTCTACATAGTCATCCAAGTATTGAAGAATTAATTTCACCGTTGAGTACGAGATAAGCAAAAGAATACGGTAACTCGACGTGTATACCACGTCAGAGACGAAATTCTTTTGCAAAGCAGGTGAACACGATAACTCAACGTGTCTACTATTAGCTGAACACGTCCAACATAATATGAGAGGTGCAATTAAAGGGAGTCTTTAAATTGATTTCCCCCGATTGAAAATGCGCTTTTGGTAGCTCAAAAGATATGGTTTGACGTTTGTTTGATTAATTAGACTAAGAAAATAGAATACAGTTTGTTTCTTAACAACCATTACAAGTCATCAATTATTAAACTTAAAATACATTGTATAAGTAACATATGTAGATTCAACATATAATATAAATAAAACTGCTATTTGAAATAAGTGTCCAATGCTGTCATTTTTTAAAATTCAACCAATTATGTGTTTTAATAGTAGTAAAACTTTAAATTTTTATATTGGAATTTTATTAGTTTATATTTATCACTTCCACCCATGGCATCAATCAGATATGTTGTTTTAAACAACGCGGTATTTCAAACTGTTACTGTGCCTCAGTATAAAAAATGTATTCATTGCGTACCGATACAAAATGAATTGATATTTGGGATCTAGTCCGCAAAATGTTTTCGGGGTATTGATTTTGCTGGGAAAATATTTTACTCAATATTTGTTGTTTTTTGGCAATGTCACTCAACAAACTAATTTTGACTAATTTCTCTTGCAATGTTTCTAAAATAACAAACTTTCGTAAACGAATTTTACCGGCAAAACTATACGTGTAATTAATTTGTACAGATTTTTTATTTTTTTCACTGTTTCAGATAATGGGCGCATCAGTGGCGGTGACTTGTGATATTACTTCGAAGGAGGCACAGCGAACGGCTGCTCTATGCTACAATTTCCTTCTGGATGTTCCGGCGTTCAGCAACGTCCAAGATCAGATTCTTAGGGAAGAATTAATATTACTTGCACAACAAGCAACGAATCAGTGCCCGCGTTTTTCTGCTGCAGGGTTTTTTAATGTTGATCGAACGATTCTGCTTGGCCTTTTAGCCACTGTGACATCTTACACCATTGTATTGATTCAAATTAATAAAGAGAGATAAAAAAGTGTTAAATTTGCCAAAGAATTTGTACTGCAGCACGTAATAGGTATTTACGTATTATGGGCATACTCTTGCCTATGCACGTGGTACAGACAACGTTTTATTTTGTGTTAAGACATGATTAGCAATTACTGTAATTTAATTAGGAATTGAATAAAACAGTATCGTCAAGGTTGCGTGCAGCTTGTATTCAATATTTGTGCTGGGTATGGTAAATGGCAATTTGTGATGACTGACAGATTAATTGTGTAACGTCAAGACAAGATAATGAATTCCCTTAAGTACAAAGGTGTTTCGAAACGTCACAGAAGTTTTATGCAGTGTTTTGTATTCGTATCATAATGCCAAAAATCGATAATGCAGCTAAAGGGTTATTAAGCAGTCTAAGAAGGCGCAAAGACCCAAAGAGCATTTGTAAGCACCCTGATAATTAAATAATACTACACGAAAGTGCTATTAGCTTGTAAATCAGTGTTTATTTAACTAACAGTGAAAAATGAGTGTTTCTGAATGACATTTAAGAAAACATTTAGAAGTTAAGGATCAAAGATTGTAAATACTTACTAAAACAATTGCTGTTATGGCGATCTAGAGTGTAAATTGCGGCTGGTTATTAGGGTAGCCACGCCGAAAGCTTGTGTATAGTTTTGGCTCCTCGTTTTTAATTAATTTCGTTGATAAAAGTATATTATTTGTGCCAGTTGTTGAGTTTTATTTATTCACCATTTTGCCGAGGCCAGTTGTGGTTAATTTGGTAGTTTCGTAGTGGAGTCCCAGATAAAATTGAACTTAGACTTTTGCCTATTTATGATTGTCTTCGAAGCTAAGTTTTGGCAAGTTTTGCAGCTGCGGAAAGCAGAAAGCAGAGTGCAGCATCTAGAGAAGTCCTTGCTTGTGGTGTATAAGAAGTCAGCAGCAGCTAAAGTATGGCCAGGAGGCAGGTATAAGCTTGGCGTCCCTTTCAACCGTGGGTCGGTGCTAGGTCAACTTTCGATCCCGATTCAACAAGGCTGGGAGCTACGAGAAGCGGACAGCAAGGTGCAGCACCTGAGGGCATTTTTTGTTGTCCAGAGAAAGTCAGAGGCCGCTGACACCGTTCCAGGGAGAAATTACGAGTTTGGCTTAATCTTTTTGTGGAAACCGGAAGTGGATTCGGGCAGCAAGCAAGAAACAAAAGCAGGTTGGCGTTTTTTTTTCACTTGAAAAACAAATTCCAGATTAGCCAAACAACTTGATTATTTGAATTGCATTGTTATTATTTACCTGAGGCGAACTGATTAATTGTTGGTTTATTTTCGTTTAAATTACGCTGGATTTCTGTGATTCGAACAATATTGTTTACAGTCAAATATTTGAGCAGTTTGCTATACAATGATAAAATTTATACTTTGTAACAATCTAACCCTGCACATATGAGTCTGAATAGCTTGCCGGCGCAAAAGTTTAAATAAGTTGCCAATAGCAACATACCTTAATTGCAATAAAACATAATTGAATAATCATAATTTTTAATTAGCCTAAGAAGAGAAAAATCAAATTAAAGCTCAACAGTGTTGTGGTGCGCTATTTATTTAATTACAAATAATACTATAGTACGTTTAGAAAGTATCCGGAAAAAGTAATTCTCTTTTAACATTTAAAAATACCATAGATTTATTAAAGTACCTGACTTTTGTTTTATCCATGATCTACTACCCTGACAATACGCACACAAAATGTTAGACCCTCAGAACTTTCTAAAAGTAAGTTAAATGAAATTTCTCAGAACTATAAAATTCCGGATACTTTCTAGACGTGCTATACAATATACTACTTGTAAATATGACTATTAAATATTAAACGCAATAAGGAACAAAGCATTAATTGTTCCACTTCAATATAAAGGAAAATGTAGTGTTTAATTGCAAAATGAATTAATTTTAATTGTGCTGTACACCGATAAACAGCAGTAAGCTTTTCTTATCTCTTATGTTGTGTCTATTTGCTCCGCTGAGAAATGACTTACTTAACAATTAGTAATTGCTCTATGATTGCAATTAAAAAAGGAAGGTATGCTTTGGCAACGTAGTTAATATGAAGAGCTGTTGTAAATATGATGGAATACGGTAAAATGCAGATGTCAAACAATCTACCCGTAACAAATTTCTTGAAGAGTATTGCAAGTGTGTTAGGCCTAGTACCACCTAACAATCTAAAAGGACTGAAATTGATTACATATAAATGTTATTGCACATTGATAAGTATTTCCTTGATGTTACTTTACATTTTTTCATATTAATTGAAAGGACGTCTTTGATTTATTCTAATATAATATTGGAGTATCATATATATATATATATATATATATATATATATATATATATAAATTTATTAAAGGCTTATTATATATACTACTTGTAAATATGGCTATTAAATATTAAATGCAATATGGAACAAAGAATTCATTGTTCCAGTACAATATAAAGGAAAATGTAGCGTTTAATTTCAAAATGAATTAATTTTTATTGTACGATACACCGATAACCAGCAGAAAGCTTTTCTTATCTCTTATATTGTTTGCTCCGCTGATAAATGACTTACTTAACAATTAGTAATTGCTCTATGATTGCAATTAAAGAAGAAGGTATACTTTGGCAACGTAGTTAATATGAAGAGCTGTTGTAAATGTGAGGGAATACGGTAAAATGCAGATGTCAAACAATCTACCCGTAGCAAATATCTTGAAGAGTATTGCAAGTGTGTTAGGCCTAGTACCACCTAATAATCTAAAAGGACTGAAATTGATTACATATAAATGTTATTGCACATTGATAAGCGTTTCTTTGATGTTACTTTGCATTTTTTCATTAATTGGAAGAACATCTTTGATTTATTCTAATAAAACTGCAACAGCTGCGCTTCTGGAAGTAACTTATTTTACTATTGTTACGGTTTGGTCCTGCTTTGCTATTATTGGAGTGTCATATATATATTCCAAGGAATTTAGATCTATTAATATGTTATTTTCTGAAATCGATCGTATGTTGGAATATAAAACTGGTGTAATTAAGAACTACAGCAAGTTTAATAATGAATTAATCTGGGGGCATCTAATAAGCATCTTGAAACAAGCTTGGTCAATTGTCTTCGTAATAAGAGAAGCAGGCGTAAAAGTATTAATGCTAAGTCTGACTACATATTTTACAGATTACATTGTATTTATAATCGTACTAACAATTTATAGTTACGTTATGTCAGTAAAACTGCGCATTGAAAATATAAATGATTGTTTAATGCTTACTGTTAAGCATTCGTTAAAGCCAATATCTACCTTACAAAGTCAAGAGTGCAGTAGACAGGCCTGCAATAACAGAAAAACTCATATGCTAAGAGGTTACGTAAATCTTACTAATTTCAAGAAAGCGTTTTCAAATATTACAAAGTTGGTAGAGATCTTAAATAAAGTATTTGGTTGGCAAATATTACTTTTAATGATCAGCATCGGCGTAGGATTGCTGGAGAATGTCAACCAAATAATTGTACTTTTCAGGAGTGAAGAGTTTTATATTTTTAGAGCAAGCGTTTCAGCAAAATGGCAGGCACCATTCTTGATGCTGATATGGTTTTTATCGCAATCGGTAAGTATACAATATATATTGTTACGATTACAATGTCTATGGTGCTGAGTTCATATTTCGCGCGCTTATGCTACGTCTACTTTTGGCTTGCAGCCCGATAAGTAAGTCGCGATTGTTTTCTCGCCTTCCTTTACGGCTTGTTTTTGTTACCTTACATGAAGCCAGTTTAGGCGTCTACAAAGTGTTCACTGAATGTACGGACGTGCAGTTTGATTTTTGTGCATTCCTGAACCATGATCTACGCTTGCTGATTTACTTCTTTGCACATGGCCCAAAACACCTCGGGATAAGGACGGAAGCCTTCTTCGGGCTGTATTTAAATTCACACGTGTTCTATCGGGGACTATTTTTTCCTTCTAGCAGTCAGTGAGGATCCGTAGGGCAGGATTTGCAAAGATGGTAGCTTCTATTGTGTTTGGATGCGGACGTCACCCACAGCATGATCTTGAACGGTTCATATCTACTAGTCGCGGCCCGCTTCTAAGAAATTCACGCAACAGTGCGTGAATTTCTTAGAGCACAGGAAGGGACTCGATTCCGGAACGTACCTATAAGTTAAAGTTCCTCTTTTTGTAATCACGAAAAAATCACCTTCCGAGATTTTTTCAGATCTTCACGATTCAAGGTCACTAGTTGTACAAACATTTACAGGCGACCAGTGCTCCGTCGCTTTCGACTCCGTACAGGCATTTTGACGCTTGGAATCCTGCCGTGAACTTGGGAATATACACTGCGCTCCGCGAGATTTGTACCTACAAGCACACATAACGTTTCCTCCCAATCCACGGAGTAGACACCGCTGTATCATTGCAAACAGTTGCCTTTTTCTAATGTGTGCGATAATATAGTATCGCTGTATTAAGATGTATGCGTTTATTTTGAAGTGCCTCGTAACTTGTCCGCCGATGTTTATATTTGTTAATCTACGTCAACCTGCGGGTAACTATCTATATTTTATATATGAATTAATTACTATTATACTGTGATGTCAGCTTTGTAGTTTTGATTCTGTTACTGCTACCTGTGCGGGTTTTGAGCTTTTCTTTCAGGAAATTATATGTTACTTGAGTTAACGAATTCTTGTTGAATGCCTGGATACACTTACCGTTAAGTGATAAAGATTGGTTGGCGCTCTTTTGGTTTTAATAATTTATGTTAGTAATTAAAGAGACGTACGCCGTCTTCCTAACTAGCCGGCCGGCAATTGTATTCAAGTAGTCATACAGTTTGCTTGGATTGAAGGAATTAGGCAACGAATCGTTTGGATGCTAACAACATTCTGTTACGATTATTTATTTTATAGGGCTATATAAAACAAGTTAATGTTTATCTGCAAGAGTATTTTATTTATTTTCGTAATCATGTGACTGCGTTGCGACTAACACCGCAGTCTTTTTCTACGCTAAAGCCAAAATTAATTTACATTCGAAAGTTGTAATGTTGAAATACATAAGTATCGAGCAATTCATTTGGACTTTTTATTTATTTGTTAAAATACCATTAAATACAATGTCTTATGAGATTGCTCGTGATTTATTTGTTTCAACGTCTTCTTTTTTATTCGAGGGAGTTGCTTTTCAAATTGCTTTTTTGAAGTTTATTTATTTTCCAGATTAATAATGCAGGTGTAGTTAGTTTTGAATGAGTCCTCTTTCTGTAGTTTAGACCATTAGACATGACGCATTCTAGATGTGCAACAATTGTTATAGTTCGTTTTAATTTGTTCCAGTAAAGAGTGATACAGTTTTCAGAACATTAAAGAAGCAACCTCACCACCGCTACAATATTTTCAAAATATATATTCTGCCATGATTTGCAATATTAAAATCAAATTAAAAGATAATTTCTGAATTTTTCTTCATACAGTTAGTAGATATCAGAATATAAGAGAAGAGTACCACTCTAAGACATATCGAGGTCATTTAAAATGGTTATAGATGGTGGTACACAGCTTGACACCATTGGTATCTTGGAAACGGGAAGAGATACAAAGTTGATTAATTTAGACTAAAGTAGCATGATTATGGGAACATCCCACAATTGTTTTCAACATTTGATAAAAAGACCATAGCTTATTATATATAATGAAAAAAACAGAATTTTACTTTTTTCGTGTCGGTCCCGGTAGCCCAGTGGTTATGTACAGGCTACAGGCTCGAGAGTTCTATTCCCGATCCCGGTGAGGTTTTTAAAAGTAAAATAAAAATTTGTAAAGGGCTTTGAAACTAAAAATTTTGAAAATATAAAAGGAAAAAGAATTTAATTCTTAAGGTATTCGCCCTGTATATTTTGGTTCAAAGGCAAACACCTAAACTATGTGCAAAATATTACTTTTATTTAAGTATAGTTCTTGAGTTAAAACAAAAATAGATATTTTTATTTTTTAAGGTGCTCACCCCGTATATACACTGCTTAAAAAATTAAAGGAGCACCTATTAAAAGTTTTCTAAAACTACGGTCAATGTAAATTTTGAAACAATAGTCAACCTATACATTTTCTAAGGTATAGTGATAGTGTTTCCATTATGAAATCCCTGAAAACAAAAACCTACAACAAACAAATACTGATTGTCATAGAAACGTGTTACAATTTATGCCGATTTTTACTAGGTGCTCCTTTAATTTTTTTGAGCAGTGTATTTTACTGAACTTTTTACTGTTTTATGGCAGGAAGGCATATAATCCCCATGCAAAATAACGTCTCGTGCAACAAATGGTTTTTGAGTTATACCGCCAACAGCCAGGCAGACAGACAGACGGACTAGAAAAAACCTGTTTTTTGTCATCTAGGAACCCTGAAACATGAAGATCTGAAGAAATCTTAGAAGGTAATTGTTTCGCTATTACAATACTTTAATTCGTCTTTTAGACGATGGAAGTAAAAATGCGGAAGAAGGCATCTACAGAATGCAATCATTCCAAAATGATGTAAACCCGTGGGTCGCATGTTACTATGATGTGTAACATGTAAAAGATCTCTTGCTAGGGTTGGAACTCTTTAGTCTCAGTAAACTTCTAAGTAGAACTTTGACCATACGATCACAACAGTCGGTTTCTAAGGTATCTGGTACTTCGCATGCCTAGACATTGTCCATAACAAACAAGCAAGCAAACTTTATTCCTTTTTCAATTATTAGAGCGTTATTTCGAAGTTAGAATTTCTCAAACGTAATAGAATTTGAAAGGCGATAGCCAACTTTTTGTTCTTAAAGTATCATACTTGCATTTTTGTATTGTTTTGTAATAACGAAAAAATCATCTTCCGAGATTTCTTTAGATCTCCACGTTTGAAATTCGCTAGATGACGAAAAACAGATTTTCTCAATTCCGTTCTGTCTGTCTGTCTGTTGTTGGTATAGCTTAAAAACTCGTATTTGTTGAAGGAAGACGATATTTTGCATGTAGACTTTGAATCTATCTTGCATGAAACTGGGACAATTTCGGACAAATATATAGTGCAAATATTTTAATCAGTGATAGAGCTCACCAAAATGAACAACGTTTTCCCCTAAATTTGACCAGCCGCTTGGTAAGCAAATCTAAGTAAAAGGTGAACGACACAAGGTATATTAAAACTGCAAAGTTCTTGCACGAAAAACATGCGGTCAATAACTTACATACCTTAATTGATAAGGTACGTTGGTGACTAGATGTGAACTGAAGGTTTTATCAGTACCTATAAAGTTTTGGTTGGTTTGCATATCAAAGAAAGGTTTTTTGTGTTTTGTGCATTTAAATTAAAATATTATTTCATAGGCGGGTATGCATTTGTAGAGTAAAACTGTTTTAAATTTTAACTCAGTTTTGAGAGCGTTTTCGAAAAAATGATAAATGGAGATGTTCAGTTTAACGAGTTCTATTACGATTTAAAATATTTGCACTCATTTCCATAACACCCTGTATATAGGGTAGTCAACTTAAAAAAATGTGTATTTTTGATATTTTTGAACTTAGAAATAGATAAAAGTAGCAATTTGCACATACATCAGGCTTTACTGAATGGGAACTAACAGATATAAAATAAATGTTCTTTTTTACTTCGGGTTGCGGGCAGATCATAGAAATGCATTAGCTGGCTCGTTAGCAGGCATTGAGGTTCGAATACTATCGGTAATTTTTTTATTTGAAATTGATTTTATTCTCATTGCCAAGTGTTTCCTTTTATTGTTTCAGTGTTATTAGGAACGTTAAGGTATTTTTACCAGTAATTTTCTTTGATTTTTAAAATTGTTTAGTGTCACAACGTCCACTGGCGAGAAAAATTCTGAGTAAAGCCCTTTACTGATTTTCTTTTAATTGCTATAGCAATTTTTTCAATAATACAGAAATGTGACACCTACTGCAGTTCATTTTTTTTAGTAGAAACACTTTTTGCATATATGAAAATTTTGACAAATTTGAACATTTACTGTAAATTAATCAATGTAACTACCTGTCACTAATAATAATTTGGATCAAATTGTTATTTTTTTATTTGTTTCTCAGTCTACGGGCAAATAGATTGCATCTGCTTCCAAAAAGGCAGAGCATCATCACCCAGATTTCATTTTTATTTATCTAAATAGAATGTCTCTTTTTGAAAAAAAGGTTTAGACCATGCCGTTAAAGAGGTAGTCCGATCTGCTTTGTGGTACTTATGCTTCATCCACCAATAATAACCAATATAACGTCAAAAGGTACTTATAGACTCATGGATTTCCAATCGAAATTTTTTCGAAATCGATCCGAGCTTTCAACTTGTCATAAATATTTTTGTAAAGGAATGTTGAATTCGAATATTGTTTTATGAACAGCATTTGGGTATAGGTAAGTTGAGTTAAATCGATTCCAAATACTCAGGTCTGATGTTTCTTTGGTATATTTTAAGTATTCCTTTCGATCTTAACCATTTGTTACGGTATGCAACAACACCTGACAGCACTTACCACAGGTCAGTTTGGGTAGGGAAGCAACGATAGTAAAGCACCGATCGTCCGCAGCTAGCTAGTGGAAGGGGTGCTCTACGATAATCGTGAAGTCCGGTTTTGTTTCAGGATAGTAAAAACTTCAACTTTTCGTTGTTCGGATCTGCATTGTCCACGGTCAAAGCAGTGGATCTTAGTACTATGCTTTGTTACGATACTTTTGGAGCGTCTCCCGTAGTATTGAACTTTTGCTAGCTGAATTCTGAACTTGAATATTTATGGTTGGCTTTTGCCAATTTTTGCATGCTTTAAACTAGGTATAATTAGCTGTATCTTATTTTTAATTATTTTCCTATAATTATCAAGCAGTTTGGTAAGCAACTCTTCGAATAATTACCCATATTCTACTAATTAAATTTATTTTGGTCATATTCCTACAGATATTTGTATATGGCGGTTAGGCAACCCTTGTTGCAAATTATTCTGCACTATTCTATTTGTTGCTAGATAAAGGATATCTCTTCTTGCAGTCACATTTTTCAGGCTGGTTTTTTCGCATCTTCTGGCCCAAAAATTTTGGAAAGTTTTGATAACTGGTAACTGGTGGATTTTTGAGTTCTTTCCCATTTTAAACTTGGTGCAGGCTGCTAGTGCCTCGGCCGTGTGCTTAAATTTGTGAGCTAATTAGTATAGCTCAGCTCCGTTTTGATTTTTCAGAGGACCTACAAAGCACATGTGCCCTTAAGACGTTCGTATTTGATTTGGTTATACGCACGTCCTTCGCAACTGCGGATTCGTTTGAGGCCAGCATTGTTTCTGCCCTTTCTTCTGGCTCAATTCCAGCGTGAGGTAAGATAAGGCCAGTTTCTTCTTATTTGGGACTCATTTGGGCGTTGTGCGTTATAGCCATTTACTGTCGGATGGTTTTTCCTGTCGGATACGATCTTGGAAGAGTTTGGACGCTTCCTGCGAGAGGTTAAACTTCTCCCTGAAGAGGCTTAGCATTCCTTGTTCGGCTGCACCCTGCGGGCATCCAAACCGTCGATTTGGGCTCCTGAAATTATCGAGTTGTCAAGGAGTTCTGCAATTTCTGGGAGCTACGCTAGAGAGTGTAGCATTGCACTCACCTGCGACATATACACCGCTTTCCCGGCCCGCTTGGCCTTCCGCTACGCCTGCCGAAACCCTCGCTGCTTTAGCCGGCTTGGCTCCCTCAAGCCAACAGGAAGGTCAGGATCCGACATGTTTTTACTACAGGCAAGAAACTGATATAGCTATTTGCGCCTGGTGTATTTTATAGTTAGTAGTATCTCGTTTCGTTATTGGTTAGGGCATGTGTGATAATTTTTGGGCATAGCAATGCTTCGTCTAGTTAGTTATTAGTGCATGCTTTTGTATAGATCTGATGCGTTATTATAATAGGGCTTTTGCAAATTTCGAGCATCCATTTTGTGCATTTTAGTGAGCTTTATTGAATCATTAATCGAGCTTACCCGAGTTTACGAAGGCAGCTCTGCGGCTTATTAGCCCCGAGCCACGGCTCTCTGCCGAACCTACGAATTTACAGGTTAGTTAGTCTACACGCTGCTGCCTTATTTGCATTTATGTGCAGCCTGGCAAATTAATGTCAGAATACTTACTAGCGCCCTGTTTAGGTTCCGCGGAAGACTGGGGTTTCGCCGGCCGCCGCGCCCCATCGAGCTCCCCTGCAAATTGTATGCTAGATCTTTCGTTCAATTATTTCAGATTTAAAGCTATACTTACTGCTCGTTGCCTGCGGTTTGTTTGATATACTGTCACTTATTTCGTCGCCATTTGCGTGTCAGCCGCCTGACGTTTGCAGTTTAAGTTCTTGTCTAATAACTAATCTCGGGTTAGTAACGGTTTTGTCGCAAGGCCCGCCGCCGGTAGAATCTTTGTCAATTCCGCGTTATTGTAATTTATTCGCGAGTCTACGTAGGTACAAGTTTGCCGAAGGTTTATTCAAGCGATTGCTTTAGCTTTTATGTATGTACCTGATGTATTTCCACTGAGAAAACTACCCTGCTTTTATATGGCCATATATTCTGGTAGTTTTGATCCCTAGAAATTTTTGAGTATTTACTTTAGAATCTTTCTGAGCTGATATTCGGGGTTTCGCATCAGCTGTGCGCTTGCATAACCCGGCTTTGCTATATCCTGCCTCACAGGGTACCTCCCGTCTATTCTATTCTTACGAGTAATTTAATACTTGTTACGTTTCGCTTAAACCTCGTGCTATTTCAAGCCCTCGCGGAATGTCGACACCTTAGTAGGGTGTTCTATTGGTTCGTGCCGCGCATCCAACATTTTAACGCGTTAGCCTATTCGCAGATATTTATAGCCATTAATGCTCGTTGTCTACTGTTTGTTTAATATACAGATATTCATATTTATTACTGTATGTCGCCTACTGTGTGTTTTTTTGTTGTTGTTAGTTATATACATATATTTACTGCCTGCTGTGATTTTGCTTGTTACGCACTATAGTACCCACCAATATTTAAAATAAAGCTGTGATCTATTCATTGGTTGTTGGTTTGCTTATTTTTTTTTTCTGCTGGCAATTGTCCTTACCTTGTGTACGGTCCGGCATAAGAATTGGATCTGAGTCGAGGACCTGGCGCCCTCTCCTATTTTTTTTTCAGCATAGCTGGAACCCTGCGGTCCTCGCGGCGAGCTAGCCCAACTAGGCCGATAATTACCAGCCGGAAAAATAACCAATATAACTTTCTCCAAAAGGTAAGGCCGACCCTCTATCTTCCCTGACAAGAAGATTTTGGAGCCCAACGTTTTGGGGCCTTGAAAGGATTTTTGACTACGTCGTTATTAGGGTACTAGGTGGTACTATAGTGCAAACAAAATTTTTAGGGTGTTAGAATTTATTGGAACTATTTATTGTCGCTATTTGCTGGGTATTTACAGTTGATTATTTCTAGCTATAGGTTTGTTTATTGCATGCTATTTACAGGTTTTGCTTGGGTTAGTTATAAGCCTAGTTTAAATAAGTTTTTGTGATCATCTTGTTTTGTTGGAACAGCAAGATGGTATTTCGCTTAGATGTTAATCGTTTGCTCGTCGATGAGCTCGATTATGAGCTTCGAGTGAGAGACATTGCCATTCAGGGCAACGTCCAAGACAAACGTAAATTACTCCGTGCTCGTATGAAGATAGATCTTCTTATGAATGCCACTTTCACTCCCGTGTCTTTCGACGCTACTGAAGAACTTGCGATCTGTGAAGACAAACTTTCTATTTTAGCTGCCGAAGTGGATAGCTGCACCTCTAGGAACCTGGACAATAATGCCCAACGATTAGGTACTCGCCTTCTTCATGTTCAAGGTCGTCTAGATCATATTATAGCAGAACCAGATTCCGCTTCTAGGTTGGAGTCCTTGAAGAAAGGATGCGAACAACTACTTGCTGCTTTGGAAGCAAAGCTTCAGCTTCACGCTGATGCTCAAGCTCGTAACGATACGTCAGTCGCACCGAGTGATTCAAGCTCGGAGGACGGTTCAGTAGCTTCGCCCCAGAAAACTCATATTCGCCCCCATAGCTCTGCTGCCACTACGTCTCAGGAAGACGCTGCCTTGCCTATTCGTCCTATTGCTAGCTCGGTTACGTGGAGTCATCCTTTGTCCACGTCACAGTTCTTTGCCCCTCAGCCTATTCCTAGTAGCTCAGCCATGCATCCTGGCATATACTTAGATTATCCGCCCTTTGCTGATGCTATCAATCGTCGTTCTTCTGCTGCCGAAGATGTCAACCAGTCTGCGTCGCATAGACACACTTCGACTGCCAACTATTTAGCCATCAACAAATGGAGGATCACCTTCGATGGAGAAAATGGCTTAACTAGCTTTTTAGAAGAAATTGAAGAAACTCGCATAGCTCGAAACGTGTCTAAGGATCAACTTTTTGCTGCTGCCATCGAATTGTTCACTGGCAACGCTCGAATTTGGTTTCATTCCATTCGCAACACTATGCGTTCATGGGATGAATTGATCATCGCCTTGAAAGCCGCTTTTCTGCCTTGCGACTACGAAACTAGCTTATGGGATGAAATCCGTAGTAGAACCCAAGGACCCGATGAGCCCGTAACGGTCTACGTCGCTGTCATGGAGAACCTTTTTAGTCGCCTTTCTCGTTTACCTGTAGAAATGGAACGCATAGAGATTATGCGTAGAAACTTGCAACCATACTTACAGGCACAACTGGCTCTCTACTCTCCCACGTGTATCTCGCAACTCAGACAACTTGGAAAATTAATTGAAGATGCTAAGGTGCGATCTTCAAGGTTCAAGAATCCACCTCCGCCTTATCAGGCTCTCGAACCCGATTTGGCTTATCACAAGCCCCGTTTTGGAGCTAGAGCTGCTGCCATTGAGGAAACTAGTTCCACTCCTAGACCCTCTGCCGAAGGACAAGTCTGCGATGTTACAGCCGCTCGACCCTATGGTGTGTGCTGGAACTGTGGGAAGCTCGACCATCGCGTAGCTCAGTGTCCATCGCCGCGCAAACTGAAATGCTATCGCTGCCGTAAAGCCGACGTCACAATTTGTACCTGCCCTTCCTGTTCGGGAAACGGGAACGGAAGGCGTTAAGAGGCCGATTAGCGTCTTCTCCCGTCATCATTTCTGAGGCCAATGTCGTCTCCCAAACTCGAGAAACGGATCACATACCTACTGAACATCACATTCTGCTCGATTTCATCTTAGGTCACGCCAACAAAGATGAGAGGCCCTATCTTCGTGTCTCTATTTACGGCAAGGAATTACTGGGTTCGTTGGACTCCGGCGCGAGCCGTACCATTTTAGGTCGCCAAGGATGGGATGTAATGAAGGACGTCTGCAAATTAAGTACAAATAAATCTACCACCTGCAGCGTCGCCAACGGTGATAAATGCCATAGCATAGGTACACTTACCGTCCCCATCGTACTGAGAGGTCGCGTGAGAACTTTCGAAGTCCTGGTTATCCCTTCACTCCCACATACACTAATTTTGGGCACCGACTTCTGGAAGAGGATGGCCCTTGTGCCAGATCTTCGCCATGGGGAATGGACCTTTGCCAAAGCCTCGGCTGACGAGCAAATCACAGCAATCCGTTCGACTGAACACCTCACGGACAAAGAACAAGCCGTGCTTGACCAGACTATCAGTGAAGCCTTTACTATGATAGGAGATGGCGTAGGATGCACTCACCTAGTAGAACATGTCATTAAAACTGATGCCGAACCCATTAAGCAGCGTTATTACCCAATCTCGCCTGCTCTTCAGAAACATGTGAACCAGGAGCTCGACGATATGTTGGAAAAGGGCATCGTAGAACCTTCAACATCGGCATGGTCCTCGCCCATCGTCATGATAAAGAAGAAGGATGGTTTCTACCGCTTTTGTGTGGACTATCGGAAGCTCAACAAGGTTAGCCAACCTGATGCCTATCCACTCCCGTACATCAGCAACATTTTGGACAAGTTACGTGATGCCCAATACCTGACCACGTTAGATGTCAAGTCAGTCTACTTTCAGGTGCCGGTTTCTGTCGCTAGCCGTCCGCTAACTGCTTTCACTGTCCCTAATCGTGGGTTGTACCAATTTTGTCGCCTCCCGTTCGGTCTTCATACCGCCCCGGCGACTTTGCAACGTCTTATCGACCGAGTTATTGGTGCCGACCTAGAACCTTACGCGTTTACATATCTGAACGATGTAATAATCTGTACTCCTACCTTCGAAAAACACCTGGAGGTTTTGAAGGAAGTCATATCCAGAATCGCCAAGGCCGGCCTAACTTTGAACCGGGAAAAATGTCATTTTTGCAAGCCCGAATTGAAGTACCTGGGGTACGTCGTGAACTCCAAAGGTCTACTCGTCGACCCGGGAAAGGTCGAAGCAATCTTGAACATCCCTAACCCCAAGACAGTACCAGAGGTTAGAAGGATATTGGGAATGGCATCGTGGTATCGGCGCTTTGTGCCTAACTTTTCTTCAGTTGTGTCACCTATGACTCGCCTGCTTTGCAAGAACCAGAAGTTTGTTTTGTCTGAGGAATGTCAAACCGCATTTGACACCATTAAAGACTGCCTCGTCTCGGCCCCTGTGCTCTCTTGCCCAGATTTCAGTCGGCCCTTCACTATTCAGACGGACGCCTCTGGTTATGGACTCGGAGCCGTCTTGTCCCAGACGTATCCTGAGGGAGAGAAGGTCGTCTGCTATATAAGCCGTTCGCTCACGAAGAATGAGCGGAAGTTCAGCACAACGGAACGTGAATGTCTCGCGGTACTCTTCGCCATCGAAAAACTTCGCCCGTACATCGAGGGAACTAAGTTCGACGTCGTGACCGACCACTACGCCCTCAAGTGGTTGCATAATATTAAAGATCCCATAGGACGCATTGCGCGTTAGGCCATACGCCTACAACAATACAATTTTAAAGTCATACATCGCAAGGGCAAAGACAATGTCGTACCTGATGATCTATCCAGGTCCGTACCAATTATCGATGAAGTGATCGAGGACGACGATATTCGAGATCGCTGGTATGCTCGGATGCGCCTAAAAGTCCGAAACGATCCACAGCACTATCCTGCTTGGCGAGAGTCGAATTCGCAACTCTACAAACATGTTAGGAGCCCGTATCCAGAACTCATGCAGGCCAATGAAGATTGGAAGATAGTTCTACCTAAGGACAAACGTTCAGAAATACTACGACGTAATCATGATGATCCTACCTCAGGACATCTTGGCGTTTCGAAAACCTTAGGTCGTATAGCTCAGAGGTACTACTGGCCCAAGATGCAAACGGACGTTCTGCGCTACATTCGCAACTGCAAGGTGTGTTCCCGCACTAAGCCTGACCAACGGACCACCCGCTGGACATATGGGAGGTCACACAAACATCTCGAAGCCCTGGGAGGTCATCTGTATGGACCTCATAGGACCTCTAACTCGTTCTTCTCGGGGATATCAGTATATACTTGTAGTGGCTGATTGCTTCACTAAACTTCCTCTTGTATTTCCCCTTCGTAAGGCTACGGCCGCTTCAGTCGTACGTCACGTTGAAGAAAACGTGTTTTTATTGTTTGGCGCTCCGAAGAGAATTATCTGCGACAATGGTGTCCAGTTCAAGAGTCGCGAATTTACTGCCTTGGCTAGGAACTATGGCTGCAGAATAGCGTTTACAGCGTTGTATCACCCTCAGGCAAATCCAACGAAACGCATCAATCGTGTTCTGAAAACAATGCTTACAGCGTACGTGTCCGACAAACAACGTGAGTGGGATAAATACTTACAACAAGTCGCTTGTGCCATAAGAACCTCCAAGCATGATGTCACTGGTCATAGCCCCTACTTTTTGAATTTTGGCCGAGAAATTACACTCGACGGGAATCCTGAAGAAAGACCTGAAGATGAAGGTCCCGAACTTCGTGTCATAAGGGATGAAAACCCCAACATAAGAGCCCAAGCGCTGCAACGATTGTACAAAGAAGTAAAAGTTCGTCTTGCTAGGGCCTACGATCGTTCGAAGGTCTACTACAACCTGCGAAGACGACCTGATGAATATCAGGTAGGCAACTCCGTTTGGAGAAGAAACTTCACGCAATCGGATGCTGCTAACCACTATACTGCTAAATTGGCCCCCAAGTTTATTGGACCCTTTATAATCCATAAGAAGTTGTCTCGATTCATTTATCAACTTAAGGATCCGGACGGTCGTTTGCGTGGGAATTGGCATGCCAAAGTCTTGAAGCTCAACAACGCTGTCGACGATAATGATGATTTGGTTTAGTCTACGTCTTTTTGGGAGGTTGGTTTGGGGACGTCGGACGGAACCTTGGGACCCAACTCACCTTTCCTTTTTCTCGAATTGGAGTCCCGACCTAAACATCTGGTCCCTTCATTTCTCGCATCTTTCTCTGTCTCATTTTTTTTCTCGTTTGAAAGGGATGTTCCCTCTTTTTGCTGTGTTCGTTCTCTTTATACTTCGTGTTATTTTGGATATCCGTTCTATCTTCCGTCA
The DNA here is from genome assembly GCA_940337035.1 of Agriotes lineatus. Classification (NCBI taxonomy): domain Eukaryota; kingdom Metazoa; phylum Arthropoda; class Insecta; order Coleoptera; family Elateridae; genus Agriotes; species Agriotes lineatus. Next base: position 38,206,522 of record OW679194.1, on the reverse strand, counting down.
TTTGGAGATAGCTTCAGTGATGTAGGTCGATCCTGGGCCTAAGTACTTAACCCTTGGTTGAGGTTGGTTTTTCTTTCCCTTCCTTCTTCTGTGTCGTTCGCTTTCCTGTCTCCCACTCCGCATTTTTCCGAGGTGTTTGCGTTTCGGGTGCATCTTTGTTGCAACCTGACGTAGCCTTCCCTTTTACCGGCGCAGCTCACGTCATCTTGCAGCGACGGAAGAGGTTGGTGTCCGGTTGTCTTCAGTGTTGTGCTTGGACTCTTACATGCTCTCTTCTTGTCTACTTCTTTAAATCCTTTGTTCCTTCCCTTTGTGTTTCCTTCCGGCAGGCATCGTTTTTTTTGTCTCTTAGGGCGATTTCTTTTGTTGGCATTTGTATGGTCGGGTAAATCTGGAGTGATTTACCCTCCCTTTTGTGGGGGGAGGATTTGTTACGATACTTTTGGAGCGTCCCCCGTAGTATTGAACTTTTGCTAGCTGAATTCTGAACTTGAATATTTATGGTTGGCTTTTGCCAATTTTTGCATGCTTTAAACTAGGTATAATTAGCTGTATCTTATTTTTAATTATTTTCCTATAATTATCAAGCAGTTTGGTAAGCAACTCTTCGAATAATTACCCATATTCTACTAATTAAATTTATTTTGGTCATATTCCTACAGATATTTGTATATGGCTCTTAGGCAACCCTTGTTGCAAATTATTCTGCACTATTCTATTTGTTGCTAGATAAAGGATATCTCTTCTTGCAGTCACATTTTTCAGGCTGGTTTTTTCGCATCTTCTGGCCCAAAAATTTTGGAAAGTTTTGATAACTGGTAACTGGTGGATTTTTGAGTTCTTTCCCATTTTAAACTTGGTGCAGGCTGCTAGTGCCTCGGCCGTGTGCTTAAATTTGTGAGCTAATTAGTATAGCTCAGCTCCGTTTTGATTTTTCGGAGGACCTACAAAGCACATGTGCCCTTAAGACGTTCGTATTTGATTTGGTTATACGTACGTCCTTCGCAACTGCGGATTCGTTTGAGGCCAGCATTGTTTCTGCCCTTTCTTCTGGCTCAATTCCAGCGTGAGGTAAGATAAGGCCAGTTTCTTCTTATTTGGGACTCATTTGGGCGTTGTGCGTTATAGCCATTTACTGTCGGATGCCATTTACTGTCGGATGCCAATTCCTGTCGGATGCTTTTTCCTGTCGGATACGATCTTGGGAGAGTTTGGACGCTTCCTGCGAGAGGTTAAACTCCTCCCTGAAGAGGCTTAGCATTCCTTGTTCGGCTGCACCCTGCGGGCATCCAAACCGTCGATTTGGGCTCCTGAAATTATCGAGTTGTCAAGGAGTTCTGCAATTCCTGGGAGCTACGCTAGAGAGTGTAGCATTGCACTTACCTGCGACATATTCACCGCTTTCCCGGCCCGCTTGGCCTTCCGCTACGCCTGCCGAAACCCTCGCTGCTTTAGCCGGCTTCGCCCCCTCAAGCCAACAGGAAGGTTAGGATCCGACATGTTTTTACTACAGGCAAGAAACTGATATAGCTATTTGCGCCTGGTGTATTTTATAGTTAGTACTATCTCGTTTCGTTATTGGTTAGGGCATGTGTGATAATTTTTGGGCATAGCAATGCTTCGTCTAGTTAGTTATTAGTGCATGCAAAAGCATAGATCTGATGCGTTATTATAATAGGGCTTTTGCAAATTTCGAGCATCCATTTTGTGCATTTTAGTGAGCTTTATTGAATCATTAATCGAGCTTACCCGAGTTTGCGAAGGCAGCTCTGCGGCTTATTAGCCCCGAGCCACGACTCTCTGCCGAACCTACGAATTTACAGGTTAATTAGTCTACACGCTGCTGCCTTATTTGCATTTATGTGCAGCCTGGCAAATTAATGTCAGAATACTTACTAGCGCCCTGTTTAGGTTCCGCGGAAGACTGGGGTTTCGCCGGCCGCCGCGCCCCATCGAGCTCCCCTGCAAATTGTATGCTAGATCTTCCGTTCAATTATTTCAGATTTAAAGCTGTACTTACTGCTCGTTGCCTGCGGTTTGTTTGATATACTGTCACTTATTTCGTCGCCATTTGCGTGTCAGCCGCCTGACGTTTGCAGTTTAAGTTCTTGTCTAATAACTAATCTCGGGTTAGTAACGGGTTGTGTCGCAAGGCCCGCCGCCGGTAGAATCTTTGTCAATTCCGCGTTATTGTAATTTATTCGCGAGTCTCTACGTAGGTACAAGTTTGCCGAAGGTTTATTCAAGCGATTGCTTTAGCTTTCATGTATGTACCTGATGTATTTCCACTGAGAAAACTACCCTGCTTTTATATGGCCATATATCCTGGTAGTTTTGATCCCTAGAAATTTTTGAGTATTTACTTTAGAATCTTTCTGAGCTGATATTCGGGGTTTCGCATCAGCTGTGCGCTTGCATAACCCGGCTTTGCTATATCCTGCCTCACAGGGTACCTCCCGTCTATTCTATTCTTACGCGTAATTTAATACTCGTTACGTTTCGCTTAAACCCCGTGCTATTTCAAGCCCTCGCGGAATGTCGACACCTGAGTAGGGTGTTCTATTGGTTCGTGCCGCGCATCCAACATTTTAACGCGTTAGCCTATTCGCAGATATTTATAGCCATTATTGCTTGTTGTCTACTGTTTGTTTAATATACAGATATTCATATTTATTACTGTATGTCGCCTACTGTGTGTTTTTTTGTTGTTGTTAGTTATATACATATATTTACTGCCTGCTGTGATTTTGCTTGTTACGCACTATAGTACCCACCAATATTTAAAATAAAGCTGTGATCTATTCATTGGCTGTTGGTTTGCTTATTTTTTTTTGATCTGCTGGCAATTGTCCTTACCTTGTGTACGGTCCGGCATAAGGATTGGATCTGAGTCGAGGACCTGGCGCCCTCTCCTATTTTTTTTCAGCATAGCTGGAACCCTGCAACCCTCGCGACGAGCTAGCCCAACTAGGCCGATAATTACCAGCCGGAAAAATAACCAATATAACTTTCGCCAAAAGGTAAGGCCGACCCTCTATCTTCCCTGACAGCTTATGTAGGGTTCTATTTATTTGCTAAATGCTTTAGCTAGATTAGTTCAACCCTTCATTACAATTTTCTTTATATAAACTCTTAGGAAATTCATGCGCTTGAAGAGCGTGCTTCTTTACGCTTTTGACAATTTAACTTTTATTTAACGAAACACAAACTTGACAAATGTGAATTCTGATATTAAAATGACTGGGGTTCGCAAAGCAGACACAATAAACATATACAATGTAAATAGACAATCACAATAGTAAAATATACACAAATGTACATAAATGCAACGCCCCCCCCCCCCCTCCGCCGGAAATGGTAACACTAAGCAAAGAAACAAAAACACAGCTCGGTGACCAAAATGGTTAACTTGTGCGTTACAAATCGAAATGGCTTTTGGCGCAGTACCGAACTCTGTCCGCTTACAGACATGGTATAAATATTGTTGTTAATTGGTAAAATAAGATATAACTGCGCATGCAACGGACGTTACAATAATTCCACTTCAAACACTACATGGTTCACCGAGAACAAAATTAAATAATGTTTGACTTAATTCGGTAGCGCTCCTTCAAAATAACATTGCATACACACCAAAATGGTTCACAAACTTGGTAATGCACTGTTCTAAAGTACTTGAGAAAGGCTGATGCTCCAGGAAAGATTAAAGCTGCCCTAACCCTGCTTGATGAAGGTCCAAGCCAGATGCAGGACAGCTACACTATATGTTAAACGAGAATTTTCCAGCTGCAGGTCGGAACTTTACGTTCATCGATTCCCAACTTCTCGCTTTACGTTTCTCGCCTCGGGTATTAAGAACTAACTAATTAAATCTGTAAAAACGAAGTACGCTTCAAATGCGTAATACTTAATGCACGGCCGTAACTAGGCAAACTTTTATTGTAGGCAAGCCAACATTTTTGCGACCTTCAGTAGGCAACGATATATGTGACAAAAATACTAATGTTACTGTATGATTTCTTCATTTATTATTTACGAATATATGATGTAATGCGTGACACGTCAAAATAGCCCCGTCAAAACAGCCCCGTCATAATAGCCCCGACAAAAAGGCTCAGACACAAAATAGCCCAGTCCAAAATAGCTCCGACAAAATAGCCCTGCCAAAACATCCGCAGAAAAAATTACAATAATATTTGTAAACACAAGACATGACCAAAGTTACTTTGTTTATTTATATACACATTGTATATAACTAATAGCGGTTGGTGACTTGGGCGACGCAGGGTGATAAATTCTTATTGTTCAGTTAGTTGCTTCCATTATTATTTTAAAACGAAATAATACTTAGGTTTTTTTAAATCAATACTGCATCTATAGACACTATTGTTTAAAACTTTCCACTTTCCGGAACTGGAAAATGAAAGTAAATTTTCAGCTTTTACAAATATTATAAAAAAGAAATAGGCACTATTTACTAATTTATTAAAATAATACATGTCATTTACAAATGCAATCATATAAAACACCCATGTTATAGAAAACTACATTTGGTTATGAAATAACAACATAAAAAGATCAGCATATTAAGAGTAATATTCCTACAAAAAAATACATTTTTAATTTTACCATTACCATTAAATTTCTGAATTATATGAGACACTGCGGAGATCATCAATAACATTTAAATTATGACAATCTTGTGCTATCATTTCTAATCTGCGATTAATTTGGACAACACAAAGCTATTTTGGTACGAAGCTATTTCGTCATGGAGCTATTTTGTCCGAGCTATTCTAACGGGGTTGTTTTGACGGGGCTATTTTGGGTGGGGCTGTTTAGTCGGCGCACCGATGTAATGTATTCAAAACGAACAGCTAGGTATTCAAAAATAAATCTCAACATTTTTAATTCAAAAGTTTTAATACGAAACAACTAAATGTTAAAATAACGAAATAAGCATACCCATTTATCTGTGAACGCGAGTCGAATCCCACTGGCTGCAATGTTTTTTTTTAATATCCAAATTTACCTAATTCGCTTTAATATTAAGTGTATCAGTATTATTAGCAGCATTAAGGTATTATTTACCTATTTGGTAGATAATTTTGAAGACTCTTAACCATAATTCGATCTAGCAAAAGTTGGTTTCCTTGCAGATCGCTTTCTGTATTAAAGACGTTGAAAACATTTTCTTTTGTCATTCTTTTATTTACAATTTAATTTTAAAAATGCAAAAAAATATTTTAAGTAGAATAAGATCACTTATGTGGTGCGCTCAAAAGCTAGTAAAGAGTAGTGGAACAAGTAAGCTCTCGAAATCGGTCTGTGATGTTCTGCTGATTGTTGCAATGGGCCACTATACCAGCGATGAGCCCAAAGCAGTGAATATATATATAATGTGTGCAACCAGTGGAGCCACTCTCACTGTTTTTAAAAATTTAAATTTGTTTCTCGTCACTGCTATATTACATTCAGTTTTAAAAATGAAAAAAAATTTATAATTAGAATAAGGCCACCTATGCGGCGGGCTAAAAGCTAGTATTTTGAGGGCCGGTTGCAGAAAGCAATGTTAAGTCTGGTGTTAGCTAACGTCGCGTCAAAGTGAACAAAATCACATCAAATTTTGTTTACTAATGTATTAGTTACCATAAAGATTTGAGATTTGATTCGTTTTTGTTCACTTTAACGTCGCGTTAGCTAACACCAGACTTAACATTGCTTTCTGCAACCGGCCCTTAATGTTTTGATTGATATGTAGGTGGGAGTTATAAAACAAACGCCGTTAGAAACTGGTAGACATCTAACATTCCCTTTGGAAATTGCACAAATGTATCGAACAGATTGGGTGCAATTCACATTATTAAAATTAGCTAAAATTAATTACAAATTAATTTGCTTGTAAAATTGCCCACTTGATTATTTGTTTTTTTTCATTCGTACGAAAGAATAATTTTTTCAGTGCTATTTTGGCGCCCCTTGCCGGTTGCGCCTGTAAGCGGGGGCTACTCGACCTGTACCTATATAGTTACGGCCATAACTTAATCAATAGAATTATTGCAAACTGCAGATTCCGAATATGGCTCCGAAGGACTTAGTTGCACGACATCGACACGTTAAATTAGCCACTCCACTTCTAATAGTGTCCCAACGGTTCAGAAACAAGAACTTCTTAGCGACAAAAATTTACAGGTGTTGCTACAGTGTATCTCGATAACAGGTCTCCACGCACAATATTTCGGCAGATAATTTTAAATTGCGTTGTCTCAGTGTAGCCGGAGGCAACAACGGCACACGTATTCACTGCTCTGATAGCTGGCGATAAATAAGTTCTTCCACAAATTAACCCGGAATTCAATTATAAATTCGCTGTCCCCACAGCGCGAAACCGCCGCGCCGAGCAGCAAAAGGCACACGTGTAAAATTTTCCAATCGCTGGTACTAAGTGAAGATATTTTCTCCTCTCGTAAGCAGTTCGAGAGTTTCTACTTAGCTCTTTTCTTTATATAATAATAACAATAATTTTATTTAGTTCTGTTGCTACATAATAGCGTGGTATCCAAGTGCGTGATAAGGCACGAATTCGTCTAGGAAATTTGGAGGCAATTTATTTGGGACAAGAGAAAACGATAAAAACACGAACGGTTATCACTTAAAATAACTGCGATAAGAACGCTGGAGCTGTTCTGGTAAACTTATGCGAAAGCTTACAAAGACGTATTTAGCCCCAGATTTTCAGAGAAAGAGAGAGAGAGGCGCTGGGTATGGATAAAAAACTAATCTAACACGTTTTATACAATGTAAGTGCGACCAACAGTAATCACCCATCATGGCTTAATCCTATCGTCCTTGGTAACGAATTTCCATTGTCCTAATATCTTGATGGAAACTTTCGCCCTGCTCGTCTCTGATAGCGTCCAAATTATCAGGAAAAAATGGTAAATGAGAATGGAGAAAGTGAATTTTTAACGACATTCGGCAACCAAACAATTTGTAGGAGTCTAAAAGTTCATTAACTAGTTGTTCATAGTTTGCATCCATATTGTTGCCCAAAAATTCCCTCACTACACTTACAAGTTCCAGGCTCTAAGTTCTTGTGTGGTGAGCTTTTCTATAAAATTAACATCGTCCAGCAATTTTCTAATTTGTGGCCCTATAAGAATGCCTTCTTTTAATTTGGCGTAACTTAACTGGGGAAAGATTTGCCTTAGGTATTTAAATCCGTCACACTCTTTATTCATAGCTATCACAAACTTTCTCATCAGTCCAAGTTTAGTGTGAAGTGGAGGCAAAAGGACATCTTTTGGATCTACAAGGGACACATACTTAATCCCGGTAGAAATTCAACCCTTTCCAACCAAGTTTTCAGTACATAATGTTCATTCACTGCACGCTGTCCCACAAACAAAGAAAACAGCAATATTTTGTAAATCCTTGAAGTCCCACTAAAATTGCTATAACTTTTAAATCCCCACATATCTGCCACTTGTACCGTTTGTAGTGTATTTTATCTAAAAGGGTGAGCATATTTTTATAGGTTTCTTTCATTGTCACTGAATGGGAAACTGGTATAGATGGTTTTAAATTCTCATTATGTAATAACACAGCTTTTAAACTATATTTTGGGAGTATCATATTGTCTTTCGAGGCGTAAGGTTGTGTCCTTTCACTCTCTGAAGCCAAGCGACAAGATAAGTGAGTGACTTTTGCGGTCACGCATCAGCGAACTCCGCGGCCAAGCTGGACGGTAGTGATAACAACGTGAGTACTACAAACAATTACAGTGCACGTGTCCTTATCTCAACTTATTATTGTAAAACCATAAACTTGAATTATTTAAATTAAATAACAGTTTAATTTTTAACTTATAAAACCTGAGCCCTTTTCGGTGGGGAGAACGGTATCATGTAAGTGTCTGTAAACATGCTGACCAGGGTGTAAACTTGATTAAAAGTTCTTGTAAACAGGCTGACATATTTACAATATTTTGTTGTAAATTTATTGACAATTGTTTCTCAGCTATCTCCGCCACCTATCACCCACAAAAATACCTTTTCGAACCAAATGTACTTATAATAGCCAAGAAATATTATCTATCAAAGGAAAATATTCAAACTGCACAGACAACATCCAATATAGGCATCTGCGCTGAGGCAATAACAAACATGGAAACAGAAAGAAAACCGAACAGGAAGGGATTCCCCAGCAGAATGAAAAGGTTAAAATTCCACCAATTTTCCTGCATAACGCTGGAGCACTAAAATACCAGGAAGTAATAACCGACCTTAAAGCACAAACCCAAGGACAATTTACAACAATTCAAAAAAACAATCAATTACGATTGAATCTGACCACCATTGAAGATTACCGTAAAATAACAAAATTTTATAACGAAAATAATATAAAATATCATACATTCAAGAATTCAGAAAAAAATAATTTATCGGTTATCATCAGAAATATCCCAGTCTCATTAACTGAAGAAAAAATCATAAATGAGCTAAAATCCGCACAGCATCCTGTAATAAAGGTCGTAAGACTTTACAACAAAGCTAGATTGCCTATACCACTAGTTGCAGTAGAACTAGAAAATAATGAAACTGGTAAAAAAATTTCCAACTGAGAAAAATATTCCACAGTATCGTTGAAGTTGAATCAAGACGAAAGTCGCGAAACATACCACAATGCAAAAACTGTCAAAGGTACGGGCACACCCGAAACTACTGTCAGTTGGATCCACGTTGCGTCAAGTGTTTGGGAAATTACTTATACATACACTGTAAGAAAAAACAGAACGAAGAACCACGTTGTGTCAACTGTGGCGAGTCGCATCCCGCGAATTACAAGGGATGCTCATACTTCTTACAAATCAACAAAAAAAACCAACCTTTAAACCAAACCCAAGCATGGACTTCAACAACAACAACAAATAATATTATCGCCGGATTTAAACCCCAACACACACAACAGAACGAACAATCTTACAATAAAACATTTCCACGTCTACCAAAAACGTTCGACATTCCAACGACATCAAATACTCAAATACCCACAGATACATTGACTACAGTGATTAATAAAATAATTGAACTTCTTCTCCCTCACTTAGGCAAAATACTACCTTATCTTACAACACTTATACCGCTTCTCTCAAATGGATCCAAATAACAAGAGCATCATCAATAATATAACAATCCTTCCTTAATTGGAATGCAGACGGCATAAAAGCACAACGAGCTAAAGTGACTGAATTCTTAGAGAGACATTCTATCGATACAGCATGTATCTCCGAAACCCACCTAATTAGCCTTGAACCATTCAAAATACCTGGTTACGTAATATACCGAAATGATAGAACATCAAATACAGCAGCAAGTGGTGTTGCGATAATAATTAAAAAACAACTAAAACATTACGAAATACCAAATATAAATTTCACGAGTCTAGAATGTGTAGCAATACGTCTCGAGACACATAATGGTTTGCAACTCTATATTTATAGTGCTTATAAACCACCAAAAAAGACTATCTTGGAAGAAGACATCCGTGAAATATCCCAAACTAACAAACCAGTGTTAATCATAGGAGACCTTAACTGTAAACACACCAACTGGGGGTGTAGAGCCACAAACCCCAATGGACGCAGACTAAATGAAATAATAGCCAATCATGGGATTCAAATATCGGTTCCCAACGAGTACACACATTATCTCTACAGACCGGACCATCTACCAGATATTTTAGGAGTCGTATTACATAAAAAATTCACATCAAGTAGTTCAGCACGAATTAGATTCGGATCACCTGCCGATTATAATATCCTTCTTCACTTCCCCCCAGTATACACCCCCTTTGCCGAAACTGATAAACGGAAGAACAGATTGGAAACTTTTCCAAGCCCAATTAGACAGAACTTTAAAGACACCAAAGCACATAACAACAACGGAAAACATAGACACGGAAGTGACTCGATACACAGAAACAATTAAAGAAAGTGTTCAACAAGCCACAACTCCTTTCAAACAAAGACAAATTACACACAAAATACAGCCTCCCGCTGAAATACTAAACTTAATCAAACTTAAAAATAGAATACGACGGAAATGGCAACAAACACGGCAACCATACCTAAAAACTTTCTGCAACCAACTAACACACAGGGTTAGAAAATAACTCGACAAATATCGTATTAGTTCATATAACAAATATATTGAAGAACTAAGGCCAAGAGACGCTACGATGTGGCAAGCTACAAAAAGACTACTCAGGCAACCCAATATTATTCACTCCATGCATGTCGACGATGTCCACCATATAACAGACGAAGAGAAAGCCAACGCAATTGCAACTCAACTGGAACAAACAGCAAATGAAGCAATAGGGCAAGTAAGTGAAACAAATAGCAACTACGTAAGCCCGAGTCCTATGAACATTGAACCCACCTCTCCCAGAGAAATTAGTGAGTTCATAAAACTACTATGCATCAAAAAATCCCCCGGACCAGATCAAATAACCAACGATACCTTACAAAAAAATAACAAGCTTACTTGGCAACGATATTTAACTCCTGTCTGAGACTTGGATACTTTCCAAATACTTGGAAGCATGCACATATAATGCCGTTTCTAAAAAATTTAAACAACAAACATAAACCTGAGAGCTACCGACGGATCAGCTTATTATCAACCATCTCAAAACTACTCCAAAAAGTAATCCACAAAAGACTCGAAGCGATACTCATCGACAGAGACATCATACCACACCACCAGTTCGGTTTGAAAAAAGCACGCCACCACTCACCAATTGCTAAGAATTACTGAGACAATTGAAAAAGGCTTTGAAAATAAACTGTACACAGTTATAGGTTTTCTTGATTTAAAAAATGCCTTTGATAAAGTCTGGCTTGAGGGTCTTAAACACAAAATCATTCAGCTTCAAATCCCGGCTTATCTGATCACAATTATTACCTCTTTCCTGGAAAATCGTACTTTCGCTGTAAGAGTAAATGCAACATTATCTAGCATCAGAAGAATTCAAGCTGGAGTTCCACAAGGCAGCATCCTGGGGCCCACTCTTTTTAATATATACACCCATGATCTAAAGACAACAGATACATCGATGCTGGCTACTTATGCTGACGATACCGCAGTAATAACACAGAATGAAAACTTAGAAATAGCGGTAAACTATTTACAAGATGCATTGGAATCCATTAGTAAATGGCTCGACTCTTGGAAGTTCGAAATTAACATTCCAAAATGCCAGGTAAAAATTTTCACCCTAAAGCAAATTAGGACACAGCCTGACATATACATAAATCAAACCAAGTTAGAATGGAATGCAAGGGATAATGCTATTAAATATCTGGGGGTGTATCTAGACACCAGACTAGGTTGGGGATACCATATCAATAAAAAGGTTAATGAGTGTTATGCAAGACTTCGACTCTTATATCCTTTAATAAACAGAAAATCGCACTTATGTATTGACTGTGCCTTATTAATATATAAATCTATACTCAGACCCATAATAACATACGCTTGTGTAGTGTGGAGTAATACAAACAAAACTCATAAAAATAAGTTAGAAGTGTTACAAAATAAGGTGCTACGAATCGCAACTAACGCCCCCTGGTTCGTGAGAAATGAACAACTACGCCGAGAACTACAAATCCCTACGATTGTGAACTTCATTGAACAAGTGTGTCAAAAGTTTTTTGCCACTATTAACGAGTGTCTCAGTGCAGCGTACTTTAATCTCGGTCAGAAAAACATACATAACAGACTTAAAAGGAAATTACCTCAGGACTGTCTATTATAAATTATATATTCTTACAATTTGTGTTTAGTTATAGTATTAGGAATTAGCTACAGAGGGGTGTAAACCTGTTACACTGTCCTCGCCTTCCAAAACTGTCAATATTATTAAGAATAACACAATCATGTATAGCAAATGTAATGCTGGTTTAATTAAATTAAAAAAAAAACTATATTTTGATGAGTCTATGAATAATCGCCATTCAGAGGGAGAATGCTCGATATTGAGTTCCTGCATTAAACCGTCGATATCAGTATACAGAATTTTCCATATAGTAAAATGCAGAAAACGTAGCATTTCTTTTCCTAAAAGTTGTAATTTTTGTTTCTTTGGCTAGTAAGTTCCACTCCTTAAGACGGGAACCAAGAAGTTCTGACTGTTGCTTTGACAACCCCAAATCACGTACTAAATCATTTAACTCACTTTGAACAATCAAATGTGGCTCGCCGGAACTGGGACCCGGAGTAAAAGTGGGGTCGGTACACTGTTCTTGGGAGCTGCCTGATGATGCGTTATTATCTTCCAAAATAATGTCTTGGCAATCTAAAGGCGCAGTCGGTATTGGTAAGTCGGAATTGTGAGGAATAGGTTTTATGGCAGAAGGTAAATTCGGATATTGGATCTTGCTCTTTTATTTTCTGGCATAACCTTCAGTCTTTGTCATGCAAAAATAGCAATCATCTAAATGAGTGGTAGGTTCTCGCCATACCATTGAAATTGCAAAAAGCATACTTTTTCTCTTCCCTTTCATCCACTGTACCAATAACACACTACAGCTGACACAGCACACATGGGGAGCCCAGTGCTTGTTTTGATCTCCGATTGAAACATTAAAATACAAAAATAGGCTTTTTTCACATTTTCCGAAAATGATCTGGCTTCTGACTTCACAAGAAATTCTTCACAAATATAACAAAACTTGTCAGGGGAATTTTTGCATCTGCGGCGCGTTTGACTTGACATTTTCGCTGTTGAAAAAACTTTATTAACTACACAGACCACTCAATACGAAACTCAACAGAAGACTGAATAAGAGAATAAGTTTAATGTTTCAAACAATCCATTATAGGTTATCTTTCGGGTTTAAAGTGCACCCTTTTTAAATGGCCCCTCATAAAATTTACTGCCTACCAATATAAAAGGGTCCAATGAGCCCATTGAAAAATGGTACGTATTAGGGCTCTATGAATATTTTTTCTAAAATTAGAATGGTATTAGCATTGTGAAAATAATGGGCTAAACTGTGTTACATAAATCGTGTTGGCCAGTGTAATTATATGCACTCAGATGATATGTTTTATCGAACTTTTTCCACTGTCTAGGGTGTACATCACACAACGTTTCGGGAGTTTTGATCTATTCTCGTCTTCAGGTGTTCCTGGTTAGTCCTGAGAAGGACTGATATTGTACGTTTTTCTACGTAAATTTGTGTCTCCCCCGGCGTTTGAACCCGAGGCCGCTGATCGCTATGATTGCTAGTCTGCCACTCTTACCACTAAGCCACCAGCGCGGTAAAAGTCCTATAAAACATATCATAATAGACCACTACCAAAAAATGCCATTCAGAGAACAACATGCACTCAGATGTACGAAAATATGCGCATATATACGCACACATTTTGTTGAGTATATGCACCCACAGTTATAATATATGCACATAATATGCTCCATTTTTTTTTGAAAATAAGTAGGAGTATTTTAAATAATGTAAAAAAATATATTTATTTCTCTAATATTTATTCAAATATGTCAATAATTTTAATTTTTGACTATATAAACATGGACTGCCAACTACAACTGCACGATGTAAGCAACATAAAAATGAGATTTCCCCTAACCCCGCCAGACTATTAACACCCAACACTCTTAAAATGGATTCTATGTTGGCTGATTCTTTATACATTGCTTCTATGGGAAAAGTGGGGGTTGCTGGCAGATTATGTTTATATGGTCAAAGATTTTAACAGGGACTTCCCGCTTTCTCTACTTTTTTGGATACGCGCACTGCACTCCAGCGGCAGAAAGTGAAAGTATATATCTCAGTTGCCCACAAAAATTTTATTAGTAAATTTAATGAAATAGTAAATTTTACAAAAAATCTCAAAAAGTTCATACATTAGAAATTATATTGCTAAATATAACCAAATATGCAAAATCCAGAAAGTATGCTCAAAAACGTATAAATATGCAAAATATGCAAATTGAAACTTGGCTTAAACGTACATATGCAAAAAGTTTCGCTGTCATATCAATTATACAAAATATGTATTTGTCATATAATATCAGCTTTAATTATAACATAGCTGTTAGGTTACTGGTTATTGAGTAAATAAAACACCCACGAAAATTAAAAAGACGTATATTAAAAGAGACCCAAAATTAGGAACACTTACATCGGATTTAACCCCATTTGCTTAATGAACATTTCTGTAGTAAGCTTTATAAAAGTGTTGGTTCAGTTATGCTTAAATTTATAACATAAATTCACCCTGGAAGGCAAGACATACGTAGAGCAACCCCTGTATTTAGTTTGTTAATAAAATACCAATCCAGAACCGTTGCTCGCTGGCGAAGTAAGTTTATTATATTTTATCTACTCCAGCGGGATAAGTAACGCATTACGTTACTCATTTGACACTATTTCAGTTAGGTAATGAAGCTCATTACACCACTCAGTTATGTAATGGTTTCATTACGCAACTGAGTTGTGTAATGCCTTCATTGCGTAGCTGAAATAGTGTCAAATGAATGACATAATGACATTTGCCTACTAAAATATTTTTGAAAATGACATCTGACATTTCTCTTAATGCATTTTTTTCAATTTTAGGCAGTCGTAGATAAAATTTTGTACAATACATGTGTGATAATGCATCATTAATATGCTTGTGTGCTTACATAACTCGTGCTACGCACTCGTTTGTAACTTACACACACGTATATTAATGATGCTGTTATCCCACTTGTATAGTAAATAACTATTACGCGATCGCCCGACAATATTAGAGAACCGAAATGTGTTAGGCTGAATTTTGGACATTCCTGGCCACCTTCTCCATTCGTGGTTGTGGGCTGGCACTTGGTACATCTTTTAAATAGAACTTTCACATTTTGACTTAGGTTGTTTCGCGAGGGAAGCGGCTTGCGCCGGTGTATGTAATTAAATTCGCGGGACTCGGATAATAACTGCCCCTTCGGTTTGCGCCTTCCCCCGAGGAATGGTTTTACAAACCCCCTTCGGTTTGGGCAGCTTTTCGTACTTCTCCGTTTCGCAAACTTGCATTTTTCGATTCACCTGCAAGAAACTGCATCGACGTTTCTCACACCACAGAAATTGCAAGTTTCTTGCTTGATTCTTCGAAATATTTTGACTTCCTTCATATGCCGGATGCAATTCAATACTTTGTGATTGTTACATTTTAACCTTTTGCGTTCTGATAATATGAATTTTGGTTGCTTCTATGTATGCCTGTCTTCCTTGCAATTTAGATTGATTACAATCTTATGGGTTTTATTATAAGCGCACATTTTTGCGGTTTGTTACAACATGGGCATGTTGTTTCTTGGCAATTCGGTAGGATTCTACT